>VXBJ01005109.1:0-19027 GCA_013400055.1 Nycticryphes semicollaris
CCTGACACAGGCCAGGGTGCTGGCCAGGTCCTTCTTCATCAGGCAGCTCCAGTCACTCTGCCCCCAGCGGGTCCATGGCTTTGGTGTGACCCAAGTGCAGGACATGGGCCTTGGCTTTTGTTGAACCTCACTCCGTTGGCCTTGGCCCATGGATCCAGCCTCTCCAGGTCCCTCTGCAGAGCTGTCTACCCTCGAGGAGATCAACATGCCTGATGTGGTGTTGACAGCAAATGTACTGAGGGTGCCCTTGCATGGTAGCCTGGGAATGCTGCCTGAGCACAACTGGAGTGGGGACATCCTGGGGAGGAATCTTCTGATTGCTGTAGCTTCCTTTGCTTTAGCTTTAAATGTTGTCCAGAGCCTTGTTGTCTGCTTCATCTTTCTTAACGTGACTGTTGTATCAAAAAAAAGTTTAAAATCTCTCACGTGTACACATAGAAAATTAAATTTCTCATCTTTATATGAATGGCAGTAGAGTAAAATCCTGTGAGGCTGAGTTTCTGGTGGTATTGATAATTGAGTGTGGGCTGCAAAACACAATTTTAAATATATATGGAAGCTTTTAGATTCTTTTGACTTTGTCTCAATCGAGGTAATCATTTTCTCCACTATTTCCTCAGGAAGGTTGTCCTGTAGCTTACACAAATGTGATGTAGAGGCCAGCAGGGTTAGTGGGATGTTCAGTGGGGTTTTGTTTTCGGCTTTTTTTTGCTTGTGTTACTGCCATTTTGGTGCATTGTGTGCTCTGTGACTAAAGGCCCCTTAAGAGTTTTATGGAGCTGTGTGGTAAGATGCCTGCAAAGGTTAATGTAGTAAATAGATGTTTGTTCTCTCATTTTTAAAAATTCTTTGTAGGTTCACGCTGAGTATTCCCGATTTGTGAATCAGATAACCACTGCGGTACCCTTAGCAGGTAAACGTTAGCAATAATGAAGTCTTTGGAGCTGTGTTCTGTAGTGCTGTATTTATTGTTAGTTTTGTAGAATTTATTTAGCTGTGGAAGTCGTCTTATGTCCTTCAGTTGAAAAGGAGTCTGGCTTCTTTGGGTATATTTGGTGGGTTTGTGACCAACTGAATTGAAGATGACCCTTTTCCCCCCCCCTTTCTCTCACCAGGCTTCACGCAGCCCGCCGCTATAAGTAGCGTACCTTCCCAGCCTTCGTATTACCCTTCCAATGGGTATCAGTCTGGTTATCCCATTGTTCCCCCTCCTCAGCAACCAGTTCAGCCACCGTACGGTGTACCTGGCATCGTACCACCTGCAGTGCCATTGGCACCTGGAGTCCTGACATCACTACCTACAGGAGTTCCGCCTGTGCCAACACAGTACCCAATCTCTCAAGTACAGCCTCCAGCCAGCACTGGCCAGGTAGAGCCACAGCTGAATTATTTGTCCTGTAGTTGTCAAGTCTCTGTTGACAAACAGTAAGAAACAAAGCTGTTTCTTTGCCATCCATAAAACAGGGGAAGTGCCAGATGGTGGATTCTTTAGGGCGTTGTATTTTTGTGTCTAAGCAGCCGGATTGTTGGTGTGGCCGCTTCAAGTAGCGTTTTTCATATCGCAGCCACCTGCTAATGTGAAGGATATTTGCAGGGGGTGGGTGCTCCTTGATGAGAAGTGTTACCACAGGCTGGGATTGCAGCTGTGTGTAGGTACCATGAGTTTGAATTACTGACAGCAATTAGCTTGAGGTGGGAGCATTCTAGAAATGAAATTACTTGGTTTATCTTTAAGTTGCAGATTTCCTTCTAGCTTCTCTTGGGCTCTGCAAAGAGAAACTAGTTGTGTGTTCTGTGTATGAAAGTCTACATTGAATTAATACTTTGTTTGCATATTATCAATTTTTCCTTGTGTTTTGTTCTCAATTCATGCACGCCAGAGTCCGCTGAGCGGTCCTTTTCTTCCTGCTGCTCCAGTAAAAACATCCATGCCGACTGGTACACAGCCGCAAGTCCAACCCCATCCCCAAGGTCAAAAGAGACGCTTTACTGAGGAACTACCAGATGAGAGAGAGTCAGGACTGCTGGGATATCAGGTGGAATAAAATGGACAATTTTACTTCATTCACCAAAAGGGAACTTGGCTGGAGAGAGGTTATTAGCGCAGTTTATTTGGCAACAGTCATGCAAGACCCTTGTCAGGTGGCAGCAATTCTTGCACCAGGTGGAGACTGCGCTGTGGTTTCTTTGAGTGGGTGCACTGTTCTGAAACTGTGACTGACTCTGGGTCACTGGCAGCTTGTTTTCCTCAGTCTTTCCTGAAGAACAGTGGTGCGTTCAGGTCAAAGAGACGACAACCGCATGTTACCGATTAGTTTTAAAGGGAGATCGTTTGGGGTTTTGATTGGGCTTTTGTGGGTCTTTCGGGTTGGCCTGGTTGAGGGGGTGGGAGGGAAGTGTGGCAATAACACCCGCGTTTTCCCGTTTACTTTTCTTGCAGGTTGCACTTGAGAGGATTTCAAGAAGCTTAGTTTTAAGATATTGAAAATAGTGAATTTTTAAACAGTTGATTTTAATGAAAATAATTTTGAATTCTTCAGAAAATGGAGTTTCTGCAAATGCTTTTCTAACGATAGACCCCTGCTCAGAGGCAGAAACCCCTAAAAAAATCTTTGCATAGAGACAACAAGGAGCTGCCTCTGTGTTAGACATAATATCAGTATCTCCAGCGGAGTTTACTGTGGTATGAGGCCTATACAGGATTCAGAATGAGCTGATTGAGGCGGGAGTGAGTTGATCTGTGAACAAAGCAGCTATCTTTACTGTCCTGAAATGCTGAAAAGGTGGAGTTAGGTGGTCAGGTGTATTTCTTTACTCCGTTGCCCTCAGTATTTTTAGGAGAAAGCCTTTTGTTTAACAAAGCGATTAGTGGTTTCTTCTGCTAGTTGGCAGAACTGAAAAGTTGGGTTTCCTATCATTATCATTAAGGAGCTATAGCTTATGTTGTAGTTGTAGATTTGCTAATGCCGTGTGTTTTTCTGCTCATAGCATGGACCCATTCATATGACTAATTTAGGTACAGGCTTCTCCAGTCAGAGTGAAATCGATGGAGCCGGATCGAAGCCAGCAAGTTCCTCAGGAAAGGAGAGAGAGAGGGACAGGTGAGTGATGATGGAATTACCTTCGGGTCGTTTCTGGTTGTTGGAAAGCCTATTTCAGAGACCATCCACATTTTGTGTTCTCTTTGGGAGTGAGGGCAGTTGTTTGTTTTGTTGTGGGTGGTTTTCTTTGTTGTTTTGTTCATTTGTTTTTAAGGCAAAGGGATGCAGGGGTTACCTTTTCGTGCTACGTAACGAAAATTTCCACTCCTTTTAAGTCTGTATGCTCTTGCTTTGTCTGGGTCTGGTGTTTTGCCAGCTTCCTGAGATAACAGGATATTCTTGTGCAATAGCTTAGCACTTACCACTTCAAATCATTCCAATTTTAAAACAAATGCAAAAAAGTTGTAAACTTGAAATTTTGCAGCTTGATGTTTTGGGGAAAGATTTACTTGATAGTCCCTTATGTTTTCTGGTCATTACGAAATACTTCAAGGGTGTTGGTAAAGTTTCCTATATTCTCCATCTTGGATGTAATCCTCAGTTCAGCATAGCATTTTGAAGTCTTCAGGCATCACTGCTCTTCCTGACGCACTCCAGTGCGTTGAGCCGCAAAGCTGTTGGGTTTGCACTTCATTGCACGGTTTGGGTTGGAAGGAACCTTTGAGGTCGTGTAGTCCACCCCTTCTGCTGTGAGGAAGGATGTCTTTTCTGGATTAGATTGCTCAAAGCCCTCTCCAACCTGACCTTGAACACTTCCAAGGATGAGGCATCCACAGCTTCTCTGGAAACCCAGAGTATCATGACCATNACACGTTGCTGGCTTGTGTCCGGTTTCTCTTCCACCAGTACCCCCCAAGTCCTTCTCTGCAGAGCTGCTCTCCATCCCTTCAGCCTCTTCAACCTGGGGTTGTTCTCACCCAGGTGCAGGACCTTGGCGTTGTTGAACTTCATGAAGTTTGCATGGCCCCACTCCTCAAGCCTGTCAAGGTCCCTCTGGAGGGCATCCAGTCCCTCTAATGTATAGACTGTACAGCTTGGTGTCATCTGCAGACTTGCTGAGGGTGCACTTGATCCCACTGTCTATGCCATTGAGGAAGACATGAAATAGTATTGGTCCCAGTACTTGAAGGACACCACACTGATGTCCACTTAGACACTGAGCTGTCGACTGTGACTCTTTGGATGTGGCCATCCAGCCAGTTCCTTAGCTGTTGAATCCATGTCTCTGATTTCTGAGGCAGGAATATCAGGGGGACTGTATTGAAGACCTTAAAGAAGTCCAGGTAGGTGACATCAGTTGTTCTTCCCTTGTCCACTGGTGCAGTCATTTCATCATAGAAGGTCACTAGATTAGTCAGGCAATTAAAAGTTAAACTCCTTGGGTCAAGGACTGAGTTATGAAGTTGTTTGCTATTACCATCGACTCTTTGCTTGTTTTTAAAAAAGAAAACATAAGGTCTTGCATTGGTTTAATTAGGCAGTTGATGCCTCCGCCGGCTTTTCCTGTCACTGGGATGAAATCAGAATCTGAAGAAAGAAATGGTGCGGGGTCTCTGCCAGGCAACCATGGTGAGTGCAATGAATTAAATAGACTTGAAAGTCAAGTTTCCTTTCCCAAATGAGTTTGCAGTGGCCTCCATGTTTGTTTAAAATAGGTGATTTTTTTTGATTTATTTTTTTTTGGCTGCTCTTTATACCTCATTAAGTGAAAAACAAGTCGTATTGCACTGCTTTAAAATCGCTTGTTTGCTGTAATTGTACACATAAGGTGCTTCTCTTAAAACGTCAATAAATATCTGTATGACAGAGTAGAGTCTAATTAAGTGGAGGACTAAAGACCGGTATTTTTGACCCCATCAGTCAGCTGAGGCACAGAGTCTCATAGGATTGTTCTGTAACACAGATGTCATGTGGCTTTACGCTGTGAACAGCAATCTCTAGAGGCACTAAGGAGTATCGGTGGGAGTTATGGTTCAGGTGTGTATTCACAGACATGAGCTGTGTCTGCAAACGACACAAGTGCTGTCAGATTTCATCCTTTCATAGGGCTGTGTCATACATCAGGTGTTTGGAACTTGGTAAAACATGTCATCCTTGCAACTCTCCTGGTAGTTTAGCACCTTTCAGGTCTGCAGGTACATCGTGTTAGCCTGTTTAACCTTAGTTTTTCTGCAGTATTGATCCCAGAGATTGCTCTTCTGTTAGCTTTCTTTTGAACACAATTTCTGCTTTTCTTTACGTATTTATCTCTTTAACGGTGAAAATGCCATCACTTAGACCCACTTGCTAACTTGACCTTTTTTGTGTGTTTCTTTCTTCTTTCTCTGTTCTCTTACATGGTTCTGATGGATCACATGTGCTGTTGCTGGTGCTGTTTCGTGTGGCCTTCGACCTTGGATGACCATTGGCCTTGTGACCTCAAAATGGTGTCCAACTAACAATTTACAATTAACGTCTCTTTTTTATTAACTCGTTTTGGGGCATTTTATATCTTTTTATTTTTCCTTCTTGGGGGCTTGGGGGTTTGTTTTGCTTTCCCCTCATAGATCATCAAGCTAAGAAGATGAAAACTGCAGAAAAGGGCTTTGGATTAGTGGCATATGCTGGAGACTCATCAGATGAAGAGGAGGAACATGGTGGCCATAAAAACGCAAGTACTTTTTCACAGGGATGGAGTTTGGGATACCAGTACCCTTCCTCACAACAGCGAGCTAAACAACAGATGCCGTTTTGGATGGCACCATAAAAGCTACAGAAGAGTTTTCATTCATCTTTTTCTTCCCTCTAGCAATAATGCATGTATATTACAAAATGAACTTTGCAAATACACATTGTTTTTACATTTGCAGAAACTAAAGGTTCGGTATTCCCCCTTGAAAGGGCTCCATTATTTTAAAAATCCTTATTTCTGCAGCGAACTTGTCAATTAAAAAAAGAATATTTGAAATAGAGTTCTGACAGGGCTAGTCCCTTAGACAATGGGGGAAGTACTGTAAAGAGGAGCTAGGAAAGCCTGTTGGCCTGCGTTTTCCAGGATAACCTGAAAATGGAAAGAGTCAGTCACGCTGACTTCATTCTACACCTGGTGTTCATATTTTTTGAGCATTCTTGCTGTCAGCCTGTGTTTTGCAGTCCTGATAAGGTAACGGTGACCCCGGCTTCAATGTTTGGACTTTCAACAAAAGAAAGGAATTATACAGCAGTTCCGAAAAACTTGAGGATCACATTTCCTAAAAGTCCTTAATTTGTTTTTACTTTAAGCATCCTCTGTAAATCAGCACTGTTTTGTTTTATTTTCCTTTTTTTTTTTTCTTTCAAGTGTGGTTTTACTAACCCCACAACTTCTCCTTCTAGCCAGATGCCAGGGTTGGGGGGACGTTGGGTTTTTTTAGATGGGTTCATCTTACTGCAGCTCCCCAGGTGAGCTGGGGCTGTGGCGCTGGTACCGAATCTTCTCCGGTCTCCCCCCTGGATTCTTTCCCATGCGGCGGTTCAGACCAAACCCCTTCTCGGGAGCTTTGTCCCCGTCTCTTCGCTTGCTCGCTCGATTTTTCCGCCTCTTCTGTGACAGGCAGTTTCTGGAAGGGAAGGCCGCAGGGCCAGCCCTGCCTCTTCCCCTGAGCCCGGGGATGAGTTGTTGGACTCATTATGGACACGAACCGCAAGGGCGGGCTCTTCCAGAGAGAGCTCTGCTGAGGGGAGCTCTTGTGGAGAGACGGTGCCGGGGACTGCAGCAGCTCTGGAAATCGTTTTAAAAAACAGGGACGTGTGTCGCTGCTGCGCACTGACAGACCTTGCTGGCTCACTTGTACAAACATTGTCTTTCCTATGTGTTGTAAATAATTAGAAACATACTTTCATTATAAATAAATGTATAAATCTTCTGCTTCTTGCTGTTTATGTGGGTGAGGGCTGACCGCCAGGCACCTGGGCCCCCTAAGCCCTGAGGGGCTGGCCCCGCGCGCACGCGCCGGCCCCGCCCCCGCCGCGCGGCCCGGCTGGGGGCGTGGCCGGGCGCTCCCTGGCGNAGGTGGGAGACGGCCGTCGCTTACGGTGTCTTCTCCTCTTCAGCAGCGGTGGCTTCGGCGCTGAGGAGATGGATTCCGGTGCCCGCCCGGGCGGCGGCGGCGGCGGTGGCGGTGCCCCGGGGCAGTCCCGCGAGTACAAGCTGGTGATGCTGGGTGCCGGCGGCGTCGGCAAGAGCGGTGCGTGAGGCTTCTCGGCCCGGCGGGGGCCCGGCGCGGCGAACGGCCCTGCTAGAGCTGCTCCCAGCNGTCGCCGCCTGGGGCCGGAGCGCGGCCCGTGGGATGCGGCGCGGAGGAGCCTGACGGTGAGGAGAAGAAGGAGGGGGGGGTGGCGGCGGAGGCGGCGGCGAAGGGCCAGGTGGGAGACGGCCGTCGCTTACGGTGTCTTCTCCTCTTCAGCAGCGGTGGCTTCGGCGCTGAGGAGATGGATTCCGGTGCCCGCCCGGGCGGCGGCGGCGGCGGTGGCGGTGCCCCGGGGCAGTCCCGCGAGTACAAGCTGGTGATGCTGGGTGCCGGCGGCGTCGGCAAGAGCGGTGCGTGAGGCTTCTCGGCCCGGCGGGGGCCCGGCGCGGCGAACGGCCCTGCTAGAGCTGCTCCCAGCCGCGGGCTCGGCCTTACCGAGCGGTCCGGGGGCTGCGCTGGGCGCCGCCGGGTGACGTGTTTGTGAGCGGAGGAGCGCGGGTGCGGGCGCTGTCCCGTTCCCGGGGTGTCGCGGGGCGCGGTGTGTCACCGCCTTCCGCGCCTTGGCCGCCTCCAGCTTTGTTTGCGAGACTCCTAACGGAGCGCTGTGTTGGAGGAGAAGGGCGTAGCTCTCTCCGAGGTCTTTAACTCACGGCATCCACCACGGTTCTTTCCAGTCCCACCCCCAGTATGGCTTTATGGTTTAACTGGTAACGTGAAATCAGGCGTTCGAGCGTGCTGAGCGCTGAATGCTGGAGCTGCAGGGGTTTAGCTCCACTTGTGCAACCGTGTCTCTGATTTCTGTTTCCAGCCATGACGATGCAGTTCATCAGTCACCGCTTCCCAGAAGATCACGACCCCACAATTGGTAAGAAAAAAAAATCTCATTTCTATTTTTTCTCTGCTCCTTTGCTTAGAGGTTAAGCTGTTGTTGGAGTCTGTCGCTTTCAAGTGATTTAAAGCAAGCTATATATTCGGCTGTAAATTTAAAAGTATTGAGTTCTGAGATGGTTGTGAGGACTGGGAAACAAATCCTGAGTTTCAGATCTTTAACGACTTTCAGGCCATACACTTTCTCTACTTGTTTGTATCTTGGCAGACAGGGATGAAAAAATGTTGATAAGTGATTATTAGCTGTCTCTTCCAAAAATCTAGTCTTTGTGCTGCAGATCAGCTCTGCTATTAATTTGTCTGGTCAAATTGTGCTCTGTGTTTTAAAAATCTGGGGGGATGAAAGTGCTTAACAACTTACTGTATTGCTGCATAACTCTTACAGCATCTCTAAGAGAAACTTCAACCAACAGGTACACTATCAAAGGGAAAGTGAGAAGAACAGCCAGCTTCTTGTTGACAGCAAACTGTTGTAGTGTAGGAGTGCTGATTTAGAGGGACAGAATATTTATTGTCTTGCTTCTAAGAGAACAGCAGTTGGTGGCCAGTTCTTCTCTTGAATCACAGGTGTTTTCTGGCTTTGAGAAAAATTTAATGCTCTTATCCTGGGCAAAGTGAATTTGGAGGTTGTGGTCATGTGTCTGGACAAAAGTAGAATGTACAATAGCTTGATTTCAGCAAAGAGTTTGGAGGATACTAAATGGCACCGGAACAATTAAACATATTGTTTGTTGTTAAAGATCAGACTAATGTAGTGTAATGATATCGACAGATTCGGTCCTTCTAGAGTAACATTCTCTCTCTGAATTGATGACTTAATGAGTGTTGCAGTTGTATTCTGATCTTGTTCTTTCCCATGTGGGGTGAATTCACAGAGGATGCCTATAAAATACGAATACGCATCGATGATGAACCTGCCAACCTGGATATCTTGGACACAGCAGGACAGGTATGTGGGCAGTAGTGAGTTAGGATGATGTTAGGAAGTCTGTAACGATCAGGCAAGTGTAGAGACAGGAATCCAGTAAAAGTATGCCTGTTTTTTCTTCCAGTTGGGATTTTGAGGTTTGATTTCTTCTAGGCATCACATTCCTTACAGCATCTGCATCGCACAGTCTGCATTTAGGCAGCCCAGACCATACTCTGGTTTCATGCACTGCCTTCTCAGTTGCATCTTGCTGTTGATGATCAACAAGCAATTCATATTGGCTGGTAAATGACATGTTGGTGTGATTTCTGTGGCTTGGGGTTAATCTCTAACTTCGGTGATATCTTGTCCTGTATGTGACAGGCCGAGAAGAGAGATGACCAGCTCAGTGACAGTTCTGTGCAGCTGGTTTGGGAATGCCTGTCGTGTTTCCTGTTCTGAGCAAATTAGAAAGTCATTGCATTTATGTGATTGTAATGTAATTGTCTGATTCCAGGCAGAATTTACAGCCATGAGAGACCAGTACATGAGGGCTGGCGAGGGATTTATCATCTGTTACTCAATCACAGACCGACGCAGTTTCCATGAAGTACGTGAATTCAAACAGCTCATCTATCGTGTTCGACGCACTGATGACACTCCTGTGGTCCTGGTGGGCAATAAATCTGACTTGACACAGCTGCGGCAGGTAAGTGGCACAAAAGGGACTCTCCATTAGAAGCTCTTTCTGCTAGAAAGTGCAGTAATACAACAGGTTATGTTCCCTTTCTTAATTTTCCATATGTTTACTGTGAAATTAGTTGAAGTGTAGAGAAGTGCTCATTTAACCCGGAGCGCATTCAACACCCAAATGTGTAAAGCAGTCGTAAAAGTCAAGTCTCCGGGTTCTCCAGGTTGATGCTTTGGGTTTCAACTGCTCTTGGGCTCCTTTCTTTTTGAATTCCTGAAAGGAGATGCTGTTAATGGGAGACTTGGTGTTCCATAAACCACTTGCAGATATCAGTACAAGTTAGAGCTGCAAACATGCTGCGAACAGATGTAATAATGGGGTAAGAACAGATGGAAAAGACATTTACTTTCAGCTTAAGAAAGCAGGAATTACCATCTTGTGGGAAACCTTCACTCAAAGGAAACGTACTTCGGAAAAGCTGTTTGTGTACCTGGAATTAGATGAATTTTCAGGGTCCTTGCAAGCAGGACCGTGCTGTCAGCAGAGGTGGAACACCCATGCACATGGTGCCTCAACACCAGAGAGATCTGGAGGGGCTGGAGCGAGGGCAGAGGAGGGCAATGGAGCTGGGGAAGGGCCTGGAGAGCGATTGATGGTGCTGGGACTGTTGAGGCTGAGGGGAGACCTCATCCCTCTCTACAAGTACTTGAAAGNTGGGGGACATGGGGTAGGGGGAGGACTGTTGTAGAGTGGGGCTGATGGTTGGACTGGATGATCCCAAGGGTCTTTTCCAACCTGAATGATTTTGTGATTCTAAGAGATGGAAAGTATCAAAAGAGCAGTAAGTGTTGCTTTTCTATGGCCTCGAGGCGGGGGTTGTTGTTGTTTTGGGCTTTTTTTTTCGGAAAGGTTTTGCTTGGGAAGTAGTTTGACAACAAAGAGTAGATTTTGAGCAAGAGAAGCAAACGGAGAAGTGCGTGGGTTGGGGCTGAGGACTGCTCTTGTTAGAGGCAGCTTCGAGGTTTGGCTTCAAGAAAAGAACATCCTTCAGGAGGACTTTGTTGTTTCGTGAACATCTGGCATTTCAGGAGAAGCAGTGAGTGAAAGAGAAAGGAAAAGAGGTTTGTTGGGAAGGACTTAGAGACGAGTGAAACGAGTCGTTAAAGCACTGGGAGGGCACACGCGCAGTTACAGACCAAGCAGGACGAAGAAGTGGGAAAGAAAGAAACTTTCTGCCTTTGGCCTTCTTACCAAGTGTGAACTTTTTTCCAGGTCTCCAAAGAAGAAGGCTCAGCTTTAGCACGAGAATTCAACTGCCCTTTCTTCGAAACGTCGGCTGCGTACCGTTACTACATCGATGACGTGTTTCACGCTCTCGTGCGAGAAATCCGCAGGAAAGAGAAAGAAGCGGTAATGGCAATGGAGAGGAAATCGAAACCTAAAAGCAGCGTGTGGAAAAGACTGAAGTCACCTTTTAGGAGGAAGAAGGATTCAGTCACTTGAACAGAGAGAATCCCTCTGCGAAGTAAAACCTGTGAACAGCCATTTTGTAACCAAAGCGGTTCAGTGACAAGGGTTTGGCAGCGTGTTTTACACCTGATCGGATTTCTCTGAGGGAATGCTTAACTTCTTCTTTTTGTTTAGAATGATACTCCCTTCATTTTGGGTATTTAAGACACAGTAACAGTCGTACTTCTGTTATCTTTTGTTTTATTTTTTACTGGATGCAGCTGATGTTGCTCATACGTCGTCGGTTACAAACGCTGATGGGTTTATGTCCCTGCACTTCCCTGTGTTTGTTTTCAGTCGCTGCGTACTGGCAGCTGGGTTGTGTAAAATAACTGCTGAAGTTCCACCCAACCTAACTTAATTAATTAACTTTTGCCCAGTTGTTTTGCACAAGAAGACCTTGCTGCTTTCCGGAGCGGTGACCCGCATCACGCGAGGCGGCTCGTCGGGCTGAAGAGAAGTTTTGAGAGCGCCTGTGCACGGCCAGAGTTCTTGTCTTCTCATGGAACGGGTTCTTCCCAGCCCAAAGTACCGTGGGATGCTCGTACAAGTTTGTCTGAACTATCAGTTGACCAGTGGTGCTGTAGGTGGGATTCTAAACAAGTCAGAAAAAGCAAATCATGGCTCCTAGGGCAGCTGGAACTTGGCAGCCGGGCGCGGGGATGTAGCGTTTTCCTCCTGTAGGTAGCAGTTACCGTGTTGCCGCAGGAGGTGTCACACATTGGTGCTGTAGAAACCACAGCTTGGAATTTTCTGACTCGTCGCTTAAAAATCAGCTGTAATGATGCCCTGGCTTATTTATTTACATCCAGTTATAGGTTATTGTCTTAATGGAGCCAGTGTCTTTGTGAAGTAGAAAAGTTTCTAATGTAGTGATTTCAAACTATTCTACGATAACTACTTTGTAGAGAAAACAACTGATACCGAGTTATCTGGGCCCAGAGCCAATATCCCCAGTCCTGGTAAGATTCCTCCAGCGCCACTTTGGAAGCAGAATTGCTGGAGCAGAGGAAGGAAGCACTTTGCTGGGCGCAGCGACCGCTCCGATGGATACTGCCATCCCTGGCCTCACCTCCAGGCGCTGCAGGGACAAGGCCCTACAATCTGTAAGGAAGGACTTGGTTAAGAAAGGGCTGCAGAGGTACTCTCTGCTTCTGAGCTGATACATACACATCAGTTAGAGAATTAAATCCAGCAGAGACAGATGTCTGGTGTTCTCTTGAGTTTGCATTTTACTGATAGAACAAATGGGAGTTGGGTAACTCAGACACGGTTCAGTCACGTTTCTCAGAGAACCAAGTGCCTACAATCTTTCAGTTTAAGAGTGAAATAGCTTAAGTGACTTAAGTGTAGCGTAGCAATCATCTGTGCCAGTAACTTCTAGTCTTACTGATCACAAAATCAGGTCCGTGCTGCCTGTGATCGTGCAGTTGGAACCAAAAGTCCGTGTGTGAAGGGGTCAGGACAGGAAGCCAGGATAGCAAATACATAAGCTTTTTTTTTTTTGGTTTGTGCTAGACTCCTTATTGCATAAGATATGACTGGAAATTCTGCACCTGTTGGTTTTAAGAGTATTTTCTTTGGGTAAAATTTAAAAAACCCAACTTTTAACATGAAATTTGGAGGGGGGGTTACTTTTATTTTGCTTGTGGCCAAGCTAAACGTTTAAATTGGTTTCTGTTTCCCACTTCCTTCGGTGCTCCTGTGTTTTACCCTTACACTGGTAATAATCACACGTGTGCAGTTTGAAAAAGGCTGAGAATCATTCGTATTTCAGACCTGCTTTACATCAACTGTGGGAGCAGTCCCTGCCTATTTTCAGTATTTACCGGTTCAGGACTGAAAACCTCCTCTGAATCCTTCCTTGTTGGATCAAACGCCGTCTGTACCTCAGATGAAAACCACCCAGCAGAAAATCTGAGGAGAAGGTGGGGACAGTAATGGCCCAGAAGCTGTAAAAGCAGTCGCTGATTCTGTGGTAGGAATTCTTTCAGAGCAGCCCCCTGAGCTGAGCAGGGCCCTGAGGCGGTGACAGGTTTTGCCCCGTGCCTTCCCTTGGTGCAGGGAGGTACCGCTCTCCCCTCTCCGGGCTTTTCGTGTAAAGGCAACCTGTCAGCAGGACTCAAAGCTCCCTGGGACTGTTCCCCCCCTTCAGATAAACCCACATCTCTGCCGTGGGGGGTCCCTTCCATGCCCCTGACATCTTTACTGGTGCCTTCTGGGAGGCTGTTGCTCATCGAATTGCTACGTCAGAACAGCAGAAAGCACTTTTTTTTTTTTAACACAGTGTTATTCCAAAAGAGTTCTATTTTTGTCATGTATGAATTTGTATGCTGAATTCTTGTTTTATTTGACACAATATATAATTTTTAATAGAAAGGTTTGCATCTGATGTTTTTAACCCTGTGGTGTCTGGCACAGCGGGTAGCGGGTGGGAAGGCCCTTCAGGCCGGAGAGTTGTGAAGAAGGAAAGTTCGTGGGTTGTTTGTGTTGTTTTGGAAAACGTTTATCTTGGGGGTAGGGGGGAAGAAAAAAAGAGAGTTGGTAGAGTTTGGTGTGTGACTTTTAAGTGGTGCAAGGCCTCAAAAATCCGTGGTGGATTTTGGTGAGTCTGGTGCTCAACCATTTCAATATGGTCTGGCCGTTCCCCAGCCCCGTTGCTTTACCCCCGTGTGCGGGGCCTTGGACTTCCTGAGGCAACAGCAGCCGCCAAGGCCCCATGGTGACGTCTTTGCCCAGATCCTGGAGTGTCAGGGCTCTGGCCACAGGATCCCCTCGGCGTTTGCCACTGCCTTGGGCTCTCTGGGCACTGCTTTGTGTTTCACCATTTGTGTTAGGAGAAAGCAGCTGGGTTTAGGCCCCTTTGGGGCTTCGGTGCAGTTGGTTTTTCTTCCCTCGCGGTATTTACACTGCAGCCAGATTTGCAATAGAACTCTTGCTTTATGACTTAAAGAAAGGCTTCTGGTGGCACTTGGGTTTGGGCAGAGGGAACCTCTGTGGAGGATGATGGTGGAGGTGCAGAATGTTTTAGCTTCTCCTGCCCACAGCAGAAATGTCTCCTCATAGAATCACAAAATTGTCTGGGTTGGAAGGATCTTCAAGGTCATTGAGTCCAACCATTGACCCAACTCTGAGAAAGACCATCACTGACCCATGTCCCTCAGCACCACGTTGAAATCCCTCCAGGGATGGTGACTCCACCAACTGCCCTGGGCAGCCTCTGCCAGTGTCTGATAACCCTTTGGGTGAAGAAATTGTTCCCAATCTCCATCCTAAACCTCCCCTGGTGCAACTTGAGGCCATTTCCTCTTGTCCCATTGCCTGTTCCTTGGGAGAAGAGACCGAACCCCCTCTGGCTACACCCTCCTTTCAGGGAGTTGAGGAGCAAGAGAAGGTCTCCCCTCGGCCTCCTTTTCTCCAGGCTGAACACCCCCAGCTGCTCCTCACCAAGCGTTTGGAGGCGACACAACCAGCTCCGTGCTGGCAGCTGTAATCTGGTGGCAATAAGGCCCCTCTCTGGGTTACAGCTCCCTCTGTCCTACCCTCTGAGAGGAGCTGGCAGAGGATTCTTCCCCTGGCTGGCAGCGTGATGGGTGTCACCTGCTTCAGTTCTCCTGAGAAAGCTGCTTGGACCTTGGGTCTTCCTTGATTGTCCTTCACTGAACAGGAAGAACATCTTTGGCCGTCAGGCCCTGGCTGATGTTCAGGGGTGAGTCCAAAGCGCACTTTTGGGACCTGCTCCTCCTTGTCCAAGGAGCTTTGTAAAACTAATGAATACTTGGTAGACCTGCAAGATGTTTTTAGCAACATCAAATGACTTCAGGGTATGTTCTAAGCAGAAGTTGGTAATTCTGCACCAGGAGCCCTTCAGTAATTGTGCCACGTCTCTCTTGTGTTCTCCATAAATGCAGGAGACGTGGTTTGGATCAAAAAGCAGTTACTGCATCTTTATTGGCCACGTGGCTTTCACATGCAGACTGAAACAAATTACTTTGCAGATATTCACACTGAATATTCCTAAGTATGTAAGAGCTGGAAGATGGAAGGTGGGGAAAACCTCCATATTGTTAGAAGCAGGTGACTAAGAGCGTAGATTTTAGGCTTCTCCCTAGAAATCCAGAAGCTGTTCAGCAGCAAACCCTTTCTTAAAGGGCATGAACAAACCTGTGGAAGGAAAAAGATGCTGCCCCTCCATTCTTATGATTCTGTCTCCATTGTGATTGTTGCAAGGACTGCCCAAGCAGTAACTCTGTCACCAGGAATGAAGAACTCTCAGCTCAGCAGCGTCTGATGCTGCTGCATTTGGGGCGTCTCCGGGGTTGCGCAAATTTGGTTGTTTACTGTGCACTGAGAAAATCTTTCCTCTGTGGTGCTGGTAGAGATTTCCTTTGTGTGATTTTATTACAGGAATGCAAAACTGTGATGTCTCCTTTCTGTTAATAAAGGTCAGTCTTCTGCTGAGGTAACAAGTTGTTTGCCAAAGTGCAAAACGGGTAAAATTTAAGATAGGTGGAGGTTGTAACTGAGAACTGAAAAAAAAACAAAAACCAAAAAAAGTCCTGCTAAAATTCCTGCTGAATTAAAACAGCAACGCTCATGTCACAAGACTGTAGGAATGAATCATAGAATCAGAGAATGGTTAGACTTGGAAGGGACCGTAATGATCACCCCATCCCCCCCTGCCCTGTGCAGGGACACCTCCCACCAGCCCAGGTGGCTCCAAGCCCCCTCCAACCTGCCCTTCAACCCCTCCAGGGATGGGGCAGCCACAGCTTCTCGGGGCAACCTGGGCCAGGCTCTCACCACCCTCACCCCAAACAACTTCTTCCCCACAGCTCAGCTCCATCTCCCCTCTTTCACCTTCAAACCCTNTTCCCCAGCTCGGATGGGCTTGGAGTTGCCACACAAGCTCTTTCTGTTGCAAAATTAAGTTTAAGGGGGACTCGTTACCTGCTGAGGAATAACGGGGGGGTCTGTCCAGGAGAAAGCCTTGTGTGGACAGAAGAGGTGAAAAAAACTGAGGGTACGGCGGTTGGGTAGGACACGGCTGCTCAAGCACATGGGATGTGCTGTAAGGAAGAGGGTGAACAGAAGTTCAACACCAACCCCAGGAATGGCTACGGGCTTGGGGAAGGGTGGCTGGAGCTGCCTGACAGGAAAGGACCTGGGGGTTCTGGTTGACAAGCGGCTGAACATGAGCCAGCAGTGTGCCCAGGTGGCCAAGAAGGCCAAGGGCATCCTGGCTTGTATGAGAGCTAGTGTGACCAGCAGGAGCAGGGAGGGGATTGTCCCCCTGTGCTCAGCACTGGTGAGGCCACACTTTGAGTCTGGTGTCCAGTTCTGGGCAGCTCAACACCAGAGAGATCTGGAGGAGCTGGAGCGAGGGCAGAGGAGGGCAATGGAGCTGGGGAAGGGGCTGGAGAATAAATCTGATGAAGGAGCTGGGACTGGTTAGTCTGAGGAAGAGGAGGCTGAGGGGAGACCTCATCGCCCTCCCTCTACAAGTACTTGAAAGGATGTTGTAGAGAGGTTGGTGCTGGTCTCTTCTCACATGGAATTAGCGATAGAAGGAGAGGGAACGGCTTCAAGCTGCACCAGGGCAGGTTTAGGCTGGACATGAGGAAAGAATTCTTCCCAGCAAGAGTGGTCAGAGCCTGGAATGGGCTGCCCAGGGAGGGGGTTGAGTCCCCATCCCTGAGTGTGTTTCAGAGTGGTTGGGATGTGGTGTTCTATGATTCTGTGATTGCCTTTTCTGCCATTTCTGTGTGTTCTAATATTGCTTTGCCTGTTTTTCCTTTCCAGTCTTGTTTCCTGTTTGGCCCAGTTGGGAATTATCTCCCCTGGAATCAGGTACTTTCTGCAGTGCAGAGGTGAAACCAGGAGCTCGGTCCCAGCCATCGTACCCGTCCCGGTGGGTGCTGTCACACGGTGCCTTTCAGGTGGTGTCAGCTCCCATGGGGTCTCCCTTGGCCTTAAGTACTTATTGGAGAAGACTTTTCAAGTGTTGATAATATGAACGAGTCATCGGATGCTCAAGCTGCAGTTGTTGTATCTTAATGAGGGTGAAACCGGGGCGCGCTGGAGCCCCTTGGAGGGACCCGTCTGGTGGCAGCTGCTTCCCTCGAGTGCGATCCCATGGATTTGGGGCTCGGGAAAGAGACAGAACTATTTCTGCTCAAAAGAAATACCAAAGGAGCTCTGCCATGGAATGTGAATGGCGTTGCCATGGCAACACGACTCGCTCCTCCAGGGAATTGGGTGAAGCAGAAGCTGTCACAAGAGGAAAGACCCGATTGTGCATCTCAAAGTCCTGCTGCTTGAACTGGCCCCAGCCCCCAGCCCCGAAGAAGGTGGGAAGAGTATAAGAGCGGAGCTTCCATGCTTTCCACAAAACCGTTTCTTTTTCCATGGTTTGCCAAACCCATTCTGTGTGCCTGGACTTTTTTTTTTTTCTTTTTCTTTTTCTTATGCAAATGCTTTTGTTTCTCTTTCAGCCGAAGGGTGTAAGAACCTGAAACGGGAGGGTTTTTAAGGCACTGGATGCAGAATTCAAGCAGAGAAGGATGAAGAGTTTTTTCTTTCTTTCTCTCTCTCTCTCTCTCTCTCTTTCTCTCTCTCTCTTTCTCTTTCTCTCTCTCTTTCTCTCTCTCTTTCTCTCTCTCTTTCTCTCTCTCTTTCTCTTTCTCTCTCTCTTTCTTATCTTGTACAATAAGAAAATAATCAGCGACTGTGCACTTTGGCTGAGCAGTTTTAGCCAAGTGCTCTCATAACCTCGTTGTTGCCACGAGAAACAACTGAAAGTGGTTGAACACCTCAAGTAGTCCCGGTGCAGAGAACAGTGTAGTTAATGGTAAGCAGAGCTGTTGAACAAACCACGGGTGTCTTGAGTCACTGGGCACCAGATTTGAATGGAGGCACAAGCCTGTGGGTCACTACCTGCATCATCTCAGTGGCTTCCAGTGTTTTTTGTGTGTCTGGCACCACGACTCCTTCCACCCCCAGAGTGACTGGGTGGGACGGAACCACCAGAGCAGGAGCCAGGTCAAGCGCTTTCCTCAGCACCGCTCAAAGACCTGAGAACGTGTCCTGGTTTGAGAGACACAGGATTAATTTCCAACGCTTGGGAAAACTGCACTTTTAGAAGACTCTAGAGTCTGAATTCAGGAACATATTTACAGCCAGCTCTGGTGTCCCCACATGGTCTCAGTATTTTTGACCACGGCTTCTGCTGGGGACGGGCTGGGGACAGTCCTTGACTATTTTATATCAGTGTCAGGATCAACACTGGTTCTATGGTATTACTAATGTTAATTACTTAGTCTTAACCTATTAAATCTATTTATATTTCAACCTTGTGTTTCCTTAGTTTTCCCCGATTCCCCTTCCCAGGTGGGGAGGATTCATTAGGGGAGAGAATAATTGTCTGAAAAAACACTCAATTGTTGTGAGTTTCTCAAACTGTAACAGAATTATCTCTGGAGAACCAGGGACTGGTGTCTGATGCAGTTTGGTCCCTTTCATCTTTGTCCTGGAGGAAATTTGGAGAGAGTGGGTTTTTAGCACAAGCTGCGGTGTGTTTGTAGCAGAGGCGGGAGGTGGGGGCTGCAGAGGGTGAGCTCTGTGCTGGGGCAGGGGGGGGGACAGGCAGCCTGCAATGTCCTGACTGCAGGTGTGACCAGCTGCAGCACCAGCCACTCCTTCTTCTGGGACATTGGGCCATCTTTTCACAAAATCCCAGAACGCTGTAAGGTTGGAAGGGACCTCTGGAGATCACCCAGTCTGA
>VXBJ01005109.1:19260-31911 GCA_013400055.1 Nycticryphes semicollaris
GGCAGGACCCTGCACTTGCCCTTGTTGAATTTCATGAATTTTCATAAAGCTTGGGCCGTGACACCATCTGCTTCCTTGAAGACGAGGCCTGAAGCTCGTTTTAAGTGTTGAGACACCTAAACCCCCTCTGGAGCCTGGTCCTCCGCTGCCCCCCGAGAGCGTAGTGTGTGTGTGTGTGTGTGTGGGGGGTGGCTGCAGCCCGTGTTGCTGGGGAGACCCAGCTCCTGCCCGGGAGGATTTAGCATGTTCTGCAGCAGTGGCTCGGTGCCCAGTGGTGCTGCTGGTGCTGCTGGGGGCAGCGCCGAGGGGGAGCTGCAGAGGAACAAGCCAGAGGAAGGCAAGTGGTGGAACCTGGGGAGGGAGCCTGCGCCTGGCCCAGGGCAAGACGGACAAACACGACCCTGGAGAATTCTGCTTTGACCCAGAAACGCCTTGAAGTCACAAATGTCAGAGCCAAATGGCTGCTTTTTCTGCCCATCTTTTTTCACTGGGATCCAACTTAGCTCATGAACGTCCGTTTGTGCCAAATTAGACCCAGCCATAACACCGTGTAGGATTCCTGAGAGTTTCTGCGTGTGCTAAGGCTTAAGGAATTGGGTTACGCTTCGTTTGCCAGGATTCTGTTACATTCCTTTAGTTCTTCAGCGTGTGCTTTTCCTGTGAATTCTCAGGGCAGAAACGCCACGTTTTGAGAAACAAATCTCCAAGTCGTCCGTGTAAGTCCCGTAGGAGATGCCTCCTCGGGTCAAAGACGGCAGCGTCAGCAGCTAAAGTGATTTCATTTTTATTTGCACGCTCAATGTGCGTTAACAAATCCAACAGACAAGATAGCGTTACAGAATGTAGATTAGGTTACAGCATTATGCAGTTTCACACGTCCAGTNTTGGTCCAAGTTAATTTTTACAACAGAAGACACAAGGTAAAGAATAACCACACCTGGGAGATTTGAGTGAGTCCGCTGTCACTTACTGCCTATTTTATGTTTTTAAAAAATATATCATCTGCACATCTTCAGTTTCCTATCGTTCCAGAAGAGTGTTGGAGCTACTCCTATCTGCCCGATACCCAAAGTCTATTTACCCTGAGCGTTTCCTTGACAAGAAGTTCATCTTTCCTCTTCAACTAAAGGCATTTTAAGATCATGTAGGCTTAAGCATGCTTTTCACACCGAAGGGAAAAAAACCAGGGAACTTTGTTGTTGCTGTTTGTAGGTCCCGTTGTCTGTCCGGAGCGCTGTTGGGAAGCGTGTTCTGAGGAAAAGTCGTGGCTGTCGCTAAACCTCAGCAACGCAATCGTTTAGTGCAAAAACTAGGAGTGAAACGGGTAGGGCAGGAGCCAGAAAGCATTTAAGACAAAGGTAAAAATCAACGACAGCCTCGAGCAGAAATCCCTGGGATGGATAAAGCGGGAACGAAGCCTGCGCTTCCGTCTGCCACGCAGGGCTGAGGAGCAGAGAGCTGCTGCCTCCGCGCCGCTTCTGGTCCTACAAAGACGCTCTGCCTGGAGGGAAGTTTTAACGAGTAACTGGTGAGGAGTGAGAAAATTCAGCTTCCCAAAAAATAATTTCTCAGGAAGAGATGCCAAAGTATTGCCAAATTACAAAGTGCTGACCGTTCACACAAAGAGCCCTCCCACCAGCTCCAGCTTCACCTGGTGCCTGGGGAGAAACCCAAGTAAGACTCCATTATTTACCGGCATTAGGGTGAAGGTGGAAAGGATCATTTTTTTCCAACAGGGCTCTAAAATTCGGTAGTCAAGTCCTGTAAGCAGCCAAATGATCTTAAACCTTGTTAATTATAATACAGTATTTACATTCAACAGGGCACAAACCAGACTGGCTGCCTGGAAGCCTCTCCGTGCCTCTTTGCACGCTTCCTCCCGCTTCAGGCTGCCCCTGCAGAGTTCTTGCAATTTCAGCAGCCTCTTACAGCTATTTCTGCTCAGTTTGTCTACAATCAATTATTTGCTGCCAATTAGCATCCTTCTATCTTTCCTGGCTTGAACGGAATGAGAAGCCAAAGGGAGTTCCTTGCCAAGGACACCGCTGTCGTGTATGGACCCTGTGCCTGTTGTGGGGCTTTGTGTCTTCGCCACCAGATCCAGCGCAGTGACTTTGAAACTCCTGTTCATGGAACTTATGAACTTCTGCTCAAAACTAGTGACTATTCAGGGTTAACAGCCTGAAGTGCCTCAGGTCACACTGGCCAAGGTCATCTCTACCCTTCAGAGGTGACGTGTGAGCATCTCCTAAGTCTCAGAAGTCATTCAAAAGTTAAGAACTAACTCAAGCTGCTTTGAAACACTGAAAATTAACTTGTTGAAGTGTCTGACAGCGTTTGTTGTGAAAGGCTTTGCCCACGTTTAGGCCTTTTTTTGAGAGCTGGCTCTTAGGTAACCGGCAAGAGCAGGTATAATGCAAATTGACTCAAGCAGGAATGAAGGGAAGGTTGGGGATCTTTCACTTAAAACCTCTTCCCCCAGGGTATTTCCCATCTCCCAGTCCTTACGCTGTAAGGACTTAGCAATTGTGTGGAATTTCACATTTAATGGTTAAAAGAACCAGCAAGTTTCCTTACCCATGGATGACACCTCAGAGTTGGGTTTTGCCCTGGGCCCCTCATGCGCAGGGTATAAAAGGAACCAGAGCAGAGTCTCCCCAGCCCTGGCAGTCCCGGAGCTCACGCCTCTGCAAACTCAATGTGGCAAAAGCAACGTGACCAGTTTGACCTTTGATGCTCTGGTCCTACAGCGACACGACAAGCCCGTCCAAAAGGCAAGTATTTCAGTACCCAACAACAGAATTCTTTCTTCTCTGAAGGAAAGTGCCATTTTCCCCTGTATTTTCCTTTTGTGCCAGTGCAGAATTCTAAACCACCTTTACACTGCGGTTTCTAACGTGGTTGGTACTCCCAAACCAGTGAAGAACAGAACTGCGAGAACCAATGCGCAGGCAAACTAACAAGAAACTAGAGGTTAAACAGCAGAATTCAGAAACTTTGGGAGAAGCCTAATAAAGACAGGCCAATCTCGGTGAATACCAGCAAAGACAGTTCGGCACAAACACAACTTCCATAGTGACAGAGAACTGTATTAAAATCTGCAACTTGATACCGGTAGTTATACTAATCTCAGTTTGTATTAGGCATGCAATAGTGTGATTACACTGTTATATATATTTGTGATAGCTTGCTTTTTTTTTTGTTTTTTTTTTTTTTTAAATTTTTTTTCCACTTAATGCTCTTTTTAGAATTTTAGTGCCCTGCAAAAATCACATCACTAGAGAACCAATCAGCTGCTGCTTCTTAGGGGAGTTTAGTCCTACAGCTAAACCAAGTCTGTCCTACGAGTGGGCTGTTGCCACCGCACCCCCCCCCTTTCCCCCCAACCCTGTTAGTACTCGCTCAGGCTGTGCCATTTGGCAACTGGCTTCCTGGGGTTCTCACACACCTCCCGCCAGTGTTCCACGCCACCCGCGGTGACGCTGTGCGCTCCCAGGATGAGCCGTCCCACCACTTCGTTTTTCGTGGTGCGGTCGAAATCGATGACGAGAAACTCGATGCTGATGTCAGGAAGGAGGTCGACGGGGATGTCGTAGATGAAGGATTCATTGAAGACGGGATTCAAAGTGCACTTCTTCACGTGAGTCTTCTTTTTCGCTATGCGCTTCCTGCCGTAATAAACATTCACCTTAACGTATGGATCTGCTGAGGAAGAGAGAGAGAGAGAAACTAATAACACAGCCCAGTAACACTCCTGGCAGGAAAGGATTCCACTTCCTGAACTTGAGCCCGTTCCAGTAAACGGTGTGAATCCCGGTGCCTCCCTCCAGCCCCTCCTGAGACGGGGGCTCCGCGGGCGGCGTCTCTTCTCATTGCAAAAGCAACCGGCTGAGTTCGTCCTGAGTTTCAACACTGGATGGGGACCAGGGGGGAAGCGAGTCGCACAGAAATTGCAGTAATTAATCCTGGAAATACCAAGGAGGTGGGGTTTTGGGGAGGTCAGCACCCGACCAGCCAAAACTTTCACTTTCACCGTCATCTAGAACAAGAAATGTTTTTACCCAACAGAGGGGATAAAGAGCCCAACAAAGCGGGAAAATGCTTTTAAGAATTTGCAGCTGGAAAACATTTACAGTGGAAGGTACTGAAAAAGAAGAAAAGCTTAAAGCAAAGCTTCCATTTCCCCATCACTCTGCACCTTTATGGGTCAGCTCCCTCTTTACACGGGTGCTTCTTCAGGATTAAAATTAAGATACCGGGTACAGGGTGCTTTTTCTTTTTCTCTTTCTCCATATAACACAAGTTTGGAAGCTGGGAGTCACTTGTCCAGCTGACACTGCCCAATTTTCACTTTTTTTTTATCCAACTGAAATAAGGATCTTACCACAGAATCCCAGAACCTCAGGGATTGGAAAGGACCTTGAAAGCTCATCCAGTCCCATCCCCTGCCGGAGCAGGAACACCTCCATCAGGTCACACAGGAACGCGTCCAGGTGGGTTTGGAATATCTCCAGAGAAGGAGACTCCACAACCTCTCTGGGCAGCCCCTTCCAGTGTTCCCTCACCCTCACCACGAAGAAGTTTTTCCTCATATTTCAGTGGAACCTCCTCTGTCCCAGCTTGTACCCATTGCCCCTTGTCCTGTCACTGCCTGTCACTGAGAAGAGCCTGGCTCCATCCTCCTGACACTCACCCTTTCCATATTGATAAACATTCAGGAGGTCACCCCTCAGTCTCCTCTTCTCCAAGCTCAAGAGACCCAGCTCCCTCAGCCTTTTCCTCCTCTGGGAGATGCTCCACTCCCTTCAGCATCTTTGTAGCCCTGCCCTGGACTCTCTCCAGCAGTTCCCTGTCCTTCTGGAGCTGAGGGGCCCACAACTGGACACTTATGCACAACATAAAGATCACATAAAGAAGTTACAACAGCCTTGCAAGATTCATCAGGCAGAATTTACTGCAAAACTTATCCTGTGGCTGGAGACCACATATAGAAAGTTTCTTTTTCTTTTTAAAGAGAGTAAAACTTAAGGCCCACAGTAGATAATTAAGCCCAGCCCACATTCTTTCTGAGGTGTACAAGAGAAAGCTGCAAAACCAGGACTAAATTAGCTCTGACTCGGGATACTATTGAATCTCAAATTGATTCCAACCATTTTCCCCCATAATCCTGAAGGAAACTTTGCTGAGGGGATTCAGGAGTCTGAGAACCTGTGACTGCAGGAAAGGCAGAACAGCCGCTCTTCTCTTCATATCGAGGAACACCACACCGAGCAAAAACAGCAAAAAAGAAAAAAAACCCAACATCTGAATTGTTTCTAATGCCATATGAATTTACTCTTCCCTGTTCTGAGGCCATCCCTCCTCTTTTTTACGCTCTCTCTTCTTTTACCCTCATCTAGGGGCAGGGTTTGAGGCAGATGCAGCAAGGAGCGGTCGTGCCACGGAAAAAACGCTGCTAAGGGTGAAGGAGGCACAGAGCCTGCACACTCTGGCCAAAGGAAGCTCAGAGACGTGCTGAATTTGGAAGATACTGCCGTCACAAACAACCAGATGGTGCCAGAAAGGTGCAACTGTTGGTCTCGCAGCAGGAGTCTTGTTTGTCAAACCATCTGCTGGGGAGCGAGGGACCGCTCAGAGCGAGCCACCGCCCTTAGAAAGAGTTTGAGGGAAAGTGTGGAAACAAAGAACACCTTCAGTTAAGACAAGTGAAAAGATCTGCAAGTGAACTTGGAGGTTATTTTGGTTTTTTTCCTACACATTCAAAGCTGGAGAAAATAGCTTCTACCTGAGAGGCCAGTGATATCCATCTTTGGTAAATGTCTGGCTTTCAGCACCACGACCGTCATTCTCTGCGCCACGGGCTGGTAAGACAAGGAGACCTGCAGCTCCCCTCTGCTAATGCATTTCTGTGAAAAAGAAACAGAAAGAACTTATTAGGAGAAGGTCACCTTATGAACAGGGGCACAAGCTGGAGGTTGCCAGAATCTCCTCTCCCAGTGCTAAACACCTAGAAAGTTGGAAAATTAGATGGAGGCCATTTGAAGTGACGTGGGCAGAGCGAGCCTCTGCGAGAAGGATCGAGCAGCACGTGGCACATCCTCCTTCACCCCACGCTTGTCGAGCACAGGGAGCATCACCACAGCCTCTCCCCTTGAATTCCAGGTTTCTGTGAGAGCAAACCTGGTGGGCACCTTCTAAGAGAAGAGGGGCTGTGGCTGCCTTTTGTGGTCTCCTCCAGAGGCGGCTGCGGGGTTTAGCGGCTTCAGCTTCACTGGCTTTGGGTGCAGCTTCGACGGCCGAGCACCTCAAGTTCTCTAGGTTTGCTCTGAGAGTTTCACCATCAGTTTAGTCTGCAAAGGCACGGGGTGAAGATAAAAAGATAACACCAGATTGACTCGGTTAAATTTGCTGTATATCCTTTCAAAGAGTAACATATTAAGATAATTAGGTTTGGTTTCCAGGTGGAATCCGCTAACTTTCACTGAGATGGCACTAATTTAGATTAAGTTTATTTGCTCTGGGGGCAAACAGCAATAGCAGTGGGTATGAAAATGGTGTGGTGTCAGCACAGCACTGAGAGCTCCACTGGCTGCTCAAGGCTTTGACTCTCAGTACCCTGTTCTCCCCTCCCGTCCCTGTCGGTCTCCGGGACTGAACTCAGCAGAGCAAGGACGCTGTGGGGGGGACCAAGTGAAGGAATTTTTCTCCTTTCAAAGCAGTGAAGCACTACAGTAAATGTCATGCTATCTGCTCTGGTGATCACCCAAGAGGTGAAGCTGTTCTTTCAACTGCTGTTATTCAGCTTAGCGGGAAAAAAATAGCACATGTAAACTTAAACATGGCAAGTGCTCACAATCATTTTGGTTTCTTTTCATTTGAGCAGTTCCTGCGTGTTTAAGACAAGTTTTCCCAACGCAAGGAATGGAGGCTGTGGCTCCACATGCAAAATTTTGGGAGGAGAGTAAATATACAAGCAAGTCCCTGGCCCTGGAAGAGCAACGTTCAGAACTTTGACTCCTTGGATAGGCCAGAACACACCAGCCAGAGAGAGTATTGGGGGCCAGGTGTTAAGAGTTGGGGGTCTTTTGGCCTGAAGATGTTAGAACTTCCAGGAAATGTTCCTTAGGATGGGATGTATCCCTTTGCTGGCTGGGATCAGTGCAGTCATTGACTCTGTGTTGCAGATGGTGAAACTTCCTGACGCTGAACCCTTTGCTCAGTAAGGGCTGCTCTGACATCCTGGGCCTCTGCAGATTTTCAAGAAGGCACACCTGACACCAAGGTAAATCTAGTTCTGATTGCTAACAAATGGTAACAAATTTGCACCCTTGGTTAAATCTATTTTTCATCTGGTACTCCTAAGAGACACAGTCAATGCACTGAAAAGAACACTCCTGACAGCAGCTCGTTTTATCATAACATAAAGCAGAGCAAGAACCTAAGAAAAGCAAAGCAATTACCAGAACTCTGGTTTTGTTGGTATTTTTTGGGTGTGTTTTGGGTCATTGACAAAGAGTCCCCTTTGAATAACTTAAGAAAACCAAAAAGTTAAATGCCTCCTCTAGTGAACTTTTCCAATAAAATACTGCCAACTCCAGGGTGTAATCAAGTATTTTAGACCCCAGCAACAATTCCCGATACCTTAAGGCAATGAGAGCCCAGATGCCTTTTTCTCTTCAACCTGGAGGATGGGTTGCAAAAATAAACTAAGCAAGAGAATAAAACATCCAAGTACCACCTCATCCTCCTGCCTGCACGTGGTGTGTTTCCTGAGGACAGAAGATGCCTTCCCCAATGCAAGCCTTGGCAGTGCATATGGATTCCTCATCTTCCTCCTTTACAGCTAGACACTAAGAGTGGGATTCGTGTCACCTAAATTTTACATATCTACGTTTGACAAAACCATCTGAGACATACTTTGTTGTCAAGTGAGAAAAAATTAAGAGTCATCTAGGGTGGGAGGTAGCTGAGCTGATTTAGACATCTGCTCCAGGACAGAAGGAATCACGTCAGACTCCGCTGACAATGTGGACTCATTCCCACTGACTTAAGGCTTAGAGCAATAATTGAGACGTAGATAATTCCAATTACAGGCGTCTAAAACGGTCAGACCATACAAATGTCCCTCTCTAAGTGAGGTTTGTCTTTGCAAGATGAATATCCTGTTATCACATCACCTCTTTAACTTGGAGGGGGTTTTTTTGGCATCATGAGTTATAACATCCATCACTTCTATGCCTAAATAGTGACCATGCCTAATCAAACTGCCATAACCAGACAGCCTGACTGAAAGAGCACAGCCACATAACACCAGTAACACAAGGCTACAGAGAAGTGGACTTTGTGGCTAAGAATTTGCAGTATTCCTGCTCATTGGAATATGAAAGCTCCCAGATGAAAGGAACCGGGATCAAATACAATGCAAGGAGTCTTGTATCATGCTACACGAAGTGACTTACTTGTATGTTCCTTTTGAGGATCTCCCTGGTCAGCTGAACCTTTCCAGTGCTTGGATCCACCCCTGCAAGGGGCACCATGACCTCTCCAATAACATCGTCTCGAGAAAAGCGATCAAAGCTCAACACGAGGAAGTGAAGCACCAGATCCTGGAGCTGACTGTATGGGATCCCATAGAAGGTGAAGGTTTCATCAAAGACCGGGTCTAGCGTCTTGCGAAGTACACGAGTCTTCACTCGATGCCTTTTATCTGGAAGAATTGTCATCTTGATGTAAGGGTCAGAGCTCTGAGTATGCTCATCCATCACTGGCAGTCCGTGAGCCTCCTGAATGGTAACAACCAGAGCTTTTTTAGGGAAGTTGTAGTCCACTGAGAAAGTCAGTTCACCCAACATGATGTCATCCCCCGGAGAAGATGGGGAGGAGGTTTTACTTCCCCCTGGAGTGAGGCTTTGATCTGGACTGAGTTCATCTCCATAATCTACTTTTATTGGGAGCTGGTCAACGTGGGGGGCTGCACTAGGCCCATCAGGAGCCTTAGGGGTGCCTATTAAACCAGATTCAGCAGCATCCACCAAGAGGTTTCCCCTTCCAGCCTCCTTAGGACTGCCGTTCTTGTCTCTCCGGATTCGGTTGATTTTCTTCTTGTTACTCAAGGTCTCCGGATAGATACTGATGCCTTTCAACATGTGAATGAATTTATATGGTGGGGTTTTATGCTTCTTTTCTGCTTGCTGGTGACAGCATGTCCACACAAAAACCGTTACTGAGACAGAAACCACGAGGACAGTAGCACCAATGAGGCCTGCCACAACTGGAGAGACATCTGCAGAGGAGATAAGGCAAGTCAGGAACAAGGCCATGCCACCCCCCCAGGGCCAAGCACACCTGGCTGGAGATGTCCTTATTGCAATGATTACGGGGCCAAAGCTTCCCCAGAATCAAAAACTAAAAAGCTACTTCCTTTAATTTATGTTTTCCCACATGGGAAACATTTCACACTCCTAAGGCGTCCCTGACCTGCTTCACGTGCTAAGAATTTCAAGCAGTCGATGGCCTTCCCTTCCCAAATCAATGTCCTTGCATCACCAGCATCTCCAGAGGAATACAGATTCTTGATTTGCAGGAAGCACTCTTCTATTTATTTATTAATTAATAAAGTAAATTTATTTCATTTATTTATTTCAACGCACTCTTCAGTAACATGACACAATTCCATTTTAACAACAGCAAAACCACAGCCATAACACTGGATCTGGAGCTCTCCTTTACTAATAATTTTTAAGAAATCACTGCTTGTTTTGTCCCAGCCCCTCACGACAGATAACGGGGCCAATGGTCTACACAAAATTTCCCGTGGAAATCCAACATCCAAAACCAACGGAGAGAAAACTCTATATTTGGATTTTGGGATTATTTGAGAGTTCCCAGAGATTATGTCAGCTGTGTTTGTCAGTAAGGACAAGCCGGAATAACAGCAACCACATTAGTTCTGTTTGTAACAGTTGATTTTGGAGAAGTATTACCCAGACACAGAATGAAAGGAGTCGTGTTGAGCACCCCAGTACCTTACACTGACATCCTCAAGCAATTCCAGGCAAGGGCCACCAAGATGCCTGAAAGTTGGAGCAGATGGAGCACAGAGAGACCAGAGCAGATGGGAGACGGGGAGAGACGAAAAGCGGGGTTTGTTCAGTCTTAAAAGGGAAGGAAAAAGGAGAGATCTTTTTGCTGTCTGCAATTTCTTGGTGGGAGGTTGTAGGGAAGGTAGAGCCAGGCTCTTCTTATAACTTATTATTGTATTAGTGGTTTAATCACCATTAAAGCAATTTGGGTTTTTTTTGGAAGTAAGCAAACAAAAAAGCCTTCCAGCCCTATGTCTCTTGCTTTACAAATTGTACCAACTGCTTCCACAGTAAAAGGGAAAACCAAGAATCACTGCCATGACAATAGCAGCAATAGCTAAATGGGAAAAAAAGTTAAGCTTCTCTGATTTTCCTGCCTTCCTTCTGCACCATAAACAGGAGAAAATCATCTTCCAGCCTCACACCCGAAGCTACAGAGAGCAACTTGATTTTATCTTTTCCCTGTTCTTTCCAAATTTACCATTTATTGAGGTTAACGGGCAAGACAAGACTGCAGTCTATAATCTCAACATCTGATGGGCTCAGGGAAAACCCAAGTTTCAAGAGAATGTCTCTCCTTTTTGCAAAAATAGCAAAATCACTTTAGTTAGCCTTCCCAGGCTGAAATTGGAAGTCTTTTGTGATGGTGACTTCACAGATAAATGTGTCTCACTGGAAGCACAGCCTTGGATTGAATTAACCAAAGCAAGAAGAATTCTTAATATTACCAAAAGCACCCCCAAACCCAACTCTGTTTTGTTATTTCATGTTTCTTCTTTGAAATGAGGCAAGTGGTCTTTAACAGCTAATTTGAATACAGGAGGCCTGCAAATATTACAAGCTTCAGCACATATGCAAGAAAGGACAAATTCTGGTTCTTATATCGATCTCTTACTGGGTGTGTTTGGGTTCTATTCTGCCTTCACAGACCCAGCTCTTGTACCTTCATTTCTGGCAGCTCTGATGGGACAAGTTGAGAAGCAGCAACCAGCAGTCCCGCTAGAAAGCACCAAGTAAGTCTTTGTGATCTTTCATCCATCAATTTATCTCAACTCTTGAACCGTACGGTTCTGGGGCAGAGTTCCTCAGCCTGATTACGTGGCATGAGAAAACAAGGGCTATATATTTTTTGGAGCCTGCTTCACCTCATTTCATTTGATGGCTGTTCTTGCATTAGAAGGACCAGGGAGCAACCACTGTGCAGCTCCTGACACCCCTCTTTTCCCGGCTGAAGACACTGATGTCATCATTCCATACATTCATTAGTCCCGTCTCCGTTAATTCCTTCGAGCTGAAAACTACGCTGGTGTAAAGCTGCCTAAAACCAGCTTTAGTCAAGCTCCAACAATTTCCCCAGCGCTTTGCTGTGCACAATGCCCATTTTAGATGGCACCACAGCCCATCTCCTCTCTGAAAAAGCACAGAGCCACGCTTTTTTAGTCCCATTTTGTAGAAAAGATCTTTGTTCCCATGCGGCGCTAACTCTTAACTAAACCAAAACCAGCTTTTGGGGGACACGGGGTTGTTTTTCAATTACTGAAAAATAGTTGAAAATTTCCTGTTAAAACAGATGCTAGGTAATCATACCCTAATGGCTAATGGTGGCCAGCAATTAAATTATGACAGCACGTGGCTCTCGGATTCCAGGAAACACAGCAGGTAAGTAGATACGTTCTACATTAGATGATTTATACCCTACAGAGATTTTTTACTAAATACTTCAGAATTTTAAATAAATGTAGTAACCGTGCTTTAACGATGGGACTTAACGGTCCGAGAGGAAGGTCAGCCGGAGGCTGGAGGACGGAGGCAGCGGTTCAGCCTCCAGGGCTGGAGAAACCCAAACCGACACGGCCCCTCCCGCTGCAGCACCGGCCCCCGCCGGGCTCCGCAGAAACCATCTTAAAAAACACCAAGCACCAAGTCGGGAGAATTATTTCGCCGGGGGTGCGGGGAACCGCACAAGCAGGGCCCGGGGCCACCTCACCCGAGGATGCAGCGGGGTTGTGGTTCCTCACCGACGGGCTCCCGCCTCCTCCTTCCCCTCCCCCCCCTTCCCCGCGCCGCGCTCCCCTCCGCCCGTCCGCCGCGCCCCTCTCCCGGCGACCGGGCCAAACCCCGCCTCGTCGGGCCGTCGGTGCCGGTGCCGCAACCACCCCGGACCCCGGGGAGGCGCGAACAAAGGCCGGGGCGCGGCGCGGCCCGGCACAGACATCACGTCATGCGGCGGGGGGCGCCGGGCCCGGCCGCCCCCTCCTCCCCCGNGGTGCTGGCTGCCGCCGCGGGGGAGGGCGGCAGGCCGGCGGGGGAAGCAACGGCCTGGCCTCGGTGGCGGCGGGGGCCTCGCCTAGGTGCTGGCGGGGCGAGGTAAGTGGGCCCTCCGCGCCGCCCGGCCCCACTCACCGAAGCCGGGGTGGACGCTGGTGATCTCCGCCATGGCCCCGCCGAGGCCGGGGTGCGTAGCCCGGTGCGGAGGCGCCGCTGTACCGGCCCCGCCCGCAGGATGCTCGAGCCCCGGGATGCAGGAGCTGCCGACTGGTCCCGACGCGGCGCAGGCCCCGCCCGGCCC
>VXBJ01005109.1:32033-44417 GCA_013400055.1 Nycticryphes semicollaris
GGCCCCCGCGGCGCTTCCGCTTCCTGCGGAGCGAGCGCGACAGGGCCCGGGCCCGGGCGGCGGAGCCCTGCGGCCAGCCGCTTTCCTGTCTTCTAGGTGGGCGTCGGGATGTCGCTCTCGCTGAAGATGCTGCCCTGCAAGAAGAGGAGAGCGGCGGTGGCGGGGCCGCAGAGCCCGCGGGAGGACGGGGAGCTGCCCGGCACCGCCGGCTCCTCCTCGGCGGGCGCTGTTGACGGCGGCTTCCCCGCCAAACCGGCGCCGGCGGGCCGAGCCGGCGGGGCTCCCTCCTCCGGCCTTGGTGTGTGGCGGGGGCCAGGGGAGGCCTCGCTGAAAGCCGGGCGACGGGCCCCCAGCCGGCCGGTCCCGGGCCCCGCGCAGGAGTCGGCGGGTACGAAGGAGGCTGGCGCTCCGCTCACCGAGTGCCGCGACAGCCCCGAGGCGGCGGCGGCGGCGGCGGAAGGAAAAGGTGAGGGCGGCCTGTCCCTGTCCCCGGGTCTCCCCGGGCCGCTGCCGGCCCTGCGAGCGCTGCCTCCCCCCGCTCCGGGAGCCTTTCTGGGCGCGGTTGTATAAAGCTTCTCCTTTGGGTGCTTGGCTTTCGGGGTGTCTGTTTTTTCCCTGAAGCATTCCAGGTTAGCAGGCATCTCGTTCTCGAAGTTTGGGGGGCGTTTTATGTCTTCTAAAACATTAGAAAATGAATGGAGAACTTTAGCTGTTTATCCCTAGTGCTGCCAAAGACAAAGTGCTTCACAAGTTGCTTTTTTTTTCAGACTTCCAACCTAAAATACCCAGTTTTACAAACGTGGTTCGCATTTTTCTGATCTTGCCCCTGTGTTTAATTTTTTTTTGTATGGATGAACATTATCAGCCAGCAGTCTGAACAGTAGCCTCCACAGACACATCTCACCAGTTTGCTGTGGCGAAGGATGTGTTGATTTCGAGCAGTCTTCAGACAGGTCTGAAGACTGTAAAAGCCAGGCTTTGATTTGAAACTGTTGCCTCACTTTTAGTTTTTTTTTTTTTTTAAATAAATGTTTGGCTAGTGAGTTGTGAGACTGGCAAAAGGGCATGATGCTGTTTCCAGAAATACTGGTTTTCAAAGTTTTCTTTGTCCTCATTTGCTTTCATTCGCAGAAGATAATTCATCTGGAAAAGTAGTCTGGAGGGACACTTGTAGGTCCAGGGGTTGCTCTGTCATCCTTTAGAAGAGCTGGTGTGAGCAGAGCTTGTGTTAATAATTAGTTAGAAATGGATTGTAGGTTTTTTGGAAGCTTCTATAAAAAGCACAGCCGAACCTTCCTTGCTCAGTGAAAATGTGATGCGTGAGCTGGTGAGAGAAATGAGAGGTTTTCCCCATCAAAGCCATGCTCATTTTGGATCTCTGGTTGTTTTAAGCCTTCTAATAGAAGTGGTTGTTCCCTCTTTCCCCAGATTACCTGTCCTGTTCCTTTTCTCTTTTGTCCCTGAGCTCAAGGAGGTTGGAGAATTGATCTGCCAAAAAAAAAAGCTGGGGAAGTGTTGGGGGTATTCTTTTTTCCTCTCCATCGGGATCAGCTCCCCAGTGGGACTCTGTGCAGCCACACAAGACTGTGCCAGCCCAGAGCAGCAGCCGCTGCTGTGTTGGGGGGCTGGTTTTACTGGGTGGTAGTGTGTTGTTATACTGGCTTGTGGTGGTCTTGAAACTTCAGGTCTTTTTTAATGGTCATTGTAAGCCCACCTAAGTACAGGTGGCAGCAAAAAGGGACGGTGCTTCCTCAGTTCCTTGTGAGAGGTGCCATCTCTGGTTCTGCTGCTGTGAGGAGCTCGTGGATTTGACTGAAAGCTGATTTTGCGTCAGGAGAGCGGGAAGTGGAACAGAGGCCAGTTTCCCCATTGCTTTCTAGGTCTCTGTAACTTAGAGAACTGTGCAGTAGAGGAGCAGGAAGGGTGTGGAGCCACCCCTGTGGGCAGGAGGTGGGAGTTTAAATTGGTCCAAGGTGGCTTTGAAACTGGATCCTGAGGCTGCTGTGGGCTGTGCTGTTCCAGCTGAGTGATGGAGTGCCCGCTCCTGCCTGTTGATTTCTGCTGTTGCAGTTGTGTTCATACAACAGGGGGTACCACTGCCTTTTAAACAAATCATAACTTCTTTTTTATTTATTTATATTTTTTTTCCTTGCAATTGGTTCATTTGACAGGAATGGTTTTGAGCAGAGCTGTGCAAAACTGATAGTGGGGGGGGGGAGCAAGACTGAGATAGGTGGAGATGGGAATCTGCACCTGGGTTTGTTTCCAGCAGGATGGGAGTGCTGGGGGGGTGCACCTGGATCACTTCCACAGGCTGGGTTAGGCTTGTGCAGGTGATTTAACAGAGTGGAATGAAACACAATAGGCTTTTGCAATTACAGCAGCCTCTTAACCTTGCTCAGTTGCGTCCGTCTGACATATCTGACTGCAACTTCATGTGTACTGTTTGCAGGGAGAACTCCTAAGGTGTGTACAGGAGTGGAAGTGAATTCCCAGAGAGATCCGTATCTGCCTGAAAACCTATCTGCAGTGCAGGAGTCTCCAGTGAGAAGTTCTTTGCAGCTGGCTGTTAGAAATCCTACCATGATGAAGTCACTGAAGAACACTAGAGCTGGTGAGTGGCCCCTGCAGACTGATGAGAGAGTTGGGGTTGTTCATCCTGGAGAAGAGAAGGCTCCGGGGAGACCTTAGAGCAGCCTCCCAGTGTCTGAAGGGAGCTCCAGGAGAGCTGGGGAGGGACTCTTTGTCAGGGAGTGGAGTGACAGGACAAGGGGTAACAGCTTTAAATCAGAAGAGGGGAGATTTAGATGAGATACTAGGAAGAAATTCTTTCCTGTGAGGGTGGTGAGACACTGGAACTGGTTGCCCTGAGAAGCTGTGGCTGCTCCATCCCTGGAGAGGTTCAAGGGCAGGTTGGAGGGGGCTTTGAGCAACCTGGTCTGGTGGGAAGTGTCCCTGCCCAGGGCAGGGGGGTTGGAGCTCAATGATCTTTCAGGTCCCTTCCAACTCTAGCCATGCTATGCTTCTATGAGGAAAATGAGGATTTGTGACTGTTTATTCCATTGGTAACCTTTGTGCAGGGGACAGACATATGACTTGGTGCAGTAGGCACAGGACTCTGGAATTGTGTACACCACAGCAGGGGCTGTTTGGTTGTAATGTGTTTTGAATTTTTCATCCTTAATTCAGTGACTAAGAAAACTACAAGTATCCAAGTGAAACACGCTGGAGTTGATCTCTGCAATTTTCAGTGACTAAAAGTGGAGCTTTCCCTCACAGGAAGTTACGATTCTTTTGTTTCCCTGAGTCAGCAAAACAGCACGACTTGGGAAAGGCTTCGAGTCCCAGAAACTGTAACGTGCTCTTGCTGTATGGTGCCTGGAGTTTTGTAACTGTTTTAATCTCGATGGCATACTTCAACTAGCTCTTTGTGGGGAAAAAGCATAAAAAGGCTGCAGAGACCATCCTGTAAAATCAGTCTAGAGATGGTAAATGCATAACCTTTATTTGCTCGACTAATGTGACTCGCTCAGGCCCTGCTGAATTTAAATCCGTTATTCAAAAGGAAGTTTCTAATTCTTATGGCCATTTTCACTTGTATGGTTTCCTTACCAGCTGTTGGAAAGCTGCTGCCACTTCAGTACCTGCAGAATTCTAGTGTTTTGGTGTTTTTTAAAGAAAAACTCATACTGTCAGAATGTGCTGGATGTGAAATATCTGAATTTTTAGATTCCATTTTCATTACTTTTCAGAGGAGCAAGATGGAGAGGATATTGAGAGAAGGAAGAGGAGGAGGAAGGCAACCAAACGGAAAAGAGAAGGGAAAAGTGAAGAAGAGGAGGGATCTTTGTCTTGTGACATCAAACTAGACGATACCCTTGATCGCACCTTAGAAGACGGCGCTAAACAGCATAACCTGACGGTTGTCAACGTGCGAAACATCCTGCATGTGAGTGCTGGGGGACAATGACAGGCAATGGAGAAGTCCCCAACTCTTTAAGGAAGTGGAGTCTAGGCTTGAGTATGATACTAATTGGTTTTGTGTTCATATAAGTACACTTGATTTCATGAACAGGGAAGGCTTGGTAGGCACCCACCTCCTTACCTCTGCTATAAAAAGCTGTAAAGAGAGAATCACGTGGTGTTGGGATAAGTTGCCTGGACCCAGTTTTGTTGGTAGGGATTGATCCCTGACTTCCATTTGCTTACAGTGGTGAGTGGGTCTGTTTGCCTGTACTGCAGTAGCAGGAGTAATTGGACTAAAATGCATGCTTGTGGCTCCAGGTGAGGAGATGTAGGCTGTGAACTCACTGCTTCTTGTTTTGGGTGAACTGTTTCATGATAAAGTGAATTTGGATGGAATTCTAGTGCTGCTGACAGAAATGCATTACTTCAGTTAATGACCCCAGCCAGCCTTTTAGTTCATTACACAACTTCCCATTACAAAGGAACTGCAAGAAGAATATCTGTGTTGTGACAGCTGTGTAGTGAAGCTCTAATTTTATCATGTCCATTAAGTGTAGATTTCAGTTTATCCCATGAGCAGGGTCTGGAGAGCAATAACATTTATTTTCCCACAGCATCAAAAATTGTGCTTCTCCCTCTTCCCCCCAGCTAGTGTTGTTCTCATCCAGGTGATTGTTCTCTTTTTGCCATCCCTGTGGCAGACAGGGACATTGGAGAGTGCCATGATTGTTTTGGGCAGGTTCACCAGCTGATTTTGTGCAAGTGCCATAAATGAATCCCTTTCTCTGTCACAAGGCGCGGTGACAGGGCTGTAAATACCTCTGTCACCCACCTTCCCTGGAGCTTTATGGTGACATCCAGGAAATGTAGTCATGGATACTTGGGTCTTTTCTGCCTCCCCCTATTTCTTTTAAATACATGCAATGTTTACTGAAATGAAGCAGCACAACACTTCAAAGAGTAGATTAGCACACACTTCCTCTAGAGAATTAGCCCCTTGCTGTTTTGGAAGCCTGTAAGTGCTGAAGGATTTGAGTTTTCTGTTGCAGCTTCGTAGCTGCACTTCTCATGTGGCTGGGATCTGCATATTTGACTGACTCCCTGATACAAGGGAAGGGAAAAACTAGTGTGGGCTTTTGTTTTGACTATTTTTCTTTCCTTCTGCTGGAGACTTATTCCACGGAGCATTCAGAGAATGTAATGCAAATATTTATCACTGCTGTGATTGCTTTATTCAGTGATTGGGCAAGAAAACACAATCTTTTTTTTTTTGATCATAGTATAAATGCAAAGTATATTGTACACTGACTATTTCTCCAACTAGTTTATTTTAACCTGAAGGCTGTTTCTTTTTAATAAACAGAATGTAAAGGATGCTTTTTTTTTTGGTCTGTGTGTGTTCCTGTAGGAAGTGATCACAAATGAGCACGTGGTTGCCATGATGAAAGCAGCCATCAGTGAGACAGAAGATATCCCTTTGTTTGTAAGTAACAAAGTTTGGGTTTTCAGTTGTTCCAAATGCACGATACCTTCACCAGGCTCTCCTCACAGTCCATGACGTGGCGTGGAGGGTAGGTGGGATTGGTAATACCATAATTCACATTTCCATTACCAGATTTGCCACCTGGATGAAGTGAGTAGTGTCTGTGAATGAATATAAATTGTGAAACAGAATTATGAGGGGTTGGTTTTGAGGAAACTCTGACCATGCCTTAAAATGTAATGAATTTTATAAAAAAAAAAAAAAGTCTTGTAGTAAAGAGTTGCTGGGGAAAAGTCTGCAGTTAAGGAAAATAGATTAATAGGTGTAAGGTCCCGGTCCATTTGGTCCAGGAGGGGTTCACTGTGGTTCTGAGGGTGCAATTAAGACACAAACGAGGTCAGAAGCTGTTTGGTGTAGCTTTGCTACCGTTACCTTAGAATAATGCTAAATGATGATAGAGAAAAGGCAGAGGTGTAGTAAAGGAGGAAAAGAGAAGCAGTATTTCAAAGCAAAGCGAGAAAGGTCTCAAGGTTGCTGTTGTCTTGTTTTAAACTCTCAGGAGCCCAAAATGACTCGTTCCAAACTGAAGGAGGTTGTGGAGAAAGGAGTGGTGAGTACATCTTCTGCTCTTGCTGCTGTGCCCTCCCTCTGCCCAAATGGTTTTGATCGTCGAGTCTTCTAAAATAAGCGTAAACTGTGCTTTTGTATGATTTATTCTTAAAATGAAAAATTAAGTTAACAATGGAAAAAAGGCATTTATTTTAGATCAGCAGAATAGAGCCAGGTCAGAGTTTGAAAATGCAGTGAACTGACAATATGCATTTTGCTGAGGTCACTGCCTGTAGAGATTGCACGGGCCGTACAGAAAGCCGTTGTCTGAAGGCTGTTGTTACTTGGCTGCTTTGGAGAGCAAGGCCTCAAGCCCAACAACTCATTTGCTTTAACAGATTGTCTAAGACACCTTGCTTTTCAGAGCAACTTAAAAGTGTTTTTGCTATCTTTAGGTGATTCCAACCTGGAATATTTCTCCAATTAAGAAAGCAAATGAGGTGAAGGTAAGTGAACTACTGCTGGGAAATTGGAGACCATGCTAGAGGCACCCTGCTGAGCGGGGGATCTTTTGGAGGGATGGAGCAGGCTTGTGTGTAGCATGTTGGGAGCGTTGCCAACAGGGCCTGCAAGGCAGGACAAGGCAGTTGACGTAGCAGTGGGTGCACAGAAAGAGCTGCCTTCAGGGGAAGACTGAACATGATGGAGTGATGAGATGCCATTAGGGATGTCTTTTCTGCTGGATGGTCTGGCTTCCCGCGCTGGTACTGCAGCAGCTGCCACTTGGGTGAAACTGCTGATGGTGGATGTCACTGCCCAGGCCTCATGCTGCAAGGTGCTCCTTCCTGGGACTGTTTTACACTATATATATATTGTAATATATATATACACACTATAGGACTGCCTGGGTATATGGCCTGGATCTCAGTTTTGTTTCCTGAGCTCTTCCAGCTCCAAAAGATTTGTTCCTGTAGGTGTGGGCAGGATTCAGCAGTGTCACAGGAGGGAATGGCTATTCAAGCACTAAAAATGTGCGTTTGAGGTAGTGTCTGCTCACGCAGGGTTTCCATCATGTAAATGCTAAATCATTGGTGCCCCTTCTTGCACGTGTTCAAGCCACTTACTTTGCTTTACCAATCTCAATTTAGGAATTTCTTTGGTTTCTTCAGCTTTTTCAGTAGTGTCCTTCCTTTCTCAGCTTCAGGCTGTTTCCTCAGTTAGAAATCTCTGGTCTGATAGTGCACTATTAGTGCAACCCTTGCCTTGCCTGTAAGTGGTTGTCACTTTTTCTGTTGCAGCCTCCACAGTTTGTGGATATTCCTCTTGAGGAAGATGATTCATCTGATGAAGAATACCAGCCTGAGGACGAGGATGAGGATGAGACTGCAGAAGAGGTAAAGGCAACTTGTACAAAGATCCATTCAACACGGAGTTGTCTGCGTGCTTGTGGCAGTAGAATGTTCTTTATTTTAAAACATGGAAACTTAGGAATTGTCCCAGACTGTCTAGTAATCTTTCTTCAATGCCATATTAGTCATCTGGCTAGAAAGAGTCTTTGGCATGTTAGTTGAAGCAGTGTTTGATTGTGGCATGATTGGTTGTGTTCTGTATGTTTTGCACTATAGAGCTTACTGGAGAGTGACGTGGAGAGCACTGCTTCTTCTCCTCGGGGAGCAAAACGATCTAGGACAAGGCGATCATCTGATGAAGAGGGAGGGACACTCTGTGAGGTAAAAACTTGCAAGAGAGTTTTCCTTTCTTTGGAAACAGCTTTCAGTCACTATTCCTCAACTATTAATGCAAAAGCAAAAATATATGTTATTGTTTAAAGTTGTGGTGACATTTGCAGGTGCTGTGTGGCTTTAGGGTCCCACAGCAATGGTCCTTGCATGCGCAAGGAAGAGCTTAGTCTAGAATAAACATGAGTACTTGAAAAAAAAACACTGTCAGTAGAAACAATTGTCTCTTCTTCAGGTAATGTTTATTTTTCGGATTATTTTTGAGAGACTTCCTTACTCGAAGCTTGGCTTAGGAGGAGAAAGTGATTTTGGTAAAAGCAGAAGGTATTTGTGGTGACTGCGTGCACTGTCAAAGCAGTTGGAGTGTGAGAAGAGCTGAGTATCATAAAATCAGCAGACAAGAATGAGAAAGTTGTGTGAGAACTCACTGCTGACAGCAGGCATGGAGAAAGAGCAGTGCTGTGTTGCTATTTCCACGTTACACTCCCCATGGGTTTGGGAGGGTTGGGAGTGTGCTGCAATTACTGGTGTTCAGGTTTATCAGCTTTAGTAATGTTGAAACTGATACTCAAATCTTCCACATGGCTCCTTTCCTGCAAGAATAGTAAATTTATTTGTACTTTCTGAAAACCAAAGTGAGTGTAATGTGAAGAATCTGTTTCCTTCTGTGAAGTATTTCTCATTTTGGCGGTGCTAGACCCTGGTCAAGCAGTAAGGGACTTACTCTGCCCTTGGAAATTTATGTTCTAAATGAAATGTTTTAACACAAAGGCCTTTCTAATTAGATGGAGAAGGTTACTACACCTGTTGTCAGACACATTAGTGCTGAAGTAGTTCCTATGGGACCTCCACCACCTCCTAAACCAAAGCAAAGCAAAGACAGCACGTTCATGGAGAAGCTGCATGCAGTGGATGAAGAACTGGCTTCAAGCCCAGTATGCATGGATTCTTACCAGGTACTGGTTTTGGGGGTGCTGTGATAGTATGGTTTTAGTTTGAGTAAAATTTGTTAGAAAAGAAGTAGCTTTCTGGTGTTTTCTGCTATTACTTCTACTGCATTCTGCTCTCCTTTTATAACTTTAAATAATAAGTTGGATCTTCAGAGCGTGTGAGACACTGGCTCTGTGAGAGAACAGAGGTAGCTCTCAGTAAACAGATGTTAATGATACTTACTTTAAGGTTTTTGCATCATAACTAACACTTTCTGTTTATGCCCTTAAGTCTCTCTTGCCGTTTTTTTGACCGCTAAATGTAATCCTATGCCACTTAGATAAGTAATGAAAATAGTTTTCCTTTTGAAAGATATACCCTGTTAGCTTGGTTGTGTTTTGTAGGCAAGGATACTGTTAACACCCACGGGAGCTTGGTTGTGAAAGAACCACTGTTTTGTATGAATTATGAGAAGAATGTTACTGATGTGTGTTACTGTGTGAGGGTGAGGAGTCATAAAGATACAGTCCTGTGCTGCTGCTCAGGATGAATTTCAGTAAAGAGGGTAAAAAGTAAAACATACATGAAAGAATCAAATATTCCAAGGGCAGATCGCTTCCTCAGTAGCAGATAAGAGTTGAGCATGAGATAAATGAACAGTAATATATTTAAAAATAAAACCAGCTTAATAGCAAGATTAATGAAAGTTTAGCTTTCTTGGACTGATGAAATAAGTGATTCTTTGTGGCAGGATTTTTGGTACTGGATTTTTTTTTTTGCCTGGGATTTCACCCCACTGCTGGGGAAACTGAGAAAAGCAGAGACCTTGTAATTCCGTTGTGCTTTTTCCTTCACCTTTTTCAGTCTCTAGAGGACAGCCTCATTGCCTTCCGAACCCGCTCTAAGAGGCCACTGAAGGATGTGCCTCTGGGGCAGCTGGAGGCAGAGCTCCGAGCCCCAGATATCACACCTGATATGTATGATCCCAATACTGCAGATGATGAAGAATGGAAAAGGTGGCTTGGAGGACTCATGAACGACGATGTGGAGAATGAAGGTATGTGACACGTGTTTTGTTGTTTGCTGGGATTAGGGGTTACAGTGAAAGCCTGGAGCATTGGTTTTTTCTATTTCTACACCATGGTCTTGGCAGCAGTAATTATCTTGTTCAGTAATACGTTTTTGCTTGCCATCAGCTTTTCTCATCCTCTCCATGGACATTTGTGACGGTTTTTACATTTCAGATTTCTTGCTTGTAAATATTTACTAGCCAGCATGCAGTAGATGGCAACTATAAGCAGAGTTTGTGTGTTTCAGCCATGGTGCTGTGTCATACAGCTGGCAGCATCGATATACCTGAGTGTATTTTGTGCTTTCAGAAGATAGAAGAACAATCTTTGGGACTTGACTTCCTTTTGTCCCGAGTTTAGGGGTTGCTTCCAGTTGTGCAAATTGAATATAAAACACAAATGGAAATAATAGCCTCTCTGAATGCCTTCACTCTCTCTAAATTTAGCTGAGACTCAGCCCCAGAGAACAAATCCAGCTTTTCTAAATGGGGATGGCTACAAATAAGGGTGCTAGTAGCTCAGTTTGAAAAGAGGAGGGCCTTGATACCCCTTCCATAAAAAGGAACCTACAGTTCACTTCAAGTAGTAATCCAGTAATCCTAGCCCTCCTTGTGCCAGGCAAGGCAGGAAACAGAGGGCTTCTGTTCCTGGCATCAGATTGGTCTTGGAGCAGGGCAGTGACACTTCAAAACACGTTTCTTGTTAGATGAAGCAGATGATGATGATGACCCCGAGTACAACTTCCTGGAAGATCTGGATGAACCAGACACAGAAGACTTCAGAAACGATCGTGCTGTGAGAATTACCAGTGAGTCCTTTAGTAATCCCACCTCCCTTCTTGTTAGTATTAGTAATTCATATGGAAAAGTGAGTGTTTTGTTGCAGAGATTTTACAGTATAGGCTAATTAAAAAAAAAGCATAAAATCTGCATACATACTTACTTGAGCAGCTTTTCTGGGCAGGGCTGGCTTTCTGTGAATACAGGAAAGGATCTAGCCAGAGCTGCTGTGCTGTCAGATGCAACTTTACTCCTTAGCAAAGACTGAAGGATAATACTGATGTGGTCTTAAAGCGTTGGCCAACTCAGAATCGAAAGCTTGCCTTATGATTTGAGTTTAATTAAACTTTCTCTAAGCCCTTAACAATCTTCAAGTTAGTTTTATAAACGTAGCACTTTTCCTCTTCTGAATTAAGCACACTTGGTTTGGGTTTTACTACTGGTTAACAAAAGTTTAATTCTGAAAATTACTTTTTATATGACATTTTTGAATCGGGACAGTCTCAGTCGTTGCTGAAGTTTTTTTGGGGCCGGGTGTTAAAAAGGGATACGATACCAAGCACCTTTCCTTCTGGGTCCTCTCTTTGCAATTGGGGGGGTTCCCTTTGCAAGAGAGTGTCCTTAAGTGACTTCACACCATGACAGGATAGCTAAGTGCTTCTCACAAAATGAATCTTCATGCTTCTTTTTAATTTTACTTACAGAAAAGGAAGTGAATGAACTGATGGAGGAGCTGTTTGAGACAGTAAGTGATATATTGGGTATAGCACTGAAGAACAAGGTCCTTCTCAGGTCTGATGTGAAGCCTCTAAAGCCATGAAGGGGTCGTCTGTGTAAGATGCTTAGTGTTGCCTGTGCACAAAGGACCCTACCATAAAAGCTGTAATTTTTAGCCTTGGGAAGGAACGTATGTAGGAACTTCCTTGGGTGCATCCAGAGATGAATGTCTGTGCTAAGAGGGTCGTTGTGAGCTTTATTAGCCAAAGAGTTGGAGGTAAATGTACTGCTGGAACTTTCTGTTCCTGACTGTCACCACGTGTCTGCTGTCAGTTTCAGGATGAGATGGGTTTCTCAAACATGGAAGATGAAGGTCCAGAAGATGAAGATAATGTTACGGAGTCACGGCCAAACTTTAATACACCACAGGCACTTAGGTAGGATCATTTGGTTATGGCTGTAAAATAATCTGTTAGGATGAAAACCTTAGGGGTGCTTTTAGCTGTGCTGTGCCAACCACCAAAGAGGTCACTCTTTTGAAGCCTTGAGCCATTTTTATTGATGAGATCGAACCCTTTGCTTGACCCTTTTTTTCTGTCTGTCACCTTTCACTTTACTGATTGTGATGCCTCTGAAGAAGATGACCCCAACAACAAAAGTGTAACTCCTCAGAAAGAGATGGTAAGAAGGCCTGCACTAAAAGATTGCTGGCTGTTCTGTATCATAGCTGTAAACAGCCAAGGTCTTCCAGAAAGGTGATCTGTTCCAACAAGCCAATACCTCTAGTGGAGGGGTCCTGCTTCTTCAATCTCTGTGCTATATATACTGTCCCTCTGTATTTCACTTGTGTTTATTTCTTAAGTTAATCCACATACCTCCTCTTTATTAGGCTATTTTTTCTGAAAAAAATTCTTCACTACCTGCTAAGTCACTTCAGCAGTTGTTCAGCGGAGCAGGATCCTGAGTGGCTGGCAGTGATACTTGAGAGCGGGAGCTATTGGGGTGTTGCTGTGTATGTGATGGAAGCTGTGTGGGACCTGTGCAAAGAAGACCCCAAACGTGAAGCAATAGCCACTCTGGATCTCTTAATTCTTGTGCTTCATTTTTAAGGGAAGGGGTAAAGTTCACTTACTGCACTTTTTTTTTTTTTT
>VXBJ01005110.1:0-20127 GCA_013400055.1 Nycticryphes semicollaris
GCATGCTTTCCTCAGGTTCAATTGATTAAATGCTGAAAGGAAGGATCAATTATCAGAGAAAGGCAAGCTAGGGGAGTCATACATAACACGCTGTTGACAGAACAAAGAGTTGGTACTGCCCCTACTTAGACACAATCTGTGTCACACAAAAAACCCAATCAAAGCAATATTTCTAAACCTTTCTTCCTTTCAGCTAAAGATATCCATCTTAGATCAAAATAGCCATGCAAGAGCAACACATACAAACTGAATTTCTCAGAAGGATGAGGGAGAGAAAGGACCTGCAGGTCTGGGCAGCAGCAGATGAGCTTTGCTCTTTCTGATGTTTCATTCAACACCTATTTGTTCATTGGAATATTAAAAGCCTATTAGTGATGCCTTTCCAATAACAGCATTCACTTCTAAACGTCCTTGTTTAAATGCAAAGAAAAGCAGAGACAACACAAACCTATAACCTTTCTACATGCAGAATCACCGAATTTGGTAAAGAACTTGAAGACTATACAGGAGAATAGCCTCAGAAGTATACGCTTTGAAGCAGAGAAGCAATTTTATTACTTTTTAGACAAAATGTTCTGTAAAACAATAGCTAGTATAAGCAGCATATAATTTAAGCAGGTCAAAAAAACCCCATACACCAAACCAAGACCCCACAAACAAATAAAAAGACAAAGTACAAAAATACGTGACTATCCAAGGGGAATTGCCTGCTTCTGTATAATGGCGTGATATTTTTCAGAAACAAAAATGTGTCCTCTCCGAACTCCTTAGTGTAACACCTAAAATATGTTCATTTAAACAAGATACGCATCTAAACAGGCAAGTGTGTGAAGTGGGAAAGAACCCGATAGTGAGGCCACACGATCCTACAGCTCCAACAGCCCAGAGGATTTCGACAGACTGAGGTTTCTGCAACCATGGGGCCTCACTGCCATCTACTGGCCATTTGTACTCTCTACTACCATCTTTTAAGAGCAAGTAAGGGCTAGGCCATTCTGGAAACTTACGCTCTCAAAATGTATCTTCCAATTAACTGTAACATGACTGAAAACATTGGATAGTGTCAAATGGCGTGCCTTCTCACAAATAGGTCTATATTTAAAACAAGTCTCTATAAGCTTGCTCAGGATTTTGGTAGTTCAAAAATCCTACCTATGTGTGGAAGTGACTTATTGTTCAGTTCTGTTCCTACTGTTTTGATTTATTCCATGAATGAATTATTCTTTCCTCTACACTTTTCATCCGCAACTTCAGAGCCATTATGTAGTTATAAGCTCCAACAAGAAACCAGAGGTATTATCTTTTATTAAACGGATCTAGCTGGGAGAAAAGATAAGGTGACTGACACTTCATACAATAACACACTTGTACAGTTTCCTCTATTCCTGGCATATTATAGAAGTCAAGGGTTATACATGTTTATATGAGACCTTTTCTTTTTATATCTTGAAACTACTACTGTTAAAACACTACCACTGGAATTATCAAGAGCACCCAACCAATGGTACCTCCAGGAATCAGGATTCTTTTGCTTTCTCTTAGTGTGTGTCTCCTAGGTCCAGGATAGTGGCTTGAAGGGAGTGTCTGGCATTGTCATCATACAGAGAAAAGTCTGCTGCATAACATCACAACATGACTCCTATTTAGCAAAATTGTAACTCTCCTATGACACTATAAAAATATGCCATGTGATTTATAACACCGTTACAAACAAGGAGGAGGGAGGTTTGGTAGCATGTACTGGCAAATACAATTCAAAGCCTTGCAGGGAGGCATAGAGGTGGATTATTTTTTCTAATGTAATTGAAAATGGAAAGCTTGTAACACATGCTGCATACTTGCTCAACAACTAAAATACAGTCAGGCAGAGGGAGAAACAGTGAAGCGACGACCAAATTCAATTTGGAGAGACCTAATTCACCCCACCTTACTAATCTTTTCTTAAAATATACCAAATAGTGATCAAGAACAAGGAGTTACACATATTTTTTTTTGCTCTTTCAAAGGCAGCAAGCTATTCACAGAACTCTAATTGTTTTGCAGGAAAAAAATAAATATACTAGAATGCTTGAAACAAAGTATAAAGTACAACTAATAATTGGGAGATGGTGGCCAGGCTATATTCTAGTGCTTGCCTGGAAACAGATATACATCTTTGTAGTCATTCTGCTTGACCTGAGTCAGTGAAACGTGGCAAAATAATACCATACAGCAATTGCGAGAGAAAGAGTGATAGAATGGGTGATTGCTTCTAGCAGATAAGCAGGAAATTGAAGTAGCTTCTTTCCTCCACTCCCAAAAATGACCTCAGTACATGGAACATAACTTAGAGGAAGCAACTAAGCAGCAAAGATGGTAACAGGAAGCTTCAATACTGACAGCAGGCAGAGAAAGATACACACAGAGGTCAAAGTGTTATGAACGAATAAAACAAGGAATGAGCTTGGTTTCCGGCAAGTAAGGCAAAAGTTACCCATGTAATTCCCCCCCTCAAAAATTAAAAAGTGTGATCTCTACAGAAAGTTATAGAAAAACATAAGGAGAAATAAATACCTTTATCCAAGCTTTATTCAAAAATAATTAAAATAGGAAAGAAATCCTGAACACAGTTACAGTATGCACATTCTGCAGTTACGGTATGCACATTCTGTTGTCCACACTAAACAGTATACTCTTTAACCATACACAATAAATACAAAGCTTTAAGAGAAGCTCTTACCACATGCATTCCACCTCACTGTTCTCTCCACTTACAATGGTCTTGTGCTTTTCAGAAAGCATCAGACCTACAGAACATGCTAAGAAAGCTTTCCACATGTGCAGTTTCGGCTTGCATGAAGCCCTGCTGCATGTTTGCAGAAAGGTGAAACGTGCACTGCAAGTTTACTGCCTTCTAGAAGCACTGAACTTAACACACTAACCAGCCATAAATATACACAATTTGTATCTCTTTACAGGAAATAAAAAGAATTCTACACATACTTATCCTGGAGAGGAGAGCCAAACATAAGGCACAGGAGTCATCACAGGACAGTTCCCTGTTTTTGGCACGGAGTCTGCCCATCCACCCTGCTATGCAATTTAAAGCTCTTCATCATCATTAGAGGTTTTATAAGTTTATCATAGATCTTTCCACGGTCTTAAGAAGACATGCCTTTCAACTAAGAAATGGCACAAAAGACTGAAGTCAACAGGTTTTAACTACACCATTAAAAGACCCCCCTCTCCCTGATTTTCTTTGTCATTGTTGCGGGTGCATGTGCTATTTTTTTTTTGTTCCCCCCTCCAGTAGGAGCAATGGTAAATAACCATTGGCAAATGCATTAAATAAGTAAATTTACTGTAGTAATTTAGTCAGGTCAGCTAAGGAGGACTACCTGACTGGTTTCAGTGAAGGTTAAATATACACCACCTCAGGACATTATGCAGTAAGCGTTCTTGTTGTCATTATGCAGGCACATACCAAACAATGGAACAGAGCTAGATGTCTGAAAACACAATAACAGGTGATTAAAGTTATTTAATTAAAATACATTAAGATCAATTCCAAATTCCTACTACTGTAAAAGATTTTCTGCTGATTGCCATTGTCCAAGACCCTTCTCATTTCCTGAAGTCACATGGCCCAAGACAAAGCTCTGCAACGTAATTATTCTCTCAAATATGTTTTTAAACTACAAACCCCATTTAATGCGGAACACCAAAGGCTGGTGCAGATGATCTTTAAAGTATCGCTATAGCCATTTTAAGAAGTCTAAAAACAATACTGTCTACCCTTAATGTCCTGTGGTTCACTAAACAAACATCACGTTACTGCACAGTACACTGCACACGGAGAATACTGTATTGGTTATTGGCTTTGTGCAGTCACAGTTGGAATGCATGCAAATGTAAGCTGAGCAGGAGAGGCACCCTTTACTGTTACTGACATTCATGTTGCTGCTACTAACAATTATTAGAGATCCAGAGCTTTTCATTAAGTACCCAAGTTGTATATTTTCTTGATGGACAGAATTCTGGAGCACCTAATGAGAAACCTGTACTACTAAAAAAACTTTTTATGAAGTTTCATGTACTTACTAACATCCCTGTCTGGTAAAAAATTATGTCAATCACAAATTGACAAACGTTCTGCAGATGGGAACGATGATATAATCTGTAGCAATGATGTTCAAGCATAGACTTATGAGTATTTGGGAAACAATTTCAAAATTAGAGAGTTAAATACCACTTCTAGCAAAATGAAATTTTCTGAATAGCCACATCACTGATGTAATTCATAGCCCTTGCAATATGTGAATATGCTTTAGGGTATATCCGTTGACATACACTTTACGTAGCAGGATTAAATTCAACCCCCCCCATTGTGAAAAGGGATCTTTGGTTATTTCATAATTCTAAGGGCCACCTTATACCAAAACAGTAAACCGTTCTGACGTTTTGCAATGCTATTGCAAAGCAACAACTGTTAACCCCCAAACTAATAGTCAAGACACCAAGGGTTTTGCAAAGAGATGTATTCTTAACACACAAGAAGTGAAGGATCACTGGCTTTTGGATTTCTGGGAAACTGGAAGAGAGATGCCATTCCACCCAGAACTGCCATCAGAAGGGACAGGTCCCCCTTCACCTTCTTCCAGTGTTACTCTTGCCTTCCCCCATGCTGGNAACTGTCCCCCCTCAGTCCCCCTCCCCAAATAATCACCCCATCAAGTGCCAACTTCCTGCTAGATTTGTCGTCTCTCATTTTGGTGAGATATGCCAGTGAGCAAGTGCTGAGATGGCACAAGGGCATTAAGCCAGAAGCACAAAATCTTCCCTTTAGCAGTGACCTCCGTGTGGTCAATTGCCTTGAGAAACTGTCAGCTGCATACTTCAGACACCAGTGAAAACCTAAACGAGCTCTGCTCGTTTTGCACTGGAAACCACATACATCCAATTGGTATCATACATGAGCCTGTAGAAAACCATCTGGGTGCATTACTCCAAGCACGCTCAGAGATCAGCCACACCAAGACAACCATCAGCATTAGATGTATGAAGTAGATTATTAAATACTGTCCAAAAAAATATTCAAAAGGAGCAACTGAGAGCTAAACCTTTGATCCAGCAAAGCAGCAGAGATGCACCACAGTTTAAGGCAAGGGGTGTGTGCTTTGCAGTATTCAGTCTTAAGTGGTTTAAGGTGAAAGGCACTTGGAGATACCAAAACTGGTATTTAAGGAATAAACCTGTTACAAACACCTCACCAACCTCACCCTGGTAGTTCTTTTTCATTATTTTATCATCACCCCAGAGAAAAAAGCACCACCAGATATTCAAGCACAGTCTGTTCTTTAAGCAATTTCCTTATCATGTATGAATAAAGAGCCTTTCTATTAAACAGTTATGTTCGGGAACTATACTATAATTTAGCTCTAAACACATCTCTAAATCTGTAGGTCAGGTTTCACATGTGTTATACAAATAAGTACCTAGAATAAATTATTTATTATTTTTCTATTTATAAAAAGTAACATGCAAAACAGAACAGGAATTCTAAGAAAGCCTATCAGTTCAAATCCTACTATAAATGCCACGAAAACCTTAACCAAAGTGCCTTAACCTATTTTCATATTACAGGTATTTTAAAAGTCAATGACTGGAATATTTTTTTAATTTTGTTTATAAATATGTATGAATTCAGAGGTTACAAAACAGATCCTTATATGTTCTTACCTACACAGACACAATTTTGAAGATCACAGTGTTCTGGTGCAATATTAGAGTTTTAATACATCGCTTATTTATAACTTACTGTAAGAGGAAAGTTCTTTTCTTATTCTTTTCCGAAAAGGTCACATGACCTTTGTATATCAACTTTAAAAAGCATATTTCTTTTAAAAACAAATAATGCAAAACTACCTTTCTCCCTGTGCTTTTATCCAGGCAGATCAGGTTTTGACACAAGCCAAAGTAACCATTCTACTACATACACTACTCCAGCCCTAGCATATTATTCAATTTTAAGACTCAACTGGTAGAAATCGTAAATAGAAGTCAACATCAAAAGTATATACTTTTTTTTCCATGTGACAGCTTTTTCCAAGTGGTTGCAAAGATAGCAAAGGTAATTCTGATATTTCTGATATTTAGCAAGTTTGTAAGGCTGTGTAGTACTGAAGCTGAAGTTACAGATACAGTTAAAATAAAGAAATATTTAAGATTAGACATGTAGAGGGCTTCCAGGCCAGTAGTAGGGGAAATAAGACAAAGGTACAGAAAGCATATTTAACAATACTGATGTTAACACATTCTATAAAACCCTAGTGATCATTTGCAGTACAGTCCTTAAATTAGGGTTCTGAATCCAAATTTAAGGAAACTAGGTTAAGAATTTTTACCAAGAATCTATAGAAGCGTCCATTCAATAGAAAGGCTAAAAATACAATATAAAACAATCTAACCAAGTAACTAAGTTTTGTCATCACCTTGATCTACAATATAAATACAGTATGGACTTCCCTTATGCAAATTGCCCATTTAGGATTTAAAAAGCAAACAGACAGGAGACTGAATGAGTTGAATCAAAATTGCCAGAGGCAGAAACTCTTACCATAAGTTGTTCTTAAGTAATAGCAAAAGTGTAAAACTAAAAGGTGAGGAAATTCTTGTCCTTTCTAAAACTGTGTAAAAACCAACAAATACTTGTATTTTATGAAAGCATCTTTGGTTGCCAAACATTTTTATAGTTTATTCTTATCTATCTTCTTGACAAATGAGCACACATAAACACACTAAAGTATCACATTTATTAGTGTATGTAATACCAAAATAGATCCATCTTTTTTAATGTTTCCAACACCTTCAGAATTCAAAGTGTCATGCTTAATGTCATTATGGCAAATGACCACAAAATGGATTGCAACTGCATTATTGATCTTTTTGCTTATTAGCTATTTGTCTAAAAGAAAAATAGTAAATAAAACATTTTTCTTTCAGTTCTTTCTATGCACTTAAGCATAAGTTTTAAACTTTACCTCTGCTTTGCCTGGTTCTACTATGAACAGTCTAGATATATTCTATTCATTTTCTAAAGGCTCACTTTTAAACACATCCACATCTCAATGAATACAGCAGGATGTTTCCAAGCCTACCCATTTAGCTTATGATGCATTCATTTTCACTACTGTTCTCTTAAGTTCCACATATATATTGTCTTTACATATTTTAAATATCTAATCCGTATCTGACAGTAACATACAATCCAATTATTACTCTCTTAAATAGAAGTAGTAAAACAAACATTCCCCACCAAATCTTTGTTTTACTTAAAAAAAAAAAATCAAATTACAGATACTTAAGTGCTTAGAGTCTATATCATGGGAGAGGATTGTATTACTTTGAATTCATAATGTCACTCTTAAAACACAAAGGCTGTTATGGATAAAAGCAAAAGCAATGTGAAAATCTGCAGGTCTTTCCGATGAGTTTTCACAAGAGCCTACAGCAGGCTTTAAGGAAACTTCATATTGGACAGGCTTCTCAGCTCACTAATAATTAACCACAGTTTAACAAAATATCTCCTTGTAATACATATGCAAAGCCTCATGCCAGTCTAATTTCTCTCTAAAAAATCCAGCTCTTCTGTTCTTTGATGGGTAGAAGACTGATAATTGGACTCTCACCCAGAGATAAACTAGAAGTGTCTATCCTCTCCCCTGGCACACTGCATACTTGTTTCATTCCAAGAATTATAACCCCAGAGACTTGGCATTCTCACCAGCTGGAGCACTGTGCTGGTTACTCTGCCTGCATGTCCCTGCTGCACATCCAAAGGACTCAGTCTGATTTCTAGAGGAATCAGAGGCCACTCCGAAACTCGTACCAGCAGTTATTAATCACGGCTTCACTCTTCCCTCTGCTCACACTGTAAAACCACCTGCCCAGCTGTCTGGAGGATAACTGAACTTTCAAGTCAAGGCAACAAAAAAAAAAAAAAAAGCCATCTTCTTGAAACAACAAGCTAACAAAAATAAGTTGTGCTTTCCATTGACCCAAGTGGAAAAGCAGACAAGAGGGAGCAGGAAGTAACAAGCAAGGAAACACAACAATCAGAAAAAAAAAAACAAGATGCATCTAGATCCCTAGATGCTTGGTGCAAAGCTCCATTAGCTCCCCAGAGCAGGAGATCTGGAGGTCATAGGCAGTACTGGCTTTGGTTCTACAAAGGCAAAGCTACAGGAAGAGAAGTCCACAAGTAGAACCATGAAGATCCTATGGTCCCTTTTTAAAAACAGCCACCATCAAACAAAAAAACTTTAGGAGTCCCTGCCTATGCTATAACCCTATTTTTCTGAGGATGAGAAATGTATTCCCACTGTGCACTTGCTCTCAGTAACTACATAAAGGGAACCAAAAACCTCTTTGGTTCTTAAATGTGCTTCATGACTTCGAACAGAGCCTCTGCACTGACTCTCAACTTATTTTGGTTAACTTTAACAAAGGTCAGGTCTACAACTGTTTTATGTGCATGTGACACAATTAAGCAACCCATTTTTGAATGCTGGAACTTACCCTGTCTGCTTTCCACCCCCACTTGGAGTCTGCTGTGTAGTAACACAGCTCAGCTCAAAATGCAGTGGATAAGCTGGGAATGTGAATTTATCTGCCCACCTATTTTCATGAAGCTTGTGGAAAACTAACTTTGAACTGTTTCTGCTCTGCCAAATTTCATCAAAAGCAGGCAGGAAGTACAAAATTTCTTAAGTGTCAGTAGGGAGAGGCTGACAGAAAGGATTACTGTGTGGGAAAACCCAGCTGAAAAGTACATTCTCTCACCAAAAACATTCTGTCAGCTCATTACAGAGTTATGTATTTAATAGGTCATACTGTAACACACTCAGCAGAGGAAAATAAACAAATAATTTGACTGGGATCTTTGTCTTCTCAACTACCTATCCCCCATACAATTATAATCTGTTAGCAGAGCCACCATGGGCAGCTTTAGGATTCAGGCTTCTTCCCATATTAGCCTCTGCTTACAGTCTCCATCGCACTTCTTGCACCTGGCAGCTCCTACCAGAGTGCTTACTAACCAGCAGAGGCCATGAAAATGAAAAATAGGAGAGCAAGTCATAGTAATTTAGTGTGGTGCACCCCCTTCTCTCCTCCAGCTTTCACAAACTACTCTGGCTGCGGCTGCTGCCTTCTCAACCCAGCTGAAGACAGCAAACATATGAACTGGAGGAGGTTGCAGGAAACAGCAAATCAGCTGGACACAGACAACAGGAATGGAAGCAGCTACCAGTGAGGTTCAAAGCTTTCTCCCATTGACCTCCTAATACAAGAGCTGTATTGCCACAAAAGCTCTTCAGACCTGCACAGCTTCAGCCTCTATGAGGCACTAAACAAATAAAGATACTTTGCATATGAGATTCCATATATTAAATCAAACCATACACTGGTTTAGCACCAGATTTGGAGCTGAATCAATTAAGTGTAAATGGAAGGGAAATAATAGTTCTCCTTCAACTAAATACAGAAGTTTAAATAGCTACAAATCACACCCTTCCTCCAATACCTTCACTGCTTTCCCAAGATATTTCAACAGTATAAACTGTTTATACTTCAGAGTCAAGTGCATACAATAGGTATAGAGCTTGTTTTCAACACAGTAGAGAAATAATTATCCTGAACTTTCTACCTCTCACCTGCAATTCCTCCCCAAAAGAAACAATTGCAAGGCTAAACAGTGATTTAGGTGAATGTTGGCACAGCGATTTAACAACCTACATGAAACAGTTCTTATGCATCTTTAATGACCAACAAAACTCATAGCAACAAACCACAATAAAAGGAACTTGCAATTTCCTAGTCCTGGAGCAGTTTCAACCTACTAACTCTGTAATCATTTTTGCTTTGGAAAAAAAAAAGACTAAGTTCTTACCTTCCATTCTCTGCTGGAGGGATCTTATAGCAAAAAATATAGTAGAGAATTTTTCATGCCTACAGGACTTAGCTAAACCAAACTTCCTTATGCTAACTGATTAACCGCCCTATTATTTATTAAGTGAACTCAAGCACAAGACTTATGCTTTAAGCTTCAGCTTTAAGACTTCAATTCAGTTTTCTACATAGAATCATAACACTGGATCTTTCAGGAGGATTAAGATCCACAGTCACAACACTACTACCAATTTCTCACTCTTGTTCAGGAATATATCCCTCTTCTGAGCAACTATTCATCAGGTGCTATAGTCCAACAGAAAGCAGGGCTATTTCAGGTACTTTCCCCATAAGATAGCCAAAAGCAAGAAAAAACAATGTGATATTAGTATTAATTGGGTAGCAATTCTTTTACTCTGCTACTCTTGCCAGGGAATAAACAGATAAGTTTTACTGAAGGATGCTGCAGAAAGTGACCTGGAAACCATTAATTTCAGCGTAAAATTTAGCATTACTGCACAAAGAGCCAAACTAAAGAATAAAATCCCCACACACACAAAAGAGTGAATAAAAGCACTTCTGTTCTGTAAAGAGAGTGTGACGGGCAAGAATTCTTGGAAAAGAACTCCGATTGTCTAGGTGTGCATGGAGAAGAAAGCCAGTTTGTGAGAAGGGGCAAAACCCACCTTCTTCCTAGATCCAAGACTACCCGCAATAAGGTCATTAATACCTGATCACATAGCACAACTTGGAAATTATTAAAACTCAAGATAAATTGTCATTTATACCTCAGTAACAACTAGGAGTATTGTACATTTGTACACTTAAATGCACACTTTCGCTTGGCCATGTCCAGGGATGTCTAGAACCACGGGACAAAAAGGGAAGGGACCCTCCCATCACAGGACCTGAGCCCAAGTACTACACTACATGAAGTTAACAGTGGGAAGAAGGATCCTACAGTCCTCTCTCCTCTCATTTTGCAAAGCCATACTGTGATAAAAAAGAAAATACTATTAAAAACCCCACCACCTCAAAATCCTACCTAAATAACAGTTGAGACAAAGCTTTGGTCACATACTGAAAAAAAAACAAACCAAAACAATTTTCAGAAAGTGACTCCAGAAATCTGGAATCCTGTTCACAAATGTAATTCATTAAAGTCTCCTTTTTGCTCACCAGCATTTTAAATGTTTCTTTGATTATATTCAATTTGAAGGGGAAGGTTTATTTGCAAGACAGGCTTCCAGTGTTTCTTCCTATTGACCTATAAAACAGGGTTAAGATTAGCAACCAACTTTAATAAGGCTTGATAAACAGTTTAAGCCAGGGGTATCTTAGGGATCTGTCTAGTATAAGGTTGCAATTTATCACCAATCATCATTTAATGTTGCTTATTTTCTAGTTCTCGAGGCTCAAGTCCACCATAATCTGGTTTACCTGAAACTGTAGTTTCTTGCTTTATCTCTGCTCCATACCCTGTGTCAGGCTGGCTCCCAGTACACAGCATAGGTTTTTTTTCTCTGCTTGTTCACTTAGGGCTGCCTGAATTCAAACTGATCATGGAGACAGATGGAGGGTGGGATAAAAAAAAAAAAAAAAAAGAAGCAAGCCCCCAACCCCCAGCTCTGGGTTTTTCCTACTTCTTTCAGGTTGCAATTACCTGGAAGGTTTATTCCTCAGTAACATCACATCCATTGTGCCTGTCACTTCTAGGAAAGGGAAAGCACCCAAAAATTGTCCAACTCTTTTGCGCTTGCTTCAGACACTATTTAAACACCATCTATTCTTGCCACTTGGAAGTTTAAGTTCTTTAAGGTTTGTAGTAGGACTTCCCAAACAAGAAAACACAAATTGGGGCTGTATCTAACACCAGTTCTCTTTCAGTTTCTTTCAAGGCACCTCTTTGAATACTTCGAATGTCTCGATCCTTCTTACCCAAGCACATCCAGTGAATTGGGATAGCAGTAAACTAGGAAATACCTGTGACACATCACAATTTGCAGGTAAAATCTCTCCCCTTTCTTCCCATGTTCTCTTTACTACAGAATAAATTCACTGTGTTTTACCTTTCAAATAAATTTGAGTGTTAACAAAAGTGCAAGTAAGACAATGCTGCAGCATCTCTGGAAACAGCACCTCATCTTTTTTGATGCAAAACCTCTAGGGTTCCTTCTCAGGAAGGTACAACTAGAACCACCTGGCTGGGCACAGGGAGGGAAGGACTAACAAGAAACAAAGATATTCAGCTCTGAAAGAGGTCAGACCAAACCCATCCACTCTGTTTAGCTTCACAATATCTTCAATATGATACATAGTAAATAGTAACTCTATAACAGTTTTGATGGTTTCACAATTTCTAGCACATCCCTTATGTGCTTTTAAAGCAAAACATTTGTCATTTAGAAAAAATGTGAAGTTATACCTATTTTCTGACTTTTCTACATTTTCCATCCATTTCTAACTTACACTGCTTCGACTACTTTTCAAAGCACCAAGAAATAGATTGTTTTTTCAAATGTGGTGTTCCCTCACCCTTTCCAGTTTCTTTAGGGTGCCTGTTACAAATATGGATCAGAATCTACTCATTGTATATGTGGGACAGGATTTGGCTGGTCTCAGCAAAACCCCCAGTACTGCTCAGTTGATAAAAGGGAACGTATTAGAACTTGTGGGCAGTAAGCCATGGAGAACGATAAGCAAGTCGAGGAGCGATGAACGTAGGAGCAGTGAGCCATGGGAGAATGATAAAGTAAGTCAAGGAGCCTTGGACTCTTCAGTTATACCAAAGGATGTAGCAATTAAAAACAGAATGTTCAGATAACGGAACAAACCGCACAAAGTAAAAATATTCTCATGCCAGGTAGTTACCAATCACACAACAAAAGCCTGTTGCTGAGCACTGCAGATACAGAGAGCACTCTGCACCTTCCAAGAGCCAATTGAAGCGGTTACGTGAAATGCACATAACCAATCATAATTGTTGATTAAGCGCGTGCACAGCTCATGCACAAAGCCTGTAACCAATCAAATAATAGATGGATGCATGTACAGAAGTGTTTGTCATATAAATGTAAGCCACTTCAGGCAATAAATTGACATTCTGCTCACATCAAGCTGTGTCCCACCTCTCAATCGCGGCAGTGTATAACTCTGACTTTTGTGCATGCACTGCACTTACAGTTCTTCAAGATCACACTATTTTAAAAAAATGCAAGCTTTTGAGGACTAAAAGAATCTTTTTCTCAATAAGAAAGTCCATCTGTTAAGCCTGTAGTGCTCCACCCTGGCTGACAGCACATTCCAACACTTAACCAGCTATATTTCAAGTTTTGTAGGACAAGAAAGAATGTGTTAAAGAAAAAGTCTCTGCATCACATTTGCATAGACATTGACATTTGGATCTGACCTATACTGCAAGATGCTTGCTTAAGGGGGGGAAAAAAAGTTGTTACTCCCAGTATTGCACATGATCCAAAATTAGACCATAATCAAAACAACTCTTTTCAACAAGAACATATCAGAATCAATAGCTCTACTGTAGAAGATAATTAATTAAATCTCATACATATGTCGGCTACTATTTTAAACATCACAATAGAAGAAAATCCCTCTTTGCCAATGATGTTAGAGACAAAGTCACACATAAAAATAGCATCAGTATCTTTGAAGGGCTCTCAAGACCTTGACCTTGTCTTGCACAGATCCCTGAAGATCCAAAGTGGCAGGCTGGCCACATGCCATCTGGACAACGTGACCATAGTCAAACACAAATGCCAGGAGTCCAAGGCCCCACACATGAGCAGGATCTAGAGTAAGGAGTTGTGCACACAAGTCTGATCTTTCTCATGCCTGTTCTAGTTCTCACCCTCCCTCATACCAGCCAAGTCCTGCTTGCTTCCCCTGCACCCTATTTTGTGATACCAATTTTGACTTGGTTGATTTTGTTTGTTTCTTCAATTTCTTGGTCTTTAGCTTTGTTTCTAACTATGTTCTTGCCCAGCCATTTAACAGGTGCAATTTCTTCAGCAATCTAGTTCCTTCTGTATACTCTCCCAAGTCCCATGCTTGTGGTTGACTCTTTCCTAAGCTTAACTAGCTCGACATAAGCATCCACACACCAGTCAAAAATCCCTGTAGGCACCTGAAGAAACATTGCTACAGATCAAAGGCCCACAGTTATAGAAAACTGCTGAACACAGACACCCAGTTAATCCCTAAGAACCCTTGGGCTTTGAGAAGTGTTGGTACTTCTATGTAAGTGTGGGTTATGTATTGTTAAGACAATTTAAAATTTGTTTCCTCTTAAATAATTTACACTTTAAACCAATAACTTTATTTTAACACAACTCCTCGCCACAGGGTTTTACAGTGCACAGATCTGATCCAAACTCACTCTCAGCTATCAGACCAGGCAATGTGATAAACTTAGCACTGAGAATAAGGCATGCACTAACAGTAATCTTCAAAATCTTTCTGAGAATAAAAACAAGATACGGGACCTAAACATCCAGTGTTCTGAGAGACAAGAAGGGCAGACTGCCCTGAAATCATGATACAGTGAACATAAGGGGACCTAGCTGAGCCGTTTGTGACCATACACATCATTGTCTTTAGGTTGGTTTAATGTGTACACAAAAAGCACCCTGAAGTCATTTGTTTAGAACATAACTGATGTTTATTATGTACTAAGAGCAGTGGAAAATCCACCAAAATTAGCACAGTTCTGAATAGTTTATAATTATTATCAAAGCTATAAAGATCCTGAAGAGACTGGGAAAATACATACCACATCAAAAGCATTTGTTTAAATCTGATACTCACTAGTCAGTGTTGGGGTGGGAGACAATACCTAGGATATTTGAAGTTTACGCATTTTAAAAATTTCCAAGCCATAAACTGGGTGCAAGTCTCCAAACGTTACATGTGTTCTGAATTTCCAGACTTATTGTCACTTGTTCACCTCATTAAACACAGGAGAAGAACTATTTGTGTGCAAATAAAAGTAGTAAAATACTTCATGAAATACACACATTCTCCATTTCAAATGATTTCACTACAATTTAGTGAAGATTAACATTACAGTGGTAGCCTCTTCAGTTTATTTTTCTATAGAGCATACAATTTTCTACTTGGCTAATCTATTAAACATGATTATGAAACAAAAATACACACATCATTGAGTCTCAAAGAACACAGAGCTCATCTATCAGAAGCTAGCCATGTCAAAGAAATGAAAGCAGATCAATTGAGTTTTACCACTGCCTAGCATTTCATACAGTTTCCCCTCCTTCCCCCCCAGGCTGTGGCAGGGGATGGGGAAAGGATTAGAATTAGTGCAGTACATTCTTTTTTAGTAATATGTTATTTAAAATTTGTAGTTAAATATAAATTATGATCTTTCATAAGGAATAACAACCTGTGAGTTTAAGTACAAATTAAAAAATCCTTACCATATTAAGATATACATTTAGAAAAGATTAAGTAATATATTGCTACTAATTGCTTTGCTCTTAGCAGGCGTAACTGGTAGTGAAATGAAACAAATCTCTAGATCCAATTTCAATTTTTTAAATTTTTGTTTGTTTACAGCTAGCAGGTGTGCAATCTAGTGGCCTTTCCATCTTTAATAAAAGCATTTGCTCATTATTAGACATTCCAGTGAGTTTCTCCTCCCAAACTATCACTTATCAGTATACAAAGATCTGGTTAGCAGAATGACTGAAACAATACAGACATTGATACTTGTTATAAGGTAAACTCATCATTAGCTGGAAGAGTTACTAAATATAAGAAAGAACACGTTCTGAAATACGTAAGAGCTTTTATATTTAATGTTACCAGAATATCACAAAGCTCCAGCCAGTGCTTTGAAGGGATCACTAGTTCAGACAGACAAAAGCCCTACCAGCATTCAATGAGCTTTCTGACCCAGAGGATAACCAGCCACATGGCAGGTACAAGCACCTGCCAGGAAAGCAGAGCAGAAGAAACAGTATGACTAGAGTGACAAACATCTAGGCACCCAAGCTGCTGGGGAAAGTGCAAGACACCTACATATTGGCAGAGGTTTCTGGAGGAACTGCAGTCCTAGAGGCACCGCTCAAGGTTAAACTCCCTGGCAATAGAAGTTCAGCCTCCACTCACCTGGCCCCATACACTAACTGTAACCAGAAATACTGTGGATAGTTCTCTGTCAAGTTCTATAGCCTCATTTCATGTTGGGCTGCCTGCTTAGACAGGACACAACACCAAATACAAAAAGAAAAAAAAAATGAAAAAAGAATGCAGAGATGGCTTTGTTAAGTGCCAAGAATTAAACAGTCACAGTTAAAAAGAGACAAGAAGTAAGTTTCAGATGAGTGCTTGACAACATTACTGCAAATCTCAAAGACCAGAAAATGTATTTTTCACCACAGATCTTTAAGAAAAATTTTAGGAAAAATCTGATGTCAATGCTGTTGATGGTGCTCTTTGATCTGGCACTCCCAACAAGACTTCAGAGCACACAGCAGTCCGAGAAACCACAGAGCTCACTCATAGTAGTAGTCAGGAGTTCCCCAATAACACTAATGGGAAAAAAAAAAGTCAAGACCTCAGAAGGAAAAAGAAATAGTAGTTTTCACGAGCTGGGGTTGGGGGTTTTTTGTTTTGGTTTTTTTTGGGGTGGTTTTTTTTGTTAGGTTTGTTGTTTTGTTTTTTCTTGGGGGGTGAGGCAGCAGAGATTCAGTGGCTTTGGGAAGGAAAGATTGTAGCACACTCCGCTAGGACACAAGTCTCGCATTTCACTAGAATGTGGGGGATTCCCGGTGAGAGAAGTTTAAGGATGGCCTTTCTCTTACAGGCTTTGTATGACCAGACATTTGAACCAAACAGAACCGCTTTTTAAACATGTTTTATTCAAGGACAGAGAGAACAACATCAAGCAATGCAAGTTTATCATTATCTACCTAGCCACCATGAAAGAGAATAAAAAATTGCCAGTGAAGTAGAGAAGGTTACTGTTATACCAGTTACAAAGAACAGTTACCCAATGCTAGCACTCAATCAGCTTCAAGATCTCTATCAATGTCAGCAGGATTTTGATCCCAGGCTTTGTTTGGCAAGGTTCATTAAATATAAGGCTATTTCTTAATGACCAGCTCTGTTCCAGATTAATTGCAGAGTCAAACACTTTTAGGTATATCGGGGGAACAGTAACACCTGAATCACAAGCAGCAAAAATGAATGGTAAAACTATTCATACACCCATGAAAGACATCTGTATAGCATCTGTATGGGACAGACCTTGTCAAAACAACTGAACACCCAGGACCTCACAGAACTGCTAGCAGAGGGCATACTCAGAAGACAGGAAAGACTCAGATTGATTCATCCTCTACCCCATCTTCTGCTGAATCTCTCATCCTCCAGAGGCCATACTCCATAGGCCCCTCCTTCCTTCATGAGCACACCCCAGTATTCTAGGTTGAAACTCCTGCAAGGTGGCTGCCAAAAAATGCAAGCCAGAAAATGCAAGCCAGCAGGACAGAGATGAACAGCTGGGGTCAGTTCCATACACCAAACCCATTATAACAGAAATAATTTGGCTGCTGAGACCTCCTACCAATAAGTAACCAGTTCATTAGGGCAGTAATATACCAACTGGTTATCTGCTCCCTTTGTTTCATGTGTCTGTGACGCCACTTCTTTCACAGTTATTTTATGCAAATCTCAAGTATATCCACTTTAAAGTATATTTTATATATAAAAATCTATGCATATCTCAATTAGTTATTCCACTGTATATTTCAACTGTAGAATTCCAGGAGCTCTGAAAAGTTGTTCTACATTTCATACCAATCTTTTCTCACATCAAATCTCTAAAAATAAACATGGATTTAAAAAAAAATAAAAATCTGTTAGTCCTTTATATTGCCATCAGTATTTTCCCTGGTCATTATATGACCTAAATTAGTATTCCACATATAGGACCATATCTTAACCTCTGTTATTAAGAGATGTTGCATTTCTTCCAGGTCTGGTGACAGCCACTGCCATTCAGCACCTGTGTGAAGTCAAACCAGTCAGCAGCTCTGCAGACAAACAAGGCAGAGCCAATTGCACTTCCTCAAGCGGACAAACTCTTGCCATGGTATGAAGAGTACAGAAAGGCATAAACTACTGAGTGACCATAATGTGTATGGATGGCAACAACTAAAGGCTGTGATCCCGTTAAATACAAATATGCAACTTTTTAATTGAAATTTTTGGAAGAAATAACAGAGTTTTTGTTCCAGCCAGAGGCAGTAATCACATATAGCAGCAGTCACACAACCTTTTATCCTTTACTTAAAGACAGTCACAATAAAATTTATTACTGTTTCTTAGCTGTTCCCACCATTGTTATTTTAACAGCATTTGCTATATGCAATTCACTATAGCATGTGGACATGTTTCCAGGAAGATCAAGCTTGTTCACACGTTACACTTAAAAATATACAACATATTTCAATGCTTTCCAAGATTCTTAAGTTTGGAGCTCTACTGGAAAATACTGTGTACAGTTTTAACTGACAAAAAAAAAAAAAAAAAAACTAGCAAGGGTTTCGAGTGACTGGTACAGCTGGATTTGCTGTATTTACATCAGCAACAACTGTCACAAAAAAAGAACAAAGGGGTTTTTACATAATGAAACACAAAACATTCAAGAGGTTTATTTACACTAGTACTGAAGGTTTTTTTCATATACTAGTGTCCTTCATGCAGAAAGCTTACCATGCAAAACTGCCAGGATGATCTGCAGTGTGTGCAACTGACGCAAAAATAAGCAGATGATGAAATTACAGGTGTCCAAGACAATTATTTCTCCCTCTGTGGAGCAATCTGAATGCTATTCTGTTTTGTTGCTTAAATGCCAGAGTCCAGTTAAAGATACCATGCCGCTGACCAATAAAATTATCATACTTTAGACTCTTCCATTACAATACAATGTTTTTATTAAATGTAGTAAAAGCAGGGCATAAAAGAAACATTAACCATAAAATGCACAACCTTTGAGGAATTTGCTGTTACTTAAGTATCTTTTTTTACACATATTCCTCTCAAGTAATGATTATCCATATGGGATACATAAAACAGGTTCTGTTTCTAAACTTTTCTTTCCCCAATATTTAATCGTTGTGTATTCCCACAAGAAGGAATATATTTGAGCTCAGCATGAGGTTTATGATCTTTCTTTCATTTGCTTCCCAAGGTATAGATCAGTACTGAATCTTGTATTTTCTTTTGTTCCAGTTATATCAAGGGAATATTGTTTGACAACACCACATTCTTTAACAAGTTCTTTAGGAAGATGGACACACTAAAGACAAGAGAAAGAGACTTCAGAAGAATGACATGCATTTCATTAGAATTAGCATGATTGGAACAAACACAACGTAAAATGAGAACTCCTTAATCTCTTCAGAGGCATGTTGTTACCTACTTGTATCACTGTAACAAGCAATTCTAACAGTTTATAATGATCCAGTGGAATTCATTTGCAGAACAAAGGACACCGTGGTTTAAAAGCGGTGTAAATTTAGAGGAAAAAAAAAAGAAGTGGTTGTTTCTATTCTGCAAAACCAAAGCTGTCACAGTGAAACTACACTGGTATCAAAACAAATACACACAATCATTAAAGTGGGGAGAAAGAGTCGTGTAGACAAGAAACAATGTTAAAGCTGCCAACCAGGGACGAGACAAAACAACGTTTAAAGGGCAATTACAGGGAACTCTACCTAGAAATATGATTTCCTTGGAAAAAAGTTGTTTCTTTAGCTCTATCATAGACTTCCGGATGGGCTTACAAATGTTAGAAAGATAGGAAAATACTAGTATGCCAGCAATATTGGCACTCTAATCCATCACAATTCATAATAACCATCAAAAACTGGGAGCTGGGTCACTGTCCAGACAAGACACAGATTGAGAGAAATATTTGGAAGAGTGATTACAAACAGCACAAATTCCACTGTCCTCTCCCACACTAGCCCGAAGGACTGATATCCACCGAGAGCTGCTGATGGTGATGGAGAGGGGCAGGAGGAATGTTAACAATTTTCCCCTTTTGACCCACATCAAAACTGAGATCACAAAGCAGCTTTGCAGGGATGGAGACCATGAAAAGAAATACAGGCCACACAGAGGAAAGTATGCTGAACTGACACAGACTGATGC
>VXBJ01005110.1:20152-386634 GCA_013400055.1 Nycticryphes semicollaris
GGGGGCAGGGGGAAGGCTTGTTTGATTTATGACTCAATTAGAACAGTAGACTGTAAATCTCAGCTTTATATTGGAAGTATTGCTGTTTTTCATAACACTTGATAAAACAGCTTCATTTAGGATTTACCGACCCACTTACTGCTAGTCCCAGATTTTTTCAATCTCTAAACCAAACACAGGTAAACACATCACTATTTTTCATACCTTTCCAGCAAGATTGTTTCCCTAGAATAAAGGATCAGCTCCTACATAAGGAAGATTGGAAAAGTATCTTACACTACAGAATTGTCACATCATTTCTGAATGTATTTAGCTTGCTAAATCTGATACCTGAGTTTTAAACAATGTGATGCTTATTTATGAAACGTTACATCACAGAAATCAGAGGAAACTTTCAATGTATTCACATAATATCTTCTGAAGCAATAAAACCAGGTAACAAAGCACCTGCCCTGCTCCCCACCACAGCATTGCTAGAGTTCATCTCTCCAATTACAGAAACAAAATGCTTTTCAAAACCACACTGTAAGCTGCATCACCAAAATGACCAAAGGCTAGGGGAAAAAAAAAAAAAAAAGTTTAACTTGTATCAATACAAGGAAAAGCAATAACTTCAAGAACAAGAGCACCTTACTTTGTGAAGTGACTTTAATTCAGTGATATCAGAGGGAAAGATGACGGCAAACAGACAAGTTTAGTAAAGGATTGCAAGGATCACCAGACCAGAGTAGATTTGAATCACCAAGGGAGGGAGAAGGGAAAAAAAAAAAAAAAAAAAAAGGCAGAACAAACATACAGAAAAGATAAAGTTCCCTCCTGTGTTAGGGCATTTGGAACTAGGGCACTAGAATGGGATGTTGAAGCTCCAGGTTGAGTTCCCAGCTAAGAATACAAGCACCAAGACCAAGCAAGCCCCAGGCTGAGCCTTGTAAACTACATATGCTCCTGAATATAAAAGCTGAGCACCTGCACTGGTTGATGCTGTTCTACATGGCAAATGCCGTTTGAGAGGTTCTTGCCTTTTCTTTATTCACTGTAAGTTATTCCCACAGAGGCTTCTATCCCAGAGTAAAGCTGACTCACACATTTGCAAAGTCATGACCTGTGAAATGATTTGCCTCAGACACACACACATGTGCTCTGTCTGCAGTATTCTTTGAACAGGAGCAAGCAGAATGGAGGCACAGAGGGGAAGGGGAAAGGAAATTGGCTCTACCATCAGCAATTCAAAATATTTAATCACACCTGTAGATTGTTCACCTGCAAAATGGGATCATGTCTGTGGCAAAACAAGTCATCACTTGTAAAAATGAATGCCACAAGAGGCACAACTCCATATCCTGAAACATAGTGGACTTGTTCCCATCTTTGTCATGTTCCAGGCACAGAACCCTAAGTATTTGAGCTGAATTCACCTAATAAAATAATGAAGGCTTATCAGGCAGCTTCTTATTCAACAGCATTAGTGTGATAAGGCAAAGGATGCTGTTACGGAGGCTGAGGTTAAATAGAAAGTAAGCTACCTGTGCTAGCCCAGTCAGAGCACAGAGCAGCTGCTCTACATGATACTAGAAAGGACACTGAAAGCTGGAACTTTGGATATATTGGTGCAGATTAAAATGCACATAAAAAGTTTAAGTCCAGGTGCTCAGAAGCCACCTGGATATTTAACTTCTAATTTAAAGCCCAATGAAACTTCAAACAGAATTATTTAGTAGTTATGAAGCCTTGACCAACTTTAAGAGCAAGTCTAGGTACACGTACTGTTCTCAGGTGAAGTGTTTTAAGAGGCTGTTAAGAGTATCTTCCTTCTTCGACTTCTTTTCCCTCGCCACTTACCACACCCTCAAAGGGAACCAGCTCTACAGTTCTAGGTGATATATGTAACAGTTTTTGTACCTCAGATATTACACAAAGGAGTCATATAAGTAAAGATATAGGGCAATAAAATAATTAGTGTGCCTTAAATCTAATCTCTGATGCAAGATAATTTACAGAAGTGGCCTAAGATACCTACAAAAGTCAAAGAAAGCCAAAAGCACCTCCATAATAAAACACACTTTAAGTTCTACAACTTAACACTAAGCTTTCCTCTTTTATGTTTAAGCTTGTCAATAAAATGTTTTCCTTTGCAGAAGAGCACTGAGGTCACTGGAGGGTAAACAATGAATAAAGTTTTTAAAAACTTAAATTTATTTTTTCTTCAAAGATTATTGTAAAGTCACTACTACTTTTTCCAGTTTTATCAAGTTAATTAACCTCTCCCTTAACACCCATCACATGGTTATTACTATATGTTATTACTGTTGCTTTTTAATATTATAGAATATTTCTGTCTATAATTGGAAAACTCTTCTTTAGAAGTCTCTTTTCTTTCCCTGAATTCAGTGTTGTTAGAACAGAGGGCCAACTCACTCAGCTTTCATGTTAGGTTTTCAGTGTTTTATTATGCACCAAAGATATATTTTAAGAGCATGCTAGGGTCTCTTGGCCCTGTATAGTTCCCCCTCCCCTTTCACAAGTTCATTCTTTACCTTCCCACCCAACTGCCTCAGCAAACTAGGTATCAATCCCCAGAATTACTCTATCCTGTGGTACAGAAGCAAAGTAGTCTGCTTCTTGCAATTCCTCCACAGCGCTAACATGAAGCTCAAAAATGAGGGGAAAGAAGTGAAGAAACAAGGAAAAGTTTAATCACCCAAATTAACTGTACTCAATAAGCAACACCTGAGGTTCAAATGCTTCCCCACTACAAGAGCCTGCCTTTTGTGTGTTTAAACATCTATTGTGAATTCACATGTAAACCAGACCCAAAGGAAAGGCTAAAACTAATTATCAATTTTTCAGCTTTGTTAGATCTATTCTCCGGTGTGACTGTGAGTTCTTTGCACAGTAAATCCAGTAATTTCAGGATTAATTTCCTTTGAACCAGTCCCAAAGCTAAACAGGTTTTTGAGGAAACTGGACCTGCACAGGAACTGCTCTGTTGCCTGAGGCTGCACTAAACTATTGAAGTGACAGAAACTAGTCTGAGGTTACAGGGTGGAAAATCTGCACCTCGAGAAGAGTGAGGACAAGAAATGGAAAAACAGACAATGTTTTAACAGCAAGAGACACAAAACAAAAATCTGCAGAATAGTAAAGTAAGGTAAAAACAAAATGACAGTCATTTATATATAATGTTTCTATCAAAATGGAGGTTTCCAACTACAGAAGACTTCAGACTTCTAACTTTAAAATTCAGAAGAAAAAAAAAAAAGAGACAGCTGCTTCAACATAAAGGTTCCTCACCGGCACCTTCAATACAGTAACAGGCAGAAATTCTGACCCCACAAACAATAAAAGCAGAAGAACTTTGTTGATTTTTTGCTCAGGGTGTGGTTGTTCATAACCTTCCCAATTTCTACTTTTTTTTTCCATAGAGCAAACTAATTGTCCTGGAAGCTAGAGAATTTGTGTACCAAAAAAACCCAAAAAACAGACCACAAAAGCCCAACAACACACACCTAAAATACAGCACTAGTAATAGTAGTATGAAAAGATTATCTCACTTCTCTTCAAGTTATCTGAAAATGACCTCTATAAGGATTCATTTAAAAACACTTTCCAAAATAGATGCTGTATCACAGAGGGTTTGAAACCTAAAATCAAGTCTCTTTGACCAAGACTCTGACCAAGAAACAAGCTCTCATATGACGTGCATATGCTATCAACAACTCTGTCAAAAGGAGCTGTCATCACAACCTGTTTAAAATAACACAGAAGATCAGAGGCTTAGCCAGCTCTTGCTTTAGTACTTGCACACAGAGCACATGGGAATGTTTCAGCCCACAAACACTCCTGACTACAGCTATGCAGAACTGCTTTCATTAGCTCGTAACATTTTTTATGTCATTATCAGATAGAATCGATAACACGTACTGATAAAGTCATCAGATGTTATATGGAAACTTTGAACAAATTCTCCCTTGAAGGGCACCTTGGAAAATAACCTTCTGAATTTTAAAAAGACATTGAAGAAAATATGGTACCTTTCTCTCTTCAAAAAGCCACTTGCAATTGCAGTTTTAAATGTATTTAATAGAAGAAATTAAAATATAATTATGTACAGCTAGTTCTACAGTCTTTTTTTGTAGGAAGTCACAAGGGAGCATGAAAGGAAGAGCAGCGACTACTCCAAGACTCATTCTCCTCACCCATTATTCTCAACCTGTTACAAGCCCTCTCTGCATGGTCATACTGCATCCCAAGGGCAAGGACAGCAGAAACATACAGCGCAAGCAGCTATTATTTTCTATTTTATATGAATGCTAATTTAATTCAACAGTTGAGCAAGAGTTGCTAGCACCAACCATTAGGCAATAATCAAAAGAGTAGCAAAGTTCTGGCATTTCTTAAATATTGAATATGAGAGTAACAGCTTGAAGTTCCTTCTTTTCCATCTTTCCCTAGATTAATAAAGGAAAAGAGAAAGCAACATGTTCTTGCCAATTTTTGCCCATTTTCTCCTGTTTATCAGGGATGCAAAATACGTTATTCAAACTAGTGTTACCACATTAAAGAGAAAAGCGTTTAAAACTTTGAAGGATTTGTTTTGAAAAATTCTAAGTTCAGAATTCTCATTTTCCTTCTTAGACTTGTCATCATAAATACCTATTTAGTATTATACGTTTCAAAATTCATGTGTAAACCCCACAAAAATATTTTATATTACCCTCATCCCCTAGGTACTACACCACTCTTTGCTTCTTTGGAAAACAGCTAAGAAGGGTCACAAGATGTTAAAAAAAATAAAAAAATAAAAAAAAAAAACACAAAAACTTGGGCCAAGTCATTGTCAAACTCCCTCAAAGAGCTAATGAAACTTTGTCTGATTAAAGATTGCAAAACCATGCTTTTCTCAGAACTAATGCAACATGTCAGGTCTTATTTTGTCATTCCAAGAACCATGCCAACAGAAGTACAAGTACCACTTATTTTATCACAAAACCTAACATATAGGGGAAATAGTCACACTTCAGACAATACAGAGTGGCAGAAATAACTTTTAATGGGTAATCAACCAGTAGATTAGTGCATCAACAGTTTTTATGTGGTGCCAAGAGTGCTGAGTTTTGAGAAACAGTGTGTAAGAACAGTACTCCAATAACTTTCTTTTTTTTCTCTGCTCCATAGTTAAATTGATAAATATGTAGGATAGAACCAGGATAGACAGGACTGCCAGGAAATTATCTATATTAGACATTTCTCTAGAATTGCCACATGGGTAGTCTGATCTGTATATTACACAGACTGGGGGGTTGGGAGCACATGTGTTTGGTTTTTTAACTGCAGAACTATCTCTTTTTTCCCAAAAAAGTTTTCAATGAATGAGAAGTTATGTTTATTATTGTTGTTTTTCAAAGTAGCTATGACTGGACTTGAAATCTTGCAGATCACACCAAAAGCTTATTCTGTGAAATGTTTTCTATTTCAACAGTAAGTTATTTTCGTTATGTGGTAATAACATGGCTTTCATGTTTGAATAGTTTGGGTGTTTTCTGTCCCTGCACAACAGTATCACCACTAACACTTATCTCTTCCTACTAAGATCCTAGTTTTAAGTGGCAAAGAATGTATAAAAGCTTCTCATTCCTAAAATTCAGAGTCAGATCTCCTACAAACAACAGACAATCCCCAAATTTTCAGAACGATGAATTGACCAGATATAAACCCTACAGAACAAAACACAGCACTGTCAGTGACCTACAAGCATAAATCAACTTCATTTTAGGTGTTGACTTAAGAGTAGTACTCAAAGTATCGAGGCTCAGAACCATCATAGCAAAATAATTAAAACAAGAAGGTGCATTCTACTCTTCCTCTTGTTATTTAAAAATACAGACTTCTGAACAAAACATTTTAGAATACATTGAAATTAAATAATTAGGATGGTTCTGTTTGCTCTTTATTAACAACAAAGTAGCATAGTAATGCAAAAATATCCTTAAGAGCAAGTTATTTTCATTCCTATGCCATTATTACAATTTTGACTTCCTCCGCATAGCTTTGAAGTTATCTTAGGAAAAACTGGAAATTTTAGAAAAGGAAAATATTTATCCACACATAATTATTCACATGAATTTGCAAGTCACTGCATTATAACATACATATCTCATTATTAAAAAAAAAAAAAAAAAAAAAAAAAAAAAAAAAACCAGCTACCACCATACAGCCAATAAATTAGTATCCAGAAAAGATTGGAGAAGTGATAATTTTCTCAGTAACAAAAATCCCCAACCTTAGTCCCTGGCAAGTGCCAACAGAGCAATGGCATGTAATTGTACATTATCATTTTGTAACAGAAATCAAGCAACGAGCATTAGCAAATTCCCACAGAAAGTACCTAGGACGTCAGAGCAAGGCTTGCGATGGCAGAAAAGATTCTTGTAAGGAACTCACTAAAAATACCAACAGTTTCAAAGCACATCCCCATTTCCAATACTGGGCATTAATACCACCTCAAGATCTGAGCATCTTACATACCCACCACCCTCTGGGGGGAAACAAAAAATAAACACACCACCACACAAAAAGGCACCCTAGAAGTTTAGACTCTGACCTAACAGTATTCTCAAACCAATGGGAAATCTGCTGCCCTTAATGGCCTGAAAGACCATAGTCCAGAGGAAAAAGCTCAGTCTCCCCAACAGTCCTGGGGTTACTCCAAGCCTGAGACATTACATATGCATTTTGGAGACTAAGAACAGTCACCTTCTTTAAGGACTTGGTGCTTCAACACTTCCAACATAGCCTAGTTTTCAAAACTTTCAGAGTAAGTCTGGAAGCTGCCCTCTTCATAAACACACAAGAGGTCCCATTTTCTCCATTCATCCTTAAGCCAACTGTTGAAAGAGAGGAAGCAAAAAATGCCTGGAGACTGACACCACAGCAGGAAACGTTAGCTTCGCATCCTAGGGGCTCTCCTTCAAACACAGATCTCAGTAAACAAAGCAGCAACGGGTAGAGTGAACTGTTGGTTCTTGCTGAGCCAGAATTTAGAGGATCTGACTGCTACAGCAGTGCTTTACTTTTAGCTCATCAGCTCTCTTGGGGCATTAATTTACCTTCCATTTTAAAGCATAAACACCGGACAGATTTGAGGGAGAAACACGAGAAACCATAGCACTCTACAATAAGAGATAACTAGACAGAGGAGATATTAAGTATTTCAAGTAGCAGCAAAAGCAGGGAGGCTTAATGATCCAAAAGATGCCAACCTCACAAAAAAAAAAAAAAGTAGTAACAAGAAACAAAGGGTAAAGCTTATTCACCCTTGATTAATTATAGCTTTAATCGTGCAGTTTTCAGTTTTAGTTTCAGGAGTTCCAGGCATGTGGCCCAAAAAAGAAAAAAAAAAAAAGTCACATTTATCATACTTTTCCAATCCCTTAAAACTTACTGCTACTAGGAGAAGTGTCATTTTGCTGGTCAGACATTGCATAACAGGCCAAAATGTGCTGGGTTTGTGCCCTGAGAACATAGTTTTCACAGTTAAAACTGATTATGCCACTTGCGTTCAGCTGGAAGACCGTCAGACCAGTCTGCTCACTCGTGACACAAGGCAGCATTTGTTAGAGCAAACACAGAACACGGTCGCACTGACTATACCCAAGGGACACAGAGTGCGGTAGCAAAGCTCCTTTACCTGACACTGTGGCCTGGGTCTAACCCCTGGGGAGAAGGGAGGAGAAAAACAGCTCCCGTAGCCACTTGTGTTGCCTCATGCTGGAGCCTTCCCCAGCACCTTCTCTTGACCCGCTGGTGAAAGTGGCACCAAAGCCAGGCTGCCGTGGATGCTCCTGCGACGCCCAGGCAATAGTGACAGGCAATAAGCCGTCCCCCACCTTCTCCGGTAGCAACCTGCAGGCCTAGCCGGGTGGCCGGAGACCAGGTAAGGACAGAGGCAACTCTAGCTCTCCACCCGAGAGGATTTGGAGCCTTCATCCCTCAAGCAACACCTACCGCTGCACCACTCAGGTGTGAAAAACAAGCCAAGCACATGCGGGACAACAACCCCGCAACCAGCACCGCGAAGTGCTTTATTTATTTCTGACAGCACGAGTCTTAACGCGTGCTGGTGTGTTAAAACACTTTTTTTTTTTTCTTTTTTTGCCTTTTTTCACCCCAGCAGACGCAGAGCAGCCCGCCCCTCCCGGCTCTGTCAGTTGGCGGCCGTTAACGGCCACGGCCGCGTGCGCCCCCCGCCCCAACCGCCGTCGGTGCCGCTGCTCTGCCCGGGAGCGGCAAGGAGGAGGAGGAGGAGGAGGAGGAAAGGGGGAGTGAGGGAGGAAAACAAGGACGGAAGGCAGCAGGAGCTGCCGGTCCCGGCGCACCGTCCGACGGCAGCGGTGTGGGAGGTGGGGCTGCGTGCTCACCTGGTCTCGGCCGCCCCGTCCCGCGGGACAGGAGGAGGAGGAGGAAGAGGAGGAAGAGGCCATGTTGCAGCGCACCCTCCTCACCTCACCCAGAGCCGGGGCAGAGCCGTCCCTGGCTCGCCCCCACCGGCGGGCGGGCCTGCCCCTCTCCGCCGCCGCCGCCGCCCCCTCAGGTGGAGCTGAGCCTCGCCGGTGCCTCTCCTCCCACGGCAGGGCGGGAGGGAAGGAGAAGAGGGCGCTCGGTTACCGGCCGCCTGCTCCGGGGACCGCCGCCGTCCCGCCCCGTCGCTGGGCAGCGGGGCGCGGTCTGGAGGCGGCGGCCCCCGACGGCGGGGGCTGCCCACCCTCATCCAGGTGTCTCTTAGCAGGAGGAAGTGCCCCGAGGTCTCCTCCGGGGTGGGTCGGCTGCTACCGAAGGGATTCGAAGTGCCGGGGGGCACCTGCACGGTGGCTCACCGGGGCTGCTAGTCCTTTCCGCCTGCGGATCACCCTGGAGGATACAGTTTTAGGGAGCCCAGATGAAGCCAGCTAAATCCTCCAGTGGATTCCTTACCACAGTTAACGGGAAGCCACTAGTTTTCCAGAATGAGTATACACTACAGGTGTAATATATTTACTATAATGCAAATTCAGAGTCGCTCACGTGTGAAAAGCAGCAGGAGAATGAATACCTCACATGCCAAGTGCAATTGGGAGCTGCTGGTGTGGATGATGATTAGCTGATACTCCTAACGAGCTTGAGCAGGGATGAGTTAGTCTGGGGTTTTTTTCTCCCCTAGTCCAAGGCTGTACAAACCTCACACGTGAGCTGCTGCATTGATTGAACTTAAGTTCTGCTTATCCTTTTTATTAATATATACACTCTTAAAATGTCTGATTAAATACGTTCATCAATCCTATCAAAGTGTGTTTTATCACAGGACTTAAAATTGTGAAAGTACTTTCAAAGCAATTAAGTTTAATTTCATTTTGACTAAAACGACTTTATCCCATCCCCTTCCATTTCCTCCCCTCTCAAAAGCCTGTTCTGGTACACTAACCTATTTTCCTGTTTTCATTAGAAGTTAATTTACCAGTTAGCAGCGGTTCAACACAACAAATGCTACCAAGCACTAATTTACCTAGAAATATTGCTGAGAACATCTTAATCCAGTTACTTTTTGCTACTTTTTGCCTTAGTGCTGTAGGTATAATTTACAAAGTGAATAGCGAGCTTTATAAACTGACTAGAGATGTTTATACATCTTTGTGATACTGTGTAACTAATAGCTTATCACCCTCTCTAAAAAACGTATATTTTTATTCGTTGTATATAGAGCCAAATAAAAATATGTAACCAAAGACCTCGTCTGTGTCTCACACGGAGAATTTAATTCCCCAGAATGTCTTTATCCCTCTTATTTCGGAGGTGACTCATTTCCTCAGCCCACTTGGCGATCCAGGAGCCAGAGGACATGGAAGGGAAAAAAGGATCACAATGTCCTGCTGGCTAAAAGAAAGCACGATGGCTGGTCACGTTTACCGATGAGCAGTTACTATCGCTGGCAGTGGCAATTAGCAGCTCTGTGGCTGGGCCACACTATTTTTATATGACTCACCTACTACGTCATCACTCCATACCACCTTCCATCACTCTTCGGGAAGGAAAATGATAAAGACTTAAAGGGAATTTGCAGATTGTAAAAGAAAGTAACGCCTTAAGGAAAAAAAAAAGTTATAATTTTTACTTGAAAAGTGCTTTGTAATTTTACTCCCATGACTGATAGGAGGAAGTATTTTCAAACAAATTCAAGTGTGAAGTGTACAGGTAAATCCAGAGTCTGTTTCCACAGGTTTACCTACTTCACTTGTCTCATTTACGCTCTCACCTGGAAGAGTATACCTCATTTTTTGGCAGCTGGAATGACACCCAGAGGGAAGAAAAAGATCACTTCCCTGACTTCAGGAGAGGTTTCGGGTCAGGCTTCCTGATGGAGGTTTGGAATTTAAATGTGCTATTGCACTGCATTTCATCTGATAGAGCACGGTAGCAGGTGGTTGTCATAAGAAGTAAAAGGATAAACAGATAAAAAGTCTGGAGAAAACCTAAGGTAATTAGAAAAAACTAGTATTATTTGTTGAAATGAAACAGCTATACCAGCAAATAGATTCTTAGCTAATGTAATTGTCTCCACCTGAGGAAGGTTGCTGATTGAGTTATACTGCTGCAGTTATGCTGACACAGCCTTACATTTGGACAAAACCTAAGGGAATGGGGTTTGAGATGAGGTTCCACTGGAGGGTACTGCTGACTAGCCCTCCGCCTGGAAACCAGTCTCCTCCTGCTACCAGGACTGCTCACCCACATCAGGGCTGAGAGCTGAACTCCAAATGTTACCTTGTATACACCTTTCCTGCCCCCCTACAACTGAACAGCAATTAAAAAACAGTTTATTGGGTTTTGCCAATAATTTGTCAAAATGCTAATACAGGATAAGAGCAGCAGGGGAGTTCTTGTTCCTTACAGTGGGAACTGTCCTGCATAACAAGTGCCATTTAACAGGTTAAATGTATTACCTGAGCTATGCATTAGAGATATCATCCCTCTAGTATTATCTCGCTTTCCTAAACACTACTAAATCTCTCCTACTGTACTTTTGCATTGTCATACTAACAAAATAATCTTTTGTTTCTAATAAATGCTGGAAGATGTCAGTCACTGTTCGCATTTATCTGCTTCTGAGTACAGTGAACACAATCTGTTGTAGATACCCTCATTGGTATTCACAAACCAGTTGACCTTTTTTAATCACATCATTATGTAAAAGACAGAACACACTTTCTCTCTTCCTCACAGTGATGTTATTGCTGAGAATATGATTAATATATGGAAGACAAGAAGATATTGACTCATGCAGCTGCCCTCTACTAAGCACAGAAGGAGTTGTTCAGAGTATTACATTGGGTTCTTAGCCATGAATACAACTACAATACTATAATCCAAGCTGGGCATTGTAGGTCTGATCCTCTATGCTGTGTACATACAGCACTGCAGTTCAAGCAACTGTAAGTTTTGGATGCCAAAGAGGTTTTAATATATGTGGTCTTTACCCATTTAAGTAAGAAAAATGGTAGTTAATGTTGTATTGGTGAAGTAGATCCAGATTCTTTTGCCATTTACCTTTGAGTTCTCCCTCAGTTTTGCCCTTGGATCCATGTTTTGCTGAAAAGGGGAGCACCAGACCCAGGGATTCCCACACCTGCACCTCTCTGTCCATCAGCAGGCTCACTGCTCCTGTCCCTACAAGCAGAACAGTGAATCCCCCCAAACGCCAAAGTCAATACAACTGCAGTTTTATTACCTGTCTCAAGCAGTATCATTAGCTACTGCCACGTCTAAAGCAATTATCAGCCCGAGATAAGCACTTTACAGTCAGAAATGAGACATGATTTATATCCTAAGGATATGCAGACAACAGCAAGAGGGAGGGAAACACTGGATAAGCAGAACTGTCAGTCTGATATTTGGTGAATTAATGCCATGACAGGTCTATACTTACATGTGCTCTGCCCTATGAGCAAGCTAGCTTGAGCTTCCTGGTATACAGAGAGGAACAGAGAAAGCGAGCCATGGAGAGCATGGGCATGGAGCACGTAGCACCTCTGTCAGTGTTCGCAGAGCTACGCCATGCAGAACCATGCTGTGAAGTGACAGAGACAAGCTGAAACTGGTGTATGCTGGTTTCAGTCAACGTCTACCATCACTGAGCACACTTAGCACACAGTGGAGGAAACCACTGCAAACAACGGCATTCCCCCTTGCTATCCAAGTGTTGGAACACCAGGGCTGCTAGTGTACCATTACACTGGCTACACCAAACACGGACACCGTGACAAAATAATTTCCCTGAGCTGTTCACCTGTGATTAAACCAGCACAATTTGTGCAGTGAGGCAGAGTCACAAGAGCAGGCACAAAGGCAGGGACAATGACTGTAATGCCAATCGGATGGATCTCAAAGCCACCCACCTTCTAGTATTTTTCTAAAGGTACCAGAAAAGGCAAAACTTGGCACTGACAACAGCCTTGTAAGCCACTGGCTCATGGAGCACTCTCCTGGCATGTGAAAGAGCTACCAGGCTCCTGGGGAGGAGAGCATTGTTCTCCTTCAACCAGCTTTCCTTCTGGTGCCCCCTGGTCTTCACTGCTCAAAACTCATGACGCAATGGGATATATGGAAAAAGATGTATTCTCAAAGCATTTGAAAACTCAGTGAGCATTCTGAGAACAAATGACTGTACGAGCACAACTAAGAAATATTTGTGTATAGTTAAACTAAAAATGGTTAAAAATGGAAAAAAAAAGACCCAAAAATCTTGCTTTCAAGAAAATTCAAATCAGTGGATGTGGTACTTTCAGGCACAGTATGTTTTATATATAAATATAATCTATATGTTTTAATATAACATTAATTTACAGTACTGAATGTTCACGATATTTCCAACTTCCTCCCTTCCCACTTAACTAAGGTTACTATGTGTCCGGGATTTCCCAGATGTGTTTTCTTTTTATCTGAAGGGACAGGTGGACTTTGGCTGCCTTCCTTAGGTCTCTGGAGAAGGATTAGTCTGGCGGAATCAGCAACAGTAGCTCCAGTTCTTCAGTCCTGTGCTGGCCATAGAGAGCAACCCCTCCCCAAAGCTGTGGAGCACACACAGCCTGAGGGTGCTGCCTGTGCAAGAATTAGGCCCGAGGGCTGTGTCACACAGCACTGTCCCCGAGTGATGCAAGTCAGCCCATGTGCATTACTGAGCCTGGGCCGTCCCAGCTGTGTCGGAGATGTTACATGCACCAGGAAGGCTTTCTCTGTCCAGGGCAGAGTGTGTCAGACTCTTTTACTACTAATTGCACAAGATGTGAGGCTGTATTTCCATCTGGGATTTCCCAGAGGCATGAAAGCCTTGTTCCAGGCAGGTAAATAGGTAAACCTCCAGTAAGTACCGGGAAAACGCAAATCAAGGTAAACAGAAACCTGAGAGCATGTGCACTGTACGCTTCAAAAATTCCCCAGAAGGGAGGGGAAAGTGGAGGATTTTTACCCCTGGAACGTACCTGTGTCAGGGAGGAGGAGCAGGATGAGCCGCCTCTCACCTGCACCATGGGCTAGGGAAAAGAAGAAAGGAGTGCACCATGGCCAGTGTTGCCCACTCCAACCACCCTCCCACGGAACTGCTTTTAGGGGAGCAGCTGCTGTACATTTCTGTATACAGCAGCTTACATGTAAAAGGAGCAGTTTAGAATAGTATTTTCCCAAGTTTGGTGGTTTTTTTTTTTTAAATGTGTGCTGCATTACTATTTCCCCAGGTACCAATGGAGTGAGGCTGCCAAGTGCTAGAGGACTCCCTGATCAAAGGCTGCAGGTGCCTCTCCAGTCACATCCCCGACCCTTCTTTCAGAAGCTGTGATAGCATAGGGACTAATTGTTCTTAATCTGGGAGTGGTGATACGGAACTTCAATTTGCCTACAGACAAATTAAATGTGTCCTGGCTTCTGGGGAATTAAATTACCCAGCGACCTTTCATTAATGCATGTGCTTTAAAACCGGCTTCAAAAGTCACTGCAGAGCTTCACAGATCAGCACCCTTCCATCCAGAAACAACAGAAATTTATGGTTTTGCCAGCCCCAGCATCTAAATCTAAAATTGTCTAATTAGAAGAAGCAGCTGCAGCCAGGAGCCTAGCTTGATCCGAAAACAATTATATTTCCCATACCATGCGAAGAACCTAATTTGAGGTATAGCTATTTGGCTATTTGAGCAGCGACCAGTTTGCCCGTTAGCGCCGCCCCAGCACAACCCATTGCGCCAGTGCTCGCGTGCGGCAGCATTGAGGCAAATGGGCCCGCCCGCGCTTCCAACCCTGCGCCCGCACTGCCCGCCAACCAAGCAGACTACCAGCACACCGGTGCGCCCAGCCGCACCGGTTTTCACCGCGGAAGCAAAAGCCGCCTTTCGGCCTCGCTTTGGCGCCGCCAGAAGGACAGGCTGCTGATTGGCCCCTTTGAATCATCTCGGCGCGGCGCCATTGGCGGAGCGGCGTCGGCGGCCGGTTCGAATGCGGCGTGCCCGCCCCTCGGCCGGTCCAGGGAGGTCCTTGTGGCAGGCGACGGGTGCGGCGGCGGTGGCGGCTCTTCGGGTGAGGGCGAGCAGAGGCCGGCGGGGGAGAGTGGGGATCCTCAGGCCGGCGCCGGACCGACGAAGAGGCCGGATAGTTGCTTCTCGGCAGCTGTAGGTGTGTGTGGCCGTGTAACGGTTGTGTGTGTCGGGGGCGAGGCGGGGGGAGGGCACGTAGGGTGGTTGTTCACCGGCCTGTTCTCAGCCCCCCCTCACCGAGGGAGGGAGGCGGATAGGGGTATGAGCTTTCTGAAGCGTTCTGCCCTTACCGGCGGCCGTTCTGAGGTGTCGCGACCTGTGACAGTGGGGTGGGAGCTGGACCGAAAGAGAAGCGTGGCTGCCATCAGTGGGCTAGGGGCGAGCTCCCGCCGCCCAGCCTTTTCCGCTGGCCGGGCGGCTGCCCCCAACGTGAAAACCTTCTCCGGAGCCCGAGGCAGCCACAGGTCGCGCTCGTTACTTCGTAACGTGTCTGAACCTGGTGTTAAAAGCCCAGCTGCGCTCCGCGAAGGAGGCCAAGGGACAGTATGGAAGTTGTCAAGTGCCGGTCCCACCGGGGAGTAGCACCTTGTGCCTGTCGAGGATTGCGCTGTGTCCGTACCAAATCATATGCGGCCGTACTTCCCCTACGTTACTGACATCAAGCCGTATGATTTTAGGTAGTAGCATTCCTGCTAGTGAGTAACTGCATAAAATTAATCAGTAGAACGTGTTTTTTTCACGTGTTTGTAGTAGCTTACTTCACAAAAGCATCTTTCTCCTTTAAGTTAATGCCTAATCATACTTGAGGATGTAATTGTTCTAGTTTGAATCCCGAATAAAAACCTGCATTTTTGTTAAGGAGAGCAGTAGTTGTTCCATGTCACCTCCCATTCATGTCAGAAACAACGAACCTGCATTTTTGCTAAGGAGAATAGTAGTTGTTCCATGTCACATCCTATTTCCATAAGAAACAACAAACTTCCAAAGATCTGGAATAACTTCAGGGACTTGGCTGAGTTCAGGACAGCAACTGTTAACCCTCATGGTTTTCCTTTCCTGTTTGTTTCAGGGATAGCCATAGCAATGGAGGATTACACTAAAATAGAGAAGATTGGGGAAGGTAAGTATAGACTGAACCACGAGTCTAGTAATGCTCCACAGCCTGACTTATCGAGTGTCACGGAAGCTCTGGGCACTTTGGCTATTAGAGGAACTATTGAGATTCAACTGGTTAGCAAAATAAGCCCTTGGTTAACTGTAGTAATTATCTCTGTATGTAAAAGCTTACAGACAGCCCTTCTTTTGAGGTGGTATGGTCTAGTTAAAAAAACTGATCAGTGTTGAAAAGTGCCTGCCTTCATATTAATGACTGATGGTGTAATTTTCTTCCAAGAGAAGAAAAAATATATTTTGAGGCCTGAAACCAGCTTTTCAATTTAGGAAACTCCTCCATTCCTTTGTATATGAACTTATGTGCCAGTTGCTCCTGAAGCTGTACTGCGTGGTATACTTAATTTGCTGGGAGCTGCTGGGAGGGTCTAGTAGTTTGTGGATTGTTCTGCTTGGATTATATCTGGTCATTATGCTTGTCAAGGGGAAGAGCAGATTGTAAATCTCTTGAGAAGTGAATTTTAACAATTTATTTGCTATAAGGCACTAAGAAGATTGCTTCAATGCGGATGTTAGTCACAACCCCTTTTTCACTGGAAATCCAACTGATATTAAATGTAGAGGTCAGTGTGTTTTAGCCTTATGTACACTTGAAAATTTGCAGTGTGTTACTCCGAGAAGGTGCTCTCTAAGGTAACTGCAAAAATGTATGGGCTTGGATCTTACAAAAAAGCTTAGTAACTGAAGCCATATGCGTTAATCTTTCTCCCCCAAATAAATTAATTTTTGAGCTCAATCTGAGGGATTAATGCTTCAAGAAGGGCAAAAAGAGAATGCTCAAGCTGTCTTGGTTTGAGAGTTCTACTTCTGTGAACACTGATTATTAAAATAGATTATTGATTTGAAATTACAGTTTAGCTTCTGCTGATGCTCACAGCACTACCCTCTCTCCTGCACTGAGGACTGTGCTAGAGGTATTTCTATAGATCTCACTGACGGATGGGTACCTCTGATTGCACAGGGAGCACTACTACTTTGTCGCAGCTAAACCTTTAACCTTTTAATGTGATGTATTAAAGGCAAAATCATACCTCCTTCAGGATGAAAAGATATAGTGATCTTGCCTGAAACCTAATCAACCTGAAATGCCAATATTTTTTTTTTTTTTACAACTACATCTTCCAAATATTCAAGTTTCACACCTAGGTTACTAAGTACCCTGTCGTAACAAATGATGGGTAGCATGCTTTAAACAAACAAAACTATTACATGGTTAAACTGCCAAAGTTAAGTTTAGATTATGATCAAGCCAAACAATTAAACAAAATACCTGACTGGAAGAACTCTTGCCTGTGTTAGCAATGCTTATTTCCAATGACTGATCTGTACCTGAAGCCGGTATTTCCTATATGCATTTCACTGTCTCTTTGTTCAGGTACCTATGGTGTTGTGTATAAAGGTCGGCACAAAACCACAGGCCAAGTGGTTGCAATGAAGAAAATACGCCTAGAAAGTGAGGAGGAAGGTGTTCCATGTACTGCTATCCGGGAAATTTCTTTATTAAAAGAGCTGCATCATCCCAATATAGTCTGGTATGCATATACTGGTATTTAGCTAAACTCTTTGAAGGGCACTGGGTCCCTTCAGATGAGAAATTATTTTTTTCACCATTCTAGTGAGGTGAGAGCTACTCATCTTAATACAGTGTCTGCTTTGCAGCAAGTAGCTATAATCCCAAATCCCATGTTTATGCTAGTCTTCCACTTAAGACTTCTTCATGCTGCTTCTACCAATCTAACAATTTTTTTGTTGGTTTTGTAATTTATATGGTCATTGTCAGATTGGAGACAGCATACCTCATGAAGATTGGTTTAAACTGTGACTTTAGTTGGTCTCTGAATGTTACTTGCTACCTTGGAATAGACCACTGGACCTTAGTGAGCCTCTGTCACCAGTCATGTCCTTGCTGTTTTGTAGCAGAGGTTTCCATGTGTTATGATGTCACAGCTGGCACATCTGAGCTATGAGTAAAACTTTCATCAGTGACTACTTGACATGTAAAATTGATCACAGCTTTTGTCTTCCCCACAAAATATTTACTTGTTCTTTGATGCAGCAAAATACTTTCTCTGTGCCTTAAAACTGGCCCAGTTCCAACCCTGTAGTGTCTAAATGTACGGACGCTTGGGTTTAGGAACCCTTATAATCTATTAAAGATTATTAATGCATTAAGGATATTAATCTGAAACTCCTGCTGTGTCTAGTAGGTTCCTATTATAATAGTCCCTCAAGCCTCCTAGTAATTCAGGCCCTGCTCTAAGAAGCCAGCTTCAAGTGGGAGTTAGGCACCAACAGCCACAGTTGTGGGTGCTTTGTTGGTTTGTTTGGTGGTTGGTTTTTTTTTTTTTTTTTTCCCAAAGCAGCAGTATTTTTTCCTCAGACTTCCTGGGTCTGATACTAGGCATGAGGGGAATGTAAGTTTAAGAGGAAGAATATAAGATGTTTCTCTCAATCTGACACTATTTCAGATATACTTGATTTTCCAGATGACAGTGTAACTCACCAAGTCTGATAATATTTAAAGACCAAAAGCTTTTCAAGGCTTTCCTAACAGGAACCTGGAAATGTCAGCATGTATCCCTGCTGAGAGGGGAAATGTTACTGTGATGCCTTGTGTTTTGCAACTGAGTTAATTGTACATTACCTTTTTAGTCTTCAGGATGTTCTTATGCAGGACTCAAGATTGTACCTTGTTTTTGAATTCCTTTCCATGGACCTCAAGAAGTACTTGGATACTATTCCATCTGGCCAATATTTGGAACGTTCACGTGTTAAGGTAATATGAACAGTTTCTTAATATAAGAGAAATTAAAGATGTTGACCTACAAATCTACAGGCAGCTCTTGTTTTCAGTATAATTAACTCCTTGAGGAGAAGTGAAAGGTTAACAAAGCAGCTGTGGATAATAAGATGAATGGGAATTTTGCTTTCAAATGCCACTTCAAATTCTGTTAATTACTGAAGTTAAACTGCCTTAAACTTAGTTTAAGTAAAGAATTTTTGTGGCTTTGATACTAACTCAATATCTGCAATGCTTTGGATCTCCATTCCCTGCTGCTATGGGGAGAGGCAATTTAAGGGAACGCTTTATGTTGCACTGTACTAAAGGTTACTTTTTTTTCCCTCCCACTTCATCCTTTCTACAGAGTTACTTGTACCAAATCTTGCAAGGTATTGTCTTCTGCCATTCAAGAAGAGTTCTGCACAGAGACTTAAAACCTCAGAATCTATTAATAGATGACAAGGGAGTGATTAAACTTGCAGACTTTGGATTGGCTCGAGCCTTTGGAATTCCAGTGCGGGTGTACACTCATGAAGTGAGTGAGTTGGAACATCCTCTTGGTGATTTGAACAATGTTTACTGGCTTCCTGGTAATAACTGAATAGGAAATAGCTAAAAAAGAATCAAGGAGCTTTTGAAGTCATAAACTAACAGTATCAAATAGTTGGGGTTTGGTTCATTAATGTTTATAAATACTCACCCTTTATAAAGGGTGAGTGTCAGGAGGATGGAGCCAGGCTCTTCTCAGTGACAGGCAGTGATAGGACAAGGGGCAATGGGTACAAGTTGGAACACAAGAGGTTCCACTTAAATATGAGGAAAAACTTTTTCACAGTGAGGGTAACAGAGCACTGGAACAGGCTGCCCAGAGAGGTTGTGGAGTCTCCTTCTCTGGAGACATTCAAAACTCGTCTGGACATGTTCCTGTGTGACCTGATGTAGGTGTTCCTGCTCCTGCAGGGGGATTGGACTAGAGGATCTTTCAAGGTCCCTTCCAATCCCTGATATTCTGTGATTCTGTTTTACTGAAGGCATTCCTTCTCCCTGACTGCAGTTTTACTCTAAGGTTCCAAAGCACCTTATGAATCCCACTATTACCTTGATGATGAATCAGATGGGCCAGAACATGTTGTTCATCGTCTCATAAGGGTGGTTTTGCTTCAAAAAGTACTGCAGTTTTAGTGACTTGGTGCTAAAGGTTTCCTCCTCTTTGGGGAATAATGTAGGCAACAGCTTTGCTTGTGGTAGGAACTACTGCAAGGGAGCTTGATAAGCTTATTTGTAAATGATGTTTGATGTTTTTTCTCTTTAAAACTTCTAGTGCTGGTGCTTAACTGAAAATCAAAAAACTGTGAATGTTAATAATGAATAAGCCATTGGCCTTACAGTCAATTTAGAGGATCTGGTTCTATAAACTTATGAAAAAATTTCCTTCCTCAATAGGTAGTGACATTGTGGTACAGGTCTCCAGAGGTGCTGCTAGGATCTGCTCGTTACTCTACTCCTGTTGATATATGGAGCATAGGTACCATATTTGCTGAGCTGGCAACTAAAAAGCCACTTTTCCACGGGGACTCGGAGATTGACCAGCTCTTCAGAATCTTCAGGTATGTCAGGCTGAACCTTTCCTGGCTACTTGACCAGCACTGCACATCAGTGCCATGTGTTTAGAAAAGTGACAGTAGTGCACACACATTTCAGACTGAACTGCTCAGTATTTCACTTGTGCTTGCACAGAGCTTTAGGTACCCCCAATAATGAGGTGTGGCCCGAAGTGGAATCCCTGCAAGACTATAAAAACACATTCCCAAAATGGAAACCTAGCAGCCTGGGAACACACGTTAAGAACTTAGATGAAGATGGACTCGATCTGCTATCTGTAAGTAGTCTTTCTTGAACTACTGAGTAAGAAAATGCACAGGTTGTTTCAAATACTCCAGAATACATAAAGCTATACTAATTGCTTTTGGCTAGAATGAGGATACGGAGGTCTTCAAACTATCGGCAATGGTATGAGCTGTGATTCTTGTAGAACTGACACTTGTGTGACATTGACTCACTTCTTTCATAAATAATAGATGACTAGACAACTTTTCTTCTCATTATGCAAATATGCCTCAGCTTTTTTTTATACTAATAAGCCAGGTACAACTTGAAAGTGAGGATGAGCTTTAACAAACAAGTCTAAGTGAAGGCTCCTGCTGACAAACCGTACCTGTCACCTTCCCAGTGCCAGTGCTAATCATGATGAGCTTTTCTTTTATGGTAGCATGTGAATTAATCTTGGTGGGCTCATCTTCATTAAGCTTTCACGGTCTTAACTGAATACATGATGATGGAAACAGCTGAATTTATTGATTAGCTGTGAAACCAGGGCCTTAGTTTAAGTCAGTCTGTAGTGTCTGTCTCAATGCCTTTAGCTTTTGAGTTGCAGTTTTTTGTCTGTGGTGGATTAAATTCTTAATTGGTATATTTTGTCCAGTGTAAGATTACTTTAGTCCTGTGGGTATACATTTGAACTACCACACTAAGCTTTTATTTTACAAGGTCTTTATGACCTATTTAGTACTCTTCCAACTTATGTGCTGCCACTGTGGACTAATTTAGATCACCTCTTAGGTGATATACCTGGGTGATGCATCTAGGTATATGAATGCATAAAGATGCATTTATACAGTACAGAGTTCCATGTAGGGGCGTTGGGTGGGTGCTCTATGTGTCTTAAGACAAGTTTCACTTCAGAACTGGAAGGAGATCCTTGTACGGTGACTACCGGTATATTTGGCTCATGCTTTTAAGCAGTCACAGAGTAGGTAACTTGTATTGGCCTGACTATGTCAAAATACTCCAAAGCTGTGTTACCCAAAAAGCTCAAATGACCACATTTTTTTTCTTTGTGAGAACAGAGCTGCAACCTGAACAACTCCTGTTAAACACAGTTGTTCTGAGTAGCTCTTTGAACCTTGTAGCAGTATAGTTCTACAGAGATAACTGACCTCAGCTGGGAACAACTCCTCTGTGTCCACTGACAATGCCATTATTAAATCAGGGTAAAGTAAAATTGTTACTGATTGTAACTAAAAATCAATTGAATAGGTAAGTGAATGTTGCTGACAGTCACGTAACTGGCCTGCTAAGTACTCATTTGAGCTTAGTTGTGGCTCTGTCTTCAACAAATGCTTTGGGCTGCTGCTAACAAAGGCAGAAAAATTTTAGCTCCTCAAAGGGTGTTAACATACTACTAATCTCAAAGCATATTAAATGCTGTAAAATCTTGTTTAGTTTTGCCTTAAATGAATAAATCCTGAAATTTTACCTTCCTATAAATACCTGGTGATAGTGATGTAGTGGAATTCTTAGGCATCTGAAATCCATTTATGTTTTCTATGGCACTTCTAAGCCTGAAGCAGTACTGTGTCTTTAATGGCAACGAACCCAAATATTTCATTCTAAAGCACAAGCTCTGATTTGTCAGTGAAAATATTAATTTCTCCTTCTGTAGACTATTGCAGATGGAAGTAGTATGTGAAATGGCTATCTTTGATAAGGAGTTACATATTTTTGTGTTAAGACCATTTGCTGTAATGAAGTTTTCAACTTGAGACCGTCATTAGCTAAATGCCTTCTGTGGCCATAATTTCAAAGCACTTAATGGCTGTCATCAAAAGCTTTGGTCTATTTGACATTAAATTTCAGGAAAAATGATGTTCCAGACGGCTCAGAAGAAATTGTCACTTAATCTATCAGCTGGAGTTCTGTAGTCTCAATGTCACAGCATCCCTTTTCCAGAGAAAAAGCTTTTCCTCTTCTTTTTTTTTTTTTTTATCTGAGTCAATTTTAAGAGAACCTTTGGTATCACTATCAGATATAGGATACTGTTGTTCTAGGGTATAACTAATGGGAACTTGTTACTTAAAGCAAAATCAGACTTAGAAGGTTAGTTCTAGAGATAGCTTTGCTTTTTGGCAGGAGTGCAGAGAATATAAACGCGAATTCAGTGATTTAAATCAACTGGGAAGACTCTGTAGGAGGAAGTCTATAGATAATTAAATATGAAGACTGAATACTGGGCAAAGTAATACTGGTTAAGCTCTCTTTCTGGAAGACAAATTTGTTGTGGGGATTGTGGGAGAAACAACTAGAAGAACCCTGATTATTTGAATTAGAAATGTTTTTTCCTTTAAGGAGAAATAAATGCAAAAGGACTTTGCAGAGTTTGCTAGTTCTAGATCTACCAGAAAATTGTTAAATACTTATAGAATTATAGAACTGTCTAGGTTAGAAGGGACCTTGGAGATGAACTAGTCCAACCATCAACCTAACTCTGATTAAAAAAAACCAGCAACCCATTGCTAAACCATGTCATGAAGTACTATGTCTACATGTCTTAAATACCTCTAGGGATGGTGCCTCAACCACAGGCCCCTGGCTGTATGATACAAACTGCAGATGTGTGTGTTTGCTTTTTTTTTTTTTTAACTGCTACCAAAACAAATCTCTTGCCTCTTCTGGGGTCTGTTTTAGCAGCTACGGCATCCCTGCTCTTTGCTCTCATCAACTTTATTACTGAGGTCTTCAACTGAACTAACTTATTGGAAAGAAACTCAGCTTTTCAAACTATGGGTTTCTTCAGTTCTGCCTGCTTGAATATTACTTTCCTGTTTGGATTCTGTAACTGAGTGATCACTCTCATGTTTTAACTGTAAACTGCTGTATCAAGATAAGTAGAAGCAATTTGACATCCATTTCTTCAATGTCAGTTTAACAAAACAAGCTTACAAGCTGTCCTTGTAAGCATTTGGGGCTTTAACTGCCTGAATCTTATTCATTTCCCTTAGCTGGGAAACAGAGACTAATAATCATTACCACTTGATGCCTGGTTCTGGATCCCAATACATGCCCAGGCTTGGTTACTGAATGGGAAAATAAATGTTTCTTTACTTTCTGACTGAGACCTTTACTTGCTACTGACCTACCACCAACTTGTAGGAGGATGTGACCTCTCTCCTCCTATGAGAAATCGTGGAACACAAGGGGAAAACTTGTCTTTACGGTTACTTGATTGTTACTGTGGTTAAACATCGACCTATTTAACATGATTTTAGCTCACATTTCATGAGGAGTAAATGTGTTTCCTTTTTCTTCCAGAAAATGTTAATTTATGATCCTGCAAAAAGAATTTCTGGCAAAATGGCCTTGAACCACCCATATTTTGATGACTTGGACAAGTCCACTCTTCCTGCTAATCTGATTAAGAAATAATAGACCTTTGGACTAAATCAACCAGAGTGAAATAACTGTGATTGTTTTTACTATTAAGTCTATCTGTAACTTGTATGTCTGTCTTTCTGCTCTAAAACTGTGGCTGTTTAGTTTGTTTTGGTTTAAGTGTTATCTAAATGTAAATATTACCATAGTGCTGAGTTCACATACAATGCAAATGCCATTAATGCAATGAACTTTCTATAAATAAAGCTTTAAATCCAGTGAAGGACTGCAATTATTTCCAGACTCTGGTTGCCCTACAAAAGGACTCTGTTTTATTTGGAATGTGCTGGGAAGGTACCACTTGTCTAAAAAACAAACAAAAAACAACCCCTAGCTGGTAACCTGAACTACTAAATTGCTGCTCTTGGTATGATAAGAAGGTAGGATGGGAAATTCCTCTGGAGTTTCAGTATAATGTCAGTCTAAAATCTTACTTGAGCATGGTGGTCAATGTGCCAAAGGATGTGTGAACGAGAGACTTTGAAGAAGTGCAGCTTACTGCTGAAGCTAAATAGTTGGCCAAACTCAACTTGCTTTGAGGTTTTTGAAGGTATTGGCAGATCAGTCTTTGAAGAAGTCCTTCCTCTATGCTTTTCTGTTATCTTGAAGGCCTAAGAATTTACCTAGATATCGTCATGTTAACTTGTGAATTGGCATAGTTGCAGCTCATGGACCAGTTAAGGTATGGTATTTTATCTTTACCTGGACTCTATATACCGGTGTGTAGCTGCTCAATAGGGCTCTTCAACTGTTAATAGTAACACAGTTCTCTTGTGGTCCTTATTAAAGGTCAAAGCCTCCTGGATTATGCTTGAATTTGAAAACTAGGCTGCCTTCACATAGGAATAGTCAAGTAAATGGTGACTTAACATGACTTGGGAATTGCAATCGTAGACTGAGATGCTACATGTCTATACGCTACCCTGTTTAAAGCAGAAGCTTTAGTATTAGTTCTTGTTAACAAGCAGCAGTTCTAGATGTAAATGCCAGTAAGGGTGTTAGCCTTGTTCTCTCCAGGGTGGGTTTTAATCTCCAGAAGTATCCAGATACTGTCAGCTTCATGGAATCATTTAGTAGTGGAGAGCCAAGGAGGAGAGATGTCTTTGAAATTGCTTACACAGAATATACTCTTAATTGTAAGCAGAGGGCAATAAGATGCTAGTGCTGACTCCTTTCTGGTAGGATGTGACTTCAAGACATTAAACTAGATACCTAATTTATCTGCCTTTGAATGTAGTAACTTGACATGAGTTTTACAGATCAGGGGATAGTGTTGCTGGTGTCAGCTGGTTATATCAATGGAAAAAAAACCCACAAAAAAACCCCAAACTGAAAACAGGAAAATTAAAATAACCCAGAGGGGGTACCTGTTAGCATCTGCTTTGAAAATCAGAATTTAATCTCTTTAAGCAAATAGCAGGGACCTCAACGTTTAGTTTTTCTCTTTGTAGCAGACAAACTTTTACTTGAGCTCTTTGTGCAGAGAAGAGTTCAGGCAAATGCAAGACTTCTGTTGCTCGCAATACTGATAAAGCCCTATTTCTGTTACGTAAGTACCCTTCTGTCTCTGCTTCCTGTGATAGTGAACCCTTTACTATCTTAACTATAAGATTTCAGTACTAAACTGCTAAAAGAAAGCTTTATTTTAAACAATAATTCAGTACAAGTCTGTAATCTTTCTTGTTTACCCGGGTGCTGTTGTGACTGGTGTAACACAGCTACCATTGTAGCCCTGAATGAACTATTCTAGTGCTCCCAGCAAATAGGGCAGAGGAAGGAACAGCACACTGTCTGTCAGTGCCTGAGGTCAGCTAAGGTGGTGAGTATCACACCCAAAGCCAACTCGCTTTAATAGCTCTGTTCTGAAGTGCAAAGTTAATGATGATGCTTACACTAAGAAAACCACATCATCTCCGCTCTGCCCTGCTGTCCAGACCTAGTATGCGGAAGGTTCACAATGCTCAAGTTTGGGCCATCTAAAAGTCCATTTCATACTGGTGAAAACTTGAGGGAGCCTCTCGCTGTGGATAATAATTGGCAGCCCTAGTTAGTGGTAGTGCTTTGGCTGTGTACTGGGAGAAGTGAATGGCTGTAGCGCTGCATTACTTTTGTCCTTCAGTGGAGGATGTGGTAGGGTTTCACAGCTCCCTAATTATGATGGGGATGTTTAGACAATTGAATTGTACCAAACTAACAGTTGGAGCTGGATGTACCAGCTAATGGCCAACATGTATTTCATAGCAGCAGGTGGAGAATGATTAGCTGAAAATAGGAGGTGGTGTACCTTTTCTGAAGTGACCAGTAGCCAATCTATTAAGTGCTTTCCCTCCCATTCCCCCCAGCTACACGTGCACTGGACGTAGTGTGAAGTTACTTAATGGGCACTTAGTAACTCACTGTTATTATTAGTAATTAATAAAATTTGTTGGATGTGAAGTTACCTTTACAGGCTTTTTATAGCAATAGTGAGTATCTGTAAAAGCCCTATGAGCCTGCAGTAGTTTTCTTCTGAATGTTGTAAGAACTGGGGAGGAATTGCTTTATTTCAGCCATGAGCAGACTGCTTTTAAATAAAGCTCCATGGTGTTGCATCAGTGTTACCTCCAGGGCTGCGGCTGCTGCTCAGTAACCTGTTTTGTACCAGAGCACAGGCAGAGACCAATAAACTTAACTTGCTGGTTTGCTTAACTTGCTTGTTCTTCATCCCATTAAAAAATAGCACGAATAGAAAAGTTTGGTGTATACAATAATAGGACTTTACACAGGATCAAAATAACGGGTTCCAGTTTTGTTGTTTTTTTTTTTCTTAGAATTCCAAGTGCTAGCAAGCTTTGTTCTTTTCAAAATAGTCAGCCACCTACTGGATACTTGTAGACTGAGGTCAGCTGCTTTCATTTACTTGGACATAATTAATTTGAATCTGGTATTGATTAAGAATGAATAATTAATCAATCAATTCATTAAGAATATGGTATTACCATCTGTTGATTTTAAAATAAGCAGCTCTTAAAAATAGATATTTTACAGGTAACGAAGGCAAAAGGAAGAACTTTACTTTCTAAAATTCTTGAATGAGATAAATATTGTAAAACCTTGTGTAAAATGAAACCTGTATCTCTGTGTGTGCTGGTGTAGCTGTCAGGGTCAGGTGGTGCTTCCTGGGCCAGTACTTCTAGCAACGTGCCCCACAAATACGTTCTTTTTTTAGTCTGAACAGGTAGAGTAGGGTTAGCTGATAGGTTAAGTCTGTAGCAGAGCGTGCCTGTTTTAAGCAAAGTTTCGTTTACAGTCTGTTCTTTTCTAGTGACTTATCTTCTCGTGGGTGTTTTCCTGTCATTGTGTACCTTTATGGCATCTAGAGATGGAACAGTGCCAGCAGATAGCTTTTCCTGAAATTGCTGCTACCAAACATGTAAAGCTCATCTCTTCATTCATTTTCCTTTTATCCAGATTCTTTCTCATTTGACTATCCTTAGCAACATGATTGTTAAGTGTGGTATCCCTCTTACCTGCTTACTTTCTTGTCTTAAATATTTTCCCTGTCATACATCAGCCATTTCTAGAGTCTCTTTAAAATAGACTTTTGAAAGTGTAAGTCTAATTTTCTCAGGGGCTCTCATTCTAAAGACCCCTTGGCTCTCCGTGCTGAGTTACAAAGTGTACTTTCTGCCCAGGATTTACTGGGGTAGGGGATGCAAGAAGTTACGTGACAGAGATGCCGGTAATTCTAGGAAGATTTAATACCTAGCACTTCCCACCCACAGGTTGCAATACTCTGTGTCAGCAGGAGCTATCTTAGAGTAGCAGTCAGGGGCTGGGGCAGAGAGAGGTCTAGTGGCTTGTCTTGAGGACAAGAAAATTTTNGGTGGGTAAGGGAGCTGAAGGAGGAACTGTGTTGGATGAGAAAGAAGGGGTCTTTGTAAGCAGGTAAGAGGCTACTCAGAGCACAAGACAAAAGCAGTCCAGGCACCAGAAATAATTCTGGAGAAAAAGAATGATCTGAAGGCACTAGAACAGATTGAAAGACATGTGAAAAGTTTCCTAAATGCTTTTTCAATGGAGAAAGCTTTCAGTTTGAGACTCTTGCTTTTTTTCTTGCATCTAAAGCTGATGTCAGAATCCTTCTAAGGGCCATGTAGGAAGGAGAATTGTGTCTAATTTAGGGAAAAAAAACAGCACTACTTAAATGTCAGTGGGAGCCAGGAAGAACCTCATGGAGAGACAACTTGTTTTTTTCCTTTTGGAAAACAGAACCTCTCAGAGCTGAGTTGGGAACTGCTTCTCCCACCTGAGCTGCCCTGGCTTTTGTTCACCAGCCTCGTGCTTTGCTTGTCCAAATGTGTCTGTGTGCTGCCAGAGCTGACCTCTGCTCTAATCAAATACCTGCTTGTTCCCAGAGCTGAGTCTGATGGGACTGTTGTGAGCCTGGTCAGCAAGTTGCAGCTGACTTATTTATAACCTGCTCTGTTGGTTCTACCAGGGCATCTGGTAATATTTGATTTAAAAGGAGAAATAAAAGCAACCCCCAATCATAGTTTATCTGCCTACCCAGCTCTGAAAAAGCAGGGCTCCTAAGCATGATATCTCCTAATCTCTATCCATGTCCCTCAGGAGGTGGGTTATACTTGCACCTGGAAGTTCTGATAATACCTGCTTTAGATGTTGTAGAACTACATCAAATATCTGTCCTAATTCAAGTTAAAACTAGTGACAATTTGTTGGTTCTAGGAAAGGCCTATTCTCAATTTGAGCTGATAATGAGAAACTTCAACACTTTAATGCAGCTGCAGTTACTAGAACAGAAGAGTGTATTTGCTGTGACTGGCAAAGGAGTCCACTGGAACACCACACTATTTGCCAGGAAATGAGACTGTTACCTGCCACTTTATGCTGCATGCAGAGTTAGTGCCAATGGCAATAAGGTAAAGGTAATGATATGTGTGACAAAAAGAAGCAGGTTAATGATTAAAAAAAAAAATCTTATTAAATGAAGGAAAACACTGTGCACCTCTGAACAATTAAAGTTGGAAAATGTCCCTTATGCCTAAGTTGTTATGCCTGACTGTTAGACTAAAGCTACTGTTAACTAAATCAAGAGAGTGGCTCAGAGAGGTACCAGGCTTTTAGGGGCTGAAGAAGTACTGGGGACAGTCCCGCAGCAGCTGGTAAATGCACGTTTGATCCGATTCCTACGGTGCTAGAAGAGGACTGACTTCTCACTGCTGTGCATACATCTGAGTTCAGTGTCTGTAGCATCAGTTTCTCCAGGAGGGAGGGGATGTCAAGCTACTGTGACGTTGCTGAAGAGGATCATGCAAAAAACCTCCTCTTCTATTAAAGAACCTCCTGTTTGTTCTAGAACATGCACTACAAAGTGCTCCTTTGCTACTTTACCTGTTGAAGCATGGGGTAGGTGTAAGATTTGTATTACCCTCGAGGGGATGGGAAATGTACCTGGTGGAGTCATAAACCACTTGCAAGAAAATATCTATTCAGCAAGATTGCAGCTGCGCTTGTTACACTTAAAATTAATTTTAAGCAGCAAACAAACCTCTGCTGCAGTGAATGGCTGAACTGACTAGCATTCCTGTACCAGTATCTGGAGTTACTTCTGAATAGCCAGTTTTGAACAGCAGTATTTCCTGCTTGATATCTACAGGCCAGCACGAAGACTGCACTACTACTGGCTCTATTTGGTTTTTATTTTGCATCAGCTTCATAAAGACTGAGAATAAGGAAACACCGATACAGAGGCCAAACCTCATTAAGCCTGACCATGCATTCTCAGCTAAGCTCCTTGCCTTATTTTCAGACAAGCTGCATCAATTTATGGGGTAGTGTAAAAAAATTTCCCATTGCTTTGACCACCAGCTGCTCTGGTTTACATCTGCTGTGTCAATGGCTTTCAGATAATGACTCCTGTTTTTGTTCCCACTGTGTATTCCTGTAAAAGTGCTGCCTCCTCACATGTAAGTGTCAGTAGGGTACTGGGTGTTCACCTCTGTTGTCAGGCATATTTCACTTCAGTGTGGTCTGATGGTTGTTTCAATATATTCTCATTGTGTTTGAATCGATAGCAGTCTTTATTGATGCTGCTGCTGTGAACTGATTAATTGACTGATCTCAAACATATATCCAGTGTAGGTGGCTGGCTGCCTTTAATGGAAAATTTAGAAGTGATAGCTGGTCTCTCTTAGTTGCTAAAATGACAGATATTATGTCTTTGTGGATAAGTAATGGCTTTACATGGTTAGTTACGGTCAGTTCTTTGAATTTACTAAAAACCTTTTTGCAGACCTCTGTAGGGTTTAGACTAGACTGCTGGAGTTTGTTGTTTAAGAAGATACTTTCCCTGGAAGATGTTTTAAGTACAAACCTATTGAATTTAATTTTTAAAAGGTCCCACCTATACCTCACAAAATGCTCACTACGTGCAAGGCAACACGTCTGTGACAGAGTCAAAAACCTATTATCTTGGTAACTTCTAACATGGATCCTTAGGCCTGGAGGAACCTGCTTTGCCCATGACAAGCTTAGACTTACTTAGGAAGCAATACCCTTTGGGCCGCTCTAATTCAAGTGGGGCTAACGGAGCTTCCCTGTTTTTTTGTTTGCTCTGTACCTACTTTTCTTTGTACAAGACCCATTAACTACAACTCTTCCTGCCAGTTATTGGCTTTTCAGAAGAGTTGCTTTTGCTTAAAGAAATATATATAATGAATTTGCCCTCACTGCTATTTCTCTATCTCCATCTGCCCTTCAGTGCTATTTTTCTTTCTCTGCTTCTGCTACCTGAGTTTATTGACTTCAGAGGCATCACAGAGGGACCTTTCTCAAGGCTATTTTCCTTGACAGAGGAAGAACATCATAATCGACCCAGGGGCTGGATCTGCCTGTCTTTCTTCCAATAGGGACTAAAGACAATGAGAAGAATTACCTAATAGCTAAGAATGTCCCATCCTGACTCGTTAATATCAGAGGAGAGCTCAGGCTCTAAAATGCTCCTAACTGCTGGCACGGGGGGATAAAAGGAAAGGTCAGTCCTCTTCACCCTATAGGCTTTCTTAAGGGATCATACTGTGAACAGCTTAATGCTGTGACCTACCAGGTCTTCAGCCACCTGAAGGGATCAGAAAGGATTTGACTACTTGAAGGAAAGCAGGGAAAAGACTAAGTCTTTTAGTGTCCCTCTTCATGGGTCATCTTTGGTTGCTTCCCACAGGATCTTGACCTTCTTCGTGTTATCTTAGAACAGTCATTCAGCACTCAGTCTGAGCAAGTCCCTGAGCTTCTCCGCTCCACTTCAACTCCTTACTGTGTAAACTGTGGACAGCAGTGTAAATATTTCACAGCTGTTTGCTGAACTATATTTGCTCTGGGCTCTGAATGTACACTCTGTACTAAAAATGTGCCTGACACCTGTCAATGTCCACCCCTTCCACCCCAAAGCAGGCACAGATTTCTGAAACATCTTTTAACTCACTGGCTGCAAAGAAGGAGGACGGCTTCTCTTCTATTAAGTTTGTCTTGATCTTATTTTTAAAACTATAATCTCTGAATTATATCACCCAGGTCAGCATCTCACCTTGAGATGTACCAGCACTACTGACTTGCTGGGAAGTTAACACTTACTCAACATCCATCCTTTGGTGACAGGCAAAAGGATAAAAGGAGGAAGTGTAACAGTGTAGAACATATAAACGAGATAGATGACAATGGTTAAACTCTTTCATGTTTCCATAAGGGAAAAAAAAAATTATGGAAAAGTTTTTCTTGAAAGTTGTCTGAGATAATAATGATTTTAATAGTAAAATAAAATTTAAAAGACTTTGGGGAAGTATGATTTTTTTTTTTTAATCTCATTACAGAAGTCTGGTACTTTTCCCTGGATCAGTAATTAATAGATTTTTATTTTCTTAGTAATTGGGGCTTAATACATAAATGTATGAAAATAAAAACAATGGAGTTGTAGGAAACATTATTTTAGATGAACTATGACAAGATGTAGTAAAGTCCTGATATGTATTTAGTATAAAAATATTCTCTTATTATTCCTAGTTTCTTTGTTTTGCCTCCCTCTTGACCACGAGGTGTCACTCTGGTACCTCGGTACTGACTACTGCGGGGGGGGCAGGGAAGACGAGAAAAACTCTATCAGACTCTCCTGGCTCCATGAAAAATTGAAGGGTATTTATTTTCTGGTAGGCAGCCAGGCTGAAAATACTATCTGAATTGAAAGCCTTTCATGAAACATCTGGGCAGTTAAATTTTGCTAACTTCAAAGATGTCCTGTACCATACTGACATACTGATTTCTTTCTTTAGTGAAGAATCACTTAGGCTAACACACAAAGGCCTCTGTAAAACTGTTTCATGCCGAAATTAATGATAGGAATGACTATGCTTAAGAAAGCCAGTATTATAGATGTGCCAGTCAATATAGCTAAACTACACCAGGCTCATAGTCAGTCTCGCAAGTCCCTACCTCCTGTCCACAGTGGCCAGTTTTCCACTGGAATTTTTTGAAGTCTGTATGCTTAATCTCTACATTTCCCACTCTGTACCTGATATGTGTGTGCAAAGTTGTGTCCCTCTTTTTGTTTTACAGTCTTTACTTTCCTAAGTACCTTTCAAAAGCTTGGCTACATTATCTGCTAGTTTAAAAAACCCCAAAACTTCAGGCTTATAACAGTTGTGAGTTTGGTCCTCAATACTAACTAAATATAAGTTCTTGCTTTTATTTGTTGATATGATGTTCTCTGAAATGCAAAGGCTTTTGTCTAAAAGCAAAACAATGTAAAATACTTCCTGGATGACTCGATCTGCTCCCAGGCGTGGGATGATAGTCACATGCCTGGCAAAATTCACTCCAGTGCTGCTGTACAAAGCATTAGGGTTTTTTTCCTCTCTCAATCTACGTAATGATGTACAGATACATAACTAATATAAGTTTATGCTAATAATTCTGTTCACTGAGCTGCTTGAGGCAGAAAAGCAGGTGCTAATGTGTAGGAGGTGTACTTTGATAGCTACCCTTGAGAATGGAAAAATACACTAATCGTTTCCCAGTTCTCATTCAAGTGCATATAATATGTTCTGGGTAAAAGTGTATTTTATACAAAGAGCGTAAATATACAGCAGGCGTCCTCTCTTATGACATGTAGCCCTGTCAAAGTACTTGTTCTGGTAAGTGGCAAAATACTAATGCTGCCTCTTCATAATGGGGCTTTTTTCAGTGGAAGAGATGTAAAATAACACACCTCGCACCCATCTCCACAAGTAACATACATTCTAAGGACAATGATTAAGTACGAAGAAAAAGAGAGTCTTTAGTAAAATCTGTCATTGACTTAACATAGGGAGTTACCATACATCATTCTTCAACTAATGGAAGCCCTGCCAAAGATCGACTGTATGATTTAGCTGTTGCTGTTCATCCTCAAACCTCAGACCACAAGCTACACTGTGCTCCTTTCCAACAGGAACACTAAACCTCAGAGCTTGGAGAGCTCAACACATCACTCAGCTTCTTAGTGAAAGATTACAGGTTAAAAAAAAGTCTACAGAGGATGTCCTTTTTCCCTCCCCCCTAACCCCCGCTTAGGAAATGATTAGATGTATCCTAACTCAATTAGAGTCTTTGGACTGCTCCTGCCACACACAATAAAAATTAGGCTGGTCTCTTCAAAGCAAAACAGGAAAACTAGAGAAATAAGATAGAGTTCAATTTGCTCTCATGTTAGTAAGAAGAATAAACTTTAGTTCTGACATAAAGGTCTGCTACAATTAAAACAGATTTTGTACAGGTGAGTAAATTGCTATATACAATTTTCTCATGTAATACACACCACACAGTTTGAAAATACTTTCTTAGTTAAGAATAGCCCTGACTTAGAAAAAGACAAGTTTATGGATAATAAAAAAGCAGCGCTTGTCCAGCTTTCCCCTTCTTCAAGCTTTGAACAAATTTCAATTAGTCCTCAACACCTCTATATTGTCATTTGAACAGAAAGTAATTGAGATTATTCCCTACATATATTTACCAGTTATTTTAAATGGAGAGAATGCTTCTAAAGCAAAAGATTCTGTTTTGCAATCTCTCTGCAACCAAGCAGCACTTAAAAATGTTTTTGCTTTGGTTCCATGGTTTGTTTGATTTCATTTCTTCAGTTCTTAGGATAGGAGTAAATGGACTGAAAATCCATTTGGTATTTTGAGATCTGGAGAGTATCTCCCAGCAGACAAAGCCAACAGTCTCAGTAGATTTGTTTTAGAGAAGCTCCTTAGCCTCTAGGGAAACTTTACATTAGCTGTGAATTTGAGCTTTGGTGTTTCTAGGACCATTTCTGCAATGAGCTTCATGCAACGTATGGCTGTTTGCCTGGGGCAAGCCACAGTCTGAGGGAAGCTAAAGCAAAATTGCAGGCTCTGGGCCTCCTATTTGTAGACCACGTGTGCCAATTTTCCTCCTAAAATGTGATTATTACATTTACAACACAAATCTGAGTTGAAACTTGAACAAAACTAGAAACTAGGCTATTCAGTGTTACCTCCAGCAGAGAGCAAAATAAACACATTCCTGCAGCGTGCTTTTCCACAGCCAGACTCAAATTTCATATCAAACAAATCTAGCAAGTGACAGGTCACAACACATGTCTTTAAAATACCAGAGAAAGGAAAGCTTCTTCAGCAGCAGTCAGATAAACAATAACCAAACCCAAACCCCAAAATTCTGAAGGGCCACAAAGCATGCTCTTGGCATGTTCAAGTCAGTTTGGTAGCCAGCCCACATTCAGAAATGGTTATTCTTTCAGTCATTCCTTGTGTCTGAATAGGGACTGCCTCCTTGTCTAGCTCATAACACCCCTGTCCTGAAAGCATTCTGTCGCTTCAAGTCTCTTGGAGGTAAAAAAACCCCCAACCCAACACACCACTGCATTTCAGTTCTGGCTTGCTAAGACTGAGGAAGAATGCAGAATAAGGAATAAACTCACAGGATTCCTTACTTTACCAAAGGCATAATCAAATGAAAAGGTTATTCTGGGATGTGACATCCCCGTGAAGCAGCCGGCCCATACTTGGTGATATGTGCTTTTAGCCTATGACAAATGGGAGGTAATCCAAGTTTAGCTTGTATCAAAAGAATATATTAAAAATGACAAAAAAGTCAGTCTAATCTAAGTAACTGAGCCTTCGGAAAGTTCCCTGACCAGCAGGAAAGTTTCTCACCATCTGCCCCTACAATTTCAAAATGACAGGCTCACAGCATTTGCCATGATTTTGACAGTGCTTGACTTTGCCATTTTAATAAGCTGGCTTCCAAAGAAAAGCTTTTTCTGTTCAGTACTATCTCCTATAAGGGTCCAAAAAGCCCTCTCTATTAAGGACTTAAAGTCAGCTTTTTAGATTTTGCCTATGGGATTGTGGAATGAGAACACCGGGCTCATTTGGAAGCGGTTCATGCTATGGGAGTTATACGTGAGCTGGAGGGATCAGTCAGTGTCAGAAAGATTTGACATGAAAGTAAGCGAAGTTTTATTATTATTACTTTATTATAATTATTTTCATAATTTCTGGCTATAAAATTATGAGCTGTGTGATCTCTATTGGCCCCGTAAGACTTTCTGACCAGTTACAAGAGCCAAACTGAGACATCAATACTGTAGACTTAATGTCCTATGGCTACATGGGACTATCGCTGTTTCTACTCCCATTTAAAATCTTGTTTTATTTTAAAGTCTCTAAGCATCACAGAGGGCCTGAAGGGCAAAAGGCTCCACCATTATAATAACCAGCTGTACTGGATTCTGGCTTGTCAGTCTGGATCTGCTGGCAGGACACAGCAACTGCCTTGTGTGAAGCACCTCAGATACCACACTGGCTCTACACCAGCCCTCTGCAAGGACCCAGAGAGGAGGGCTTGGGGCTTGGCTCAGCTGCCCCCTTCCTCACGCAGAGACTGGCCTCCTCATCACTCTTGCTCCAAGGTTCATGAGCAGTTCACTCCCAGATGCCACTCAGAACTGTCTCACCTCCGACAGCAGCGGTGTGCTCTGGAGGTTGCTGGCCCACCGACAAACCCCACTTGCTTGTGGCAAGAAAGGAGCCGGCAGGAGCACAGGCAAAGGGAAGAGCCCCAGACAAACCCATACAGACCTCTTTTATAAAGCACCAAACAATCAGTTTCAAGGCAAGAAACTTCTTCCCTACAGCAGGTAAAATTACAATATGAGGAGCATCCACCTAGACCATGTACCAGATGGACAGAACATCCCTGAGAGCCTCATCATGCTGAAAAAAACATATAGCTTCAGAAAGTCTCACACAAACACATCTAAAGCAGGGGAATGTCCCTAATATTTTCTTCATATATTTAGTCACGCGCATATATTCCCTATACAACCATAGACTGTTAACAAATGCAGCGCACACACGGTATGGGTAGACAGAGCATCAAAGGAAATGATCTGCCAAGGAAGGGGTGAATCTGTCACCTGTACAGTAGGTCACAGAACAGCCCTGAAGGATTGTTTTCCTTTTATTGTGCAAAGGAAAATAACAACGAAACATACAGTTTCCTCACACTTTGCTGCCTAATGGAAGCAAGAAAAAAAGACTATGCTTTAACAATTTGAGGAAAGCTTCAGCTAGAGACGGAAGGAGAAGCAGCAGCAGAAACAAAGGATCAAACACCACTACCTCTTTCTTTTCTAGTCAGCAGAATTCTCTTTCCTTTTTTCCTCAAAATCCTGTTGGAGGCCCTCTTTGAGATCCAAGCTACAAGTTTTATGTAGGGCTGTAGTAGACAAATCCTTACAGAAAAACTTGTCAAAAATAGATCACCACTAAAAAATAAGTTTAATTCTTTTTTCTTGTAAACTATTTTATCTCACACAATGAAATCAAAAAGGCATTGCTGTGCTTAACAGAGCACAATTTCAGCAGGAAAAGATGGAAAGAAACAAGAATTAAAAGCTGTGCTGCATCTGAAGTAAATCTATTCTCCTAGAAAGTTAAGGCCCACTGAAATTAATTAAAACCCAAGGGAGGAGGAGGAGAAGATACTGCAAAGGCTTCCGGGAGACAGGAAGTCTATAAAACCTGAAGCAGCAGCAGAGCTAGCAGCTTTAGAGCTTGTTGAAGGCGGTGAGAAGGAGTACCCAGAGCTGAAGGAAACAAAAGGTAAACTGCTTCACACTTACCTGACTTAAACTGGTATTTTTCTTCTGTTGTGGAAGAAGTATAAGCTAGAAAATGAGATCTGTAGCTTCCAAGGTCTATCAGAATCCTTCTTCCTTTATATGAAATCTTCCACCCCATGGGAAGTCAGTGGTTACACGCTGTTAGCAGTTTAGGTCTAGGTTTGCTTAACCTGTATGTTTGCTCATAGACTGAACTAAGGATTCCTTACAGCTTCCTCTGTCCTATTTTGGCATCCAAGCCTTAAAAGTTTTCTTCCTGGTTTCACTGGAGTTTGCCTTGTGCTAGTTTGTAACGCTGTAGGAAATGGTTGTAAGCTCTTGTCATCTTTAGACTATATTCTCTGCTCCCTGCCGTTATACTGTGCTATTGTGCTAAAGAAAGAGGTGTTTAATTAAGGAACAAGTAGTAAAACATCTAACAACTGTAGGGATGAGTTGTCACGTGGGGCATCTTGACCATGACTCCTTGCTGATCACTAATAGAAGGGAAAAAGCCTTGCTCAAAGTTAAAGTGTTGTGGCTGTAGCTTTATACAATGATAGAAGACAAATATGTGTGGGGCTCTCTGTGCAGCTGATGTACTTACAATTAGCTTCCACAGAGTATTCTTATCTTCTTCTTTTTCCCTATTCAGTAGGGTAATCCACCTACTTAAGTGTGGTGTCCTGGTGCTAAATTAATTAATCTTAGTAATATGCTTTTATAACACTGCCTCATCTGCTACAGAAAAGTTAATGATCAGCCACTCCTATCACTTGAATCAGGCTTTCAATAGACCATTCAGCTTTTAATTTACCCTTTTTTAGATGTTGTCATGCATTGGGTTTTTTTGTTTGGTGCTTTCCTCTGCTTCTGGCAACCTTCAAAAGCCTCAGCAGGTGGCTAAAACACCCTGAAACAGAGGAACTGAGCCTCATATTTATGAGGGGACGTGATGCTCTTTCGCAACTAGCCACACAGCTATGTCCTAGCTGGCTATGCAAAGGCAGATTTGATCTGAGGCAGGCTTTCATATGTACTACTCAGCAGAAAGCAGAGCCCAAAAGAAGCCATCTGTGCGGCTGGCACACGTCCAAAGGGAATGGTGTAAAGGTTGATCTTCACAGCTCACCTGTGGTACTGCCTAATGAGCTGCTCCAGTGCCTTCCTGCAGCTGGCGGTCAGAGGGTGCTGGTGCAGGAGGAAGGACTAGGAGCTGTGTGTGTGTGCATGCACGAGGCTTGCAAACACCCTTCTCAGCTGAGTACAGGTGAATCCACTTGTGGTGAAGATTGTGCATCTAACAAGCAGTCCTGGGTTTTTATGGAGCTGGCTACCATCTACTCATCAGCCTTTTCTAAATACTATTTTCCATTTTCCTTATTTCCAGTCCAAAAGGCAGCAAAGTACACACAGTATTTCCAAGGGCCCAGTTTGAAAAACAGGGTACCACCAACGCAGGGCAAGGGCAAAAGACACTAATCTCCCAGAACTTCAAATCCTCTGAATCTGTTTTTAGGAAAAAGTTGTGTTTCTTGTTAACCAGCTTAGTACCAATAGACTCAGTGTTTACTCTATTGACTAATAGAAGTTTTCTGCTTAAGGTTTGGGTCTTTAGTAAACAGAAGAACCTGGTATTAAGCCTTAGATAAACATAGTTCTCATCTGAACCTGAGCGTTTCCCAAAGGTCATTTATGGTAGGTCAAGTGATGTACGGTGACTGCAATCTGGTACCTGGGAAGGATGTGTTTCTCCTTCTTTCTCTCACAATAGCGAGGACTGGTTTGTGTCTGATGGCTCTGGCTGTGCCATGTTCTGTTGTAGCTGAAGTGCTGCACAAGCTCTCCATCACTTTCAGAAAACTGAGTTTTCCCTGTACTCTGATGTGAGTATATGCACAGTAATTTTTCATCACACCTAATGCTCAATATTTGTTACATGCCTTAAAAAAAGCTTAAGCTGCAAGAGGGAGGAGGATGTACAGGGAGGAAAGAACTATTTCAAATTTAAAGGCAACAGTAGACAGAACCTTAATTTTTTAAACTATAAATAAAATACGTGGATAAAAATATGCAACTTCAACTAAGGACTTGGAGCCAGAAAAACAAAGGACAGCAATTTAGAGGAACAGTTGCAGCTTGCTCTTTGGAGGTCCTCAGCTGTTCTGGACATAAGTGAGAAGGTCCTGCTGCAGGGAGGGTGCGAGGCCCTACACCACCTATCTGGAGCTGAGGATTGAACTTGTGATTGAGCTGGTGTGAGGTGGCAGAAGTCAGTGGGTTTGAGCCTCCCTTTTAGGTGAAAAATTGCACTGTGAAAGCAGAGAACTACAATAAAAAAAAAAGGCACAACACTGATCCACTAGCCAGCAAAGAACTCATCAGAGACATAAATACAACTTCATATGCTTTAATGTATAAACCACTCAAAATAAATTATGCTACACTGGCAGAGTGGTAAAAGGCCTTAAGATAATTGAAAAAGCTTACAATAATGAAAGATTATTTCCAGTGCAATAGAAGAAATGTGTATCACACTAAGTGACAGCACTTTGTCAGCTTGCGTGTGAAAATAAGCAAAGTGAGTAAGAAGCAAGACAAAGAATGTAGGCAGAAGTGGTGGTTGGACACAATATTTAACTTGGCTCTCTACAATCAGCAACAGGCTGATGGCTCTACTTAAGGTTAGACATATCTCCCTACTATCACGGCTCACACCAGAGTGATTTTTTTGATTTTTTAATATGCTACTGTACAACTCCAGAACTGGAAGCTCGTTAACTGTATGCCACTTCCTACAAATTTGGAGACAACAAAAATACAGTGGTTGTGCCAGCCTGCCCTCCCTGTGCCCGATTATAGCCTGTATCAAAGAGTGAGGATGCTCGTGGAATGTCAAGTGCCCATATTGAATGGTTTTGACTTGATTAGCGCTTCACCCAAATGCTGCCAAATCCAAAGATGACAGTGTAGCTGACTACTGAAGGGACAAGAGGAAAATGTTGTGGCTGCATTTTTCTCCTTAGGTATTGCACTTAATTGTTGAACCTGTAGTTCATACAGGAACCTGACAGCCCATTCAAGAATTGATTATGAATAGTTGTGTGCCTGAAGGAGCGAGATAAGGGGCAGGTCTTGATCACTTGCATGACCCTGGCAAAACCACTTCTGTTTCAACTCTGCTGCATAATAAAAATAACAATCCAGAGCCAGAATGGTACAGCTTTTGGATAAACATCCAGGAAATGTAAGATGTGCTAGAGTAATTACAGACTCTGGTGGATTCATCTGTCCCTTATGCTGTCTCTGACAGCAGCCAAAACCCAATGCCCAGAGGAACAAAGAACCGCATGACCATTTAGCGATATGTCTCCTGAAAACTCCCAGCTATTTGTTTGACTTTGACATCGCTCACTTGGGCATACGTTCTATGTATTTATTAGCCCCTAGGAAACTTCTCATCCATGAACCTTTCCAGATTACCAGGGAACATATGCAAGCTCTTCACATCCCCCAGTCATGTAGCAAGTTCTGCAGCTGAGCTGCTCTGTGTGGGCATCCTGGTTGACAAGGACTGAAAAAGAGCTTAGAAGGAACAGAAGTGCCAGGGGCAGAACTGCTGGATTTCTCTTTGGTTTCTATGTACCCGGGTTTAAGGAAGCAAGGTTTTGAAGCCTGAGGGGACAATATAGATGAAAGACAACTAAGAAGTTATCTCCCTGGTCTAAGTCTTACCATGTCTTAATGGGCTGGGAGGGTGAGGAATGTCTCCTTGGTATTTTTTCCTAGAGAAAAACAAAAGTCAAGAAGCTAGAAGAGAACAGCAAGATCACCAAGTGCTGTCCCCGTAGCTGCAGCCTGCCTTTCACAGGTGCATGGTACACATGTTCCATGTACCACTACTCAGTGCAGGCCACAGAACCCTTCCTGAAGCCCTGCAGCAAGTTCAGACCAACAAGACCTATTGTAGTGTCTAGCCAATAGGTAGTAAAAAAAATTGAAGGCGAATCATTTCATGGCTTCTAGCAAACTCTGACGCACCAACCTCCTTGCCCCTTTGTTCCGCTATGGAGAAGCAATCAGTTCTATTAAGAGTTTGGAAAATACTGCCCAGCAACCCTTGAACTGACCTTCAGTCCCTTCTTTACCTTCAGATATACTGGAGAGGTCTAAGAAGAAAAGAAAGCAAGTCTTTAATTACCCAATTACCTTTTGATAATCACCCAATTATCTTTTGATGTAGTCATTTTTATGTCTTATTCCTCCCATCTTCTTAACAAATTAGCTTCCACAAAACAAACCGTTCTGTGACTACAGCAAACAACCAAACAGACCCCACTGAGCAGATAAAAAAACCCCATTAAATGCAGACATCAGTCTCCACAGCTCATTACCATCACCTTTTCTAGCCTTGGAAACATGAGAAAGGCTGCGCAGCTGTGGGAACTGCAGTCCTCCACTGACTGCAGCACCTGCCAGAGAGATGCACTCTGTCCCGTAGGCCAGAAATCACTTCAGTATACTCAAACTGCACTGCCCTTGGCCAGCCAAAATGAAGGGGGAGCAAAGCTGGGGCAGACCTGCCTCAGCAGACCAGCCTGATGGGGACAGGAAAACCTCTGTGTACTCCTTGGTCAGCTACAACGAAGAGGCAGAGCTTAATCTCTGAAGATGAGTAGTGAGTGTGTGAGTACTTCCACTTGATTGAGATTGTTTTACAGAGTGCTGTCAGATGTCTTACAGACCGCAGGACTAGTGACACACGATCACATCCCCTGCCAGACGGTGCAGCTCTTCCTGCAGACTCCACTGTGCAGGAATGGGGAGGTCTCATATGGCTTCCCTGGCCTCAGAGAGTCCCCAGAGGCTCCTTAGACACCCCTTTCTATATACTGCTTGTGGGGAAAAGGCGTCATCATCTAATAAACTTTCATTGCATGTTGAGATCTGACAATTATTTAAAAATTAACCCCAGACACTCTACAATTGAAAATGTGATATAATCAGCACAAGGATTCACAAAACTTTGCAAGCTGGCTGTAAATCTAATTGAGGAGCCAGGACAGAAATCTAAAGAAATAAATTTCTTTGTAATATGTAGTGCACAACTAATATTTATAACAGCTGGGAGGTGGAGGCAATCTACATCTGATCATCCAGTCAGAATGACCAGCTTACATTTAATGACTAAGATGCAAACTTAATCATATGCTCTTAAACTACCCCAAATTGTAGTTTGGGTTTTTTTTAACCTGTGAGGATAATTTGACTGCTCAGCATTAATACCTGGAATGCCATGTAATCCTTATTATATAGCCATAATGTAAAAAAATATTAATTCCCAGGAGGAATAAAGAATCCTTTCTCAAAAATATTAAGGGCAAAAAAGTGTCTTAAGAAAATCCTCCCTGTGAAATGTCATCACCTGGCTGCTTATCTAAAACTTCAGAGCAGCCAGAATGGAGTGGGGGGAAGAGACAGTTCCCAGTGTGGCTGCTCAGACCTGTGCAATATGGAGGGGCGGCACCCAGCTTGCTAATTTTATCCAATGATGAAGGCTGTTTGTCTTTAAAGATGAAAACCAGAGCTGCTATCTAAAGGGAATCTATCCCTTCCCAGTTTAGCGTCTTTAAATGGTACCTGAAATGCTGCTGTCCAGGCTGTCATGCAGCTGGTCCCTGTGTGTTCTGCGACTCCATCTCTGACTTCGTTTTTTTGAGAGTTGTTTACTTTATATTCTTTATCGTGAAATCCCTAAACAAACCAACATCTGGCTGCCACAGAGCTTTGTTCTTCTGTTATGTGCTGTCCCAGTGAAGGAGACTGGCTGGAGATCCTTCGTATGTTGGGGTAAGGTCCTTGCTGTTTTGAAATATCCTTCAACATGAGACAAAAACAGATATAACCATGTCCAGCAGGTAGTACTGGGCACCTCTGCAGACCAAAGGACAGACTGTGGGGTATCAGTGCTATACAGAGAAGGGCTTGAGATGAATCATCAATATAATGTTTTCACAGTAACCTGTGTCCTCCCACCCTGTGGAGCAGGGATGCAGGACCTGCATGATGAGAACATTTATTGCTGCAGACCAGCACAATGGGATGCTGTAGCTATATAGCCTGCTAACACATGAAATAATAAGGCTGAATAATTATAAAGGAGCCATTACAATTCTGTTGTCCCATGCTAAATGCTCTCTCTTTATCTCAGTTTGACTTTCTCTGGAGCTGGGATACATTAGCATAATCATTCTTGCATCCTCTGATGTTCAAATTTTCTTCTTAGTGTCCTGCAGCCTTGATCCAAAAGCTTTTCATATATCTACCAGAAATCAAGATTTTTATGTGAGCAGCAGTGTGGGATTTAGTTTGCATGTATAAATATACATAGTCTCACTACTCTAGCTGCTAGTGCAAAGTGAATCCATGACGTGGGTTATATTCTCTTAGCAAAGACAAAGGCAAAGGCATATGTTAACTGACAATGAATTATCCTATTGTAGAGCCTGCAGGATGGGGATTATTGCTGCTAACACACTATCTTATCCTGCATGCAGTACACACAGCAAACTTCTGCTAGCAGATTTGGAACACAGGGAAGTGATAATGTGTAAATTCATTAGGTGGCACCTCAAAGCCCATAGGGTGAGTGTGTGTGTGGGGGTATCACATCCATTTCAGTAGGAATTTTGCCTGGAGGAGAAGCAGACTCATGCAAATGCTATCATATCACTTTACTAGACCAAAAATCTGCCAGGCAGACACCTTAAAGACATCTCACTGCATAGTACAGGCACTGGATTCCAACTCAGAGCAAATAAATGCTGGCCTATCCAGTGACTAAAGACTGTGATCTAGAAAAAAAAGGACAGAGTAGGGATGTATTTTCATCTGACAAAGCAAATCTCTTCACCAGACCGTAATCTTAAAAAGTCTGGAAGAACCAAAATATTTCACCATCCTGGAGTTTAGGTATCAAAATTAATCCTATTTAGTACATTAGATCTTTACCTGAAGCTCTTTGTACAGATGGAACACCTGAATCTCAGAATAGGATTTCCAAGATGTCTTTCAGCTGGTCTCCCAGTTCTTGTTACTGGAACATGGAAAAACTGCCTGACTTTATAAATCAAACACTTCTAGGTATAACTTATTTCTGAGGGATATCTGTGGGTAATTTGCTGAAGAATTAGGGCAATCAAGCACTGTGCTGCTCTTGCTTTACTTGCTTTGTTATAACCCTGCTTTCAGTACTCAATAGGGAATCACAGAATTATAAGGGACCTTTGGAGATCACCTGATTCAATCCCCCCTGCCAAAGCAGGTTCACCTGGAGCAGGCTGGACAGGACTGCATCCAGGCAGGTTTTGAATATCTCCAGAGAGAGACTCCACCACTTCTCTGGGCAGCCTGTTCCAGTGCTCTGTTACCCTCAAAGTAAAGAAGTTTTTACTCATGTGTAGATGGAACTTCCTGTGTTCCAGTTTGTGTCCGTTGCCCCTTGTCCTGTTACCAGGCTCCACTGAGAAGAGCCTGACCCCATCCTCTTGACACCCTTTAGATATTTATAAGCATTGGTAAGATTCCCTCTCAGTTTTCTCTTCTCCAAGCTAAATAGACCCATGTGTCTCAGCCTTTCCTCATAAGAGAGATGCTCCATTCCTTTGATCACCCTCTGCTGTACCCTCTCCAGCAGTTCCCTGTCCTTCTTGGACTGGGGAGCCCAGAACTGGACACAGTACTCCAGATGTGGCCTCACCAGGGCAGAGTAGATGGAGAAGACGATCTCCTTTGACCTGCTGACTATGCTCTTTTTAGTGCACCCCAGGATGACATTGGCCTTCCTGGCCACAAGAGCACATTGCTGGCTCATGGTCAACTTCTTGTCCACCAGGACTCTATCTCTACAGAGTTGCTTTCCAGCAGGTCAGCCCCTAGCCTGTACCCATGCATAGAGTTATTACTCTCCAGGTGCAGGACCCTAGATGTTCCCTTGCTGAATATCATCAGGTTCCTCACCACCCAACTTTGTAGCCTGTCCAGGTCTCATCAAATGGCCATACAGCCTTCTGGAGTATCAGTTACTCCTCCCAGTTTTGCATCATCAGCAAACTTGCTAAGGATACATTCTGTTCTCTCATCCAGATTGTTGATGAACATGTTGAATAAGACNTGGTGAATCCATGCTGGCCCCTCCTAAAATGTCCTTTTGGGTTTTTTTTTTTTTTTTTTTTTTGAAAGATGACATCCAGGATGAGCTGGATATCCATAACCCCTACAGGGATAGAGGTAAGGCTGGCTGGTGAATCATCCTTCTTGCCCTTGGATGTCTAGATCAGTCTCTTCTACTAGGCAACCCTTCTTAATACACCCACTATTCAGTACTATCTAGCTTACCTTTGCACCCTTTGAGGCCTGATCTGACTAAAGGACAGAGATGAGTAGGTCTTCAGTGAATGAATTTAGTAAGTTGTGGCTGAAGTCTGGCCAACACCATCTTACAAACACTTCTATTTGTGGCTTTGGTGTGCTATTTGTGGGTGGTAAGCCACAGAAACTGGTTTGTGTTCTGATGCAGAGAAACTTGCTTGCAGAAATTCTGTCTTAAAGAACAAAGAAACAGACAGTTTTTAGGAAATCAGCTGAATGAGACTCTCCAGAAACAAAGGACATACAGCTCCTTATAAATGGTTGTAATATTTAAAAAAGAATGCCCTAAAGAGCAATGCTTCTGATTTGCTCCTTCCTTCTATGCTACTGGTTTTATCATAATCAATAAGAGAAGCATTTTTACATCTAACATCTCTATTTTTTCTGTTAAGCCTATTACCTTTTCTAATGGTAAGATCAAAGAAATAAAATTTTGCTTCCAAAAATAAAGGTTATATAACATTCTTATAAATCAGCATGTTAAAAAAAAATGTACACTGTATGCTGAATGTACTTACTTTCAATGTCCTTGGCATTGCTTAAGAGCTTTAAAAAGATCACAAACATGGCACTCTTTGCATAACACCTTGCAAAAATCCTTCTAGAAAAGCACCAACTTTCTACCTCTATCAACTAAACAACCTACATTCAGGGAGGTAGTTGCTGAGAGTCTACTATGAGGTAATGAGAGATTCTGTAAAATGGTTGGCAACTCATACAGTGAGAAAGCAGGGAAAAGAGTATCTAGAGCATACCAAAAACCACATGGACTTCCTGCTGTTTACATGCATTTTTTTCTCCCTGTGTCTGTCATGAATAATTAGATTCATGTCCCTTGGGTAATCCCATGGTAATTAAATCTCACAAACCATCGGGAAAAGTGGCAAGAGATTTTTTTTGCTATGTAGTTTAAGACAAGGACCAACCTTCTATCATCATATACAAACACTGTAGGATTTCCTTGTGGCATTCCAAACCATAAATCCTAATATGCCACGCAAGTATGCAAATGCAAAATTTAAGAAGCTTCTTCAAAGAGCTGGGAGACAATTTGTAACTAAACAGTTTTATTGACTTTTTTTTTTTGCAAAATAAAAAACACAAAATAACCACCAAGATTAAAGGCCATAGACAGCATTAACCAAATGAACCAGCCACTTGGTTATAGCAGCTGATAACTAGCACAACTGGATATTATTGCATATACCTCAGGTTCATTTATATATCCATTACAGTTTGGCAAGATTACAATCATACAGTAGCTTTGGTTGTGTAAAACCTAGTAGCAATACTTACTTAAAATGTGACTCGTTAACATTTTATGACAACAGGTATTTATCTCATTTTAGTCTTGACACATCTCTCCTTCATTCTTCTCCTCCACAACATACACTATCAACTGACCAAGAAATTAAGGAGACATATTTGAAACCATCATTTATAGCCCTTCTTTATCACCATGAGGTGATGAATCATAGGGATAGGAATCTGTTACTTGCTTTCTTTAAAAGGTTTGTAGAGCAGCATCTCATTCCATGCTGGGTGGCTTCTACCATCCCGTGGTAGCATCTGCCAAGAATTAGTCCATTCAGAACACAAACATGTAGAGGTGTATATGGCTTTCGGTCCAAAGCCTTTCCTGACCTACAGTACTGGGGGTTTGACGGTACTGCCTTGCCTTTGAATACAGAAAAAAACCCACAAATAAACAGCTTTTCACATTGGTATGCTGAGCTGCCAGCACAAAACAATATTAACAAACCTAAATACAGAATACTACCTTGGTTACAGGATTGTGCCTGAGACACTTTACAGGATTGCATGTGTATGCTCTACAGTCTATGTATTTTAGTTTTGGTCTTCTAAAAAATGCTCTCGATTCCTATGTAATCTAGTGTAACACTGCAGCTTTAGAGTAATGGTTGAGAAAAGTCATAAACACACAGGCTATTTGAAAATGCTGGAGGCTTTTTTGTTGTTGTTGTTGTTGTATTTGCACCACTTCTGCAGAATTCTTGCCTTTCTGCCATCATTTTGCCCCCCAGCTTTCCGGAATACCTACTTCCAGGGGAAATAGATGATCTACGTAATAATAATCTAACATTTTGAGTTCTACCTGGGAAAGGTATTGAAACAATTTGGATCAAACTGAAATGATCTTGTGTATGAAGATCCTTCATTTACAAAATGCTGTAACACTAGATAGCTCCTGCTTCTTTTTGCAGCCCTTTCATTTGCTTGCACTCAAGCAAAAAGGAATTCGGCATAAGGAATGGCTGCATGGTTAAGATCCCACAGAACAAGGTAACTGCTATGCAGTAATTAAAATGCAAGCAGTGTAACTGCTTTTTGTATTCAGATCCATACTTGTATAAGGATATAAATTAATAAGCCCTTCTAAATGATTTTAGAAATATTCTTTTTGATCTAGACATATAAAACCTCTGAATACTTAGAATCACTAGATTTCACATGGCCCACGTAGTCATAATTATTTGCACTTACATGGCAAATATTAGAAATACATTTGCCTGCAGTTGAACAGGTAATTATGCTGCCTATTATTCAGCTGAGCAAAGATCAAGCACTCTATATCTTGCAGTTATTGGATCTTAGTCTAACCCTTTACGTTAGAAAGGGGAAATAACCATTTAATTATATTACCAGTGCACAGTACTTAGTTTAAAAAAGACAACCTATACTAGGTAACTAGATTTTTCCTAAGATGACTTTTAATGAGATACTCTAAAAGCAGTCTCTTATGATTGAAGATTGTCTATTTCACTGTACCCGCATAGTAAAAATAGTTAAAATCTAATTACAAAGCTGCTACATGGTTATTTTGTGGTCTGTAAAATAAAACAGTATCTAGATTTTTTTCTGAACAAAATACACCAGACAGTATAAAAATATTTCCCAATTGGAGATTGAAACGTTAATGCTGGATTTTTTTTTTTTTTTGTATATGTGTATAAAAAGAAATGTAATAATGGTAGACATTTATCTGCTTACTAGCCAAAAATATAGATATGACTTCAAGGAGCTGTTCCAGGCTCACTTTCAGGGAGCTTGTGCTTTTGACCCTAGCAATAATAAATGCACACGTGGAACAAAGTTTCCTGAAAACCTGAACTACATCTTATTTCTAACAATAAGACTAATTTCTGACACTGGATATGGGTTTCCACTTATTTGCTTTGTTCAGGCAACTACAGCAGAGGCATTCCAGAAGCACCACTTTCGCTTTGAATGATGTTTATTCAGTGCAACATCTTCCTTTTCTCTTTCTTTTTTAACTCGCTGGTAGTGATCCTCTTCCTTTAAATACCACACAGGCGGCCAGCGATGCCTCTCAAAATATTCTTGATTATCTGATTAAAAAGAAACAATTGAAAAGCCCCCAAACATGCCAATAAGATACACAAATCCCAGAAACATCTGCAAAAAGCTATGCCACTAATCATTTATCCAGTCTCTACATTAGCTGGTTAATCAGGGATTCCCCCATTTCCTCATACACCTTAATTACAAAGTGAAAAGACTTTGAAAGCAGCTGGACTCAAGAGGCCTTAGTCCACCAAGGAGTGTAGAAAAGCCAGCCCTTTGTGGAGTATATTTTTTTATTGTAGAGCCTGAAAATAGCTCTATTCCTTTTAGCATCACTGAAATCGTTATAGAACATAATGCTTGCCCAGGAATCAGGTTAACATTTATGACCTTTCTTCACAGATAAGAAGAATTTATGAAAGCCACTCAAGATAGTCTCATAGCTTAGCTATCAAGAGTTCATCTTAGTCTCCATGTTTAATCAACTGTGTGGGGAGAAAGAAGGGGAAACCACATGAAAACTGGGAAGGAAAGTTGTCCATACCTGAAGATTTAGCTTTGATTTCCTTGCGGAATTTGGAGCAAACACTGTTGTAATTGGTACAGATGTAGTGCAAGCACCAAGCTGCCAGCTGGTTAGCATTGTGGAACTGTAAAAAAAACCAAAAAGCTTATTCCTTTTCCTGAGGTAATTATTCATTTTGCAGCCCTAATTAACAACTAAAGCTAGAACGGTCCCCAGCAGATTGTATCTGGCAGCACTCTACCAAGCATACAGGGGAGCTTTTAAGGCCGAAGTGGCCTCTAGATGCCCTAGGCCTTGTTGCACAATTCTGGAACAACCAGTGGCCCAAAAGGCTCATGAATAGGTCCTTAGCATGTACAGCATCTGACAAACTGCATTCAGTCTGGTATAGGATCTGAACCCAAGGCCTGCTGGATCTGAATGTTCTGGTATGACTGTACCAGTCATATATCCCTATCAGTTACTGCAAATCCTGATCTGAAGTAACTCCCTGGAAAACTATGCATGTTGATAGAATTCACGTATTACTGGAAGCTCAATATAAAATCTCGTACAAGCTTCCTATGGCTGTAAGGAAGCACAGCTGTAATGCAAGTCAGATTGTATAGCATGTGTATCTATTTTGGCGTTCTATCATCTACTATGGTCTTCTCAGGTTATAAACATGCCGTATTGATGTAGGTACTGGGCACAGAGGATATCCTAACAGTAGTTAAACATATTACTTTTGTCTTCAACCAGGAGACCAAATCAAAAAAGAAGAAAAACCATCCTTCATAAAATCAAAATTAAGTAAAGTGAGCTGCTTTTTCTTGGAAGGGGTTCAATCCTGGTTTTGCAACAGCATTATATGTATTGCAAGAGAGGCACTTAAAAGCAGCTGCAGGAAGTTTTGCACGGTGCCCGGCTTGTGCTTTCTATCAGTGCTACTTAAATCACAGACTTCAAGGCAAGCTGCAGCCAGACTCATCATTAGTGTAAAATCTAAGAATAATAAAATTTAAAAAATATTTTAGCTTGTACTACTGTATGTAGGAGACTGCTGTGGCACTCGTTTTGGAAAATAGATGTGTGCAGTTTAACTGTGAGCTGGGGGCACTTTTTTTTCATGGTTTCCAGGATGCAAGAAACATGGAAACATATTAGAACATAAAATAGTGGGATTTGCAAAGAACATAAACAAGTATGATTCGCAATCACTCTGAAATATCAAATGACTGGCTCTGAGTAGCCAGTCTAAGAATTAAAAAAAACCAACACAGTTGCTTTTGCAAAACAGGTCTAAATATATCTACAAGAACTGAATTGAATCATTCACCATTACAAAGCTGAACAGCTTCATTCCACTGCATTTCATGCTACTGAAGCATGGCCATGAGAACATGGGTCTTGGAAGCTCCACAATCAAGAAAAACTAAAATATGTATTTGAAGCAAAACTCCTCCAAGATTACTTAAATAGACATTTCACCTTTGAACTAATGGGAAAAACCTTCTTTAAAATAGAAGATAAAAGTAAGTTTGATTGTCAGACACTCTTAGAACTTTAAACTTTGAGCCACTTAGAAGCAATGCTGAAAAAGGTGCTAAAAGCAAGTCCTGCAGTTGGCCAGCATATCCTTTTAAAAAAGTGCACACTGACCTGTGCCAATTCCAAGTAGGATAGTACTTCTCCATCTATTGCAATACCGCTCATGGAGGCTTTTGTCAGCTCTTGTACTGCATGCTGTTCTGTTAGAGGAGAAAACTCATCACTCACACGGGTCACATTTCAACGTTAAATCATCCACAAAGAACCAAGAAGGAATGTTCTCCCTCCTCCTAGCGTTTATTCCAGCATGATACAAGCGGCACATCCACCCAGATTCCCTAAGCAACTTCAGATTTGGGTGAAGTCAAATTCTGGCCTTTAGAGTTGTGGCATTGCAGGTATAAACCATCTTACTTGAGTGGAGCATGGTCCATATGAAGATTTGCCCCTCTGCCTCAAGCCAAACTATTTGTTTCTTATTTCACTGACAATTCTTATCTCATTTTTACAGAAAGCAAGCCTGCAATTAATAGCGATTTATAGAAGGACAAAGTTCAGCAGCCACTCTGGCTCTTTCTGGAAGACTGGATGGGTGCAATATTCCATATAAATTAGAAATGGATCAACTGTCTCTTTTGGGTAATACAAAAGCAATAGCAAAGTTTTTTATGCAGCAGTGCACTTGCCATTGCACTGTGGATTTATTAATGAGTATATGCACAGAACTGATATAGGAAAGTTCACTTCAGGCCCTCTTCACATTCTCCAATTAGTCTTTCCTAGGGATCCAGATGAAGGCTTCCAGTTCCCCCAAAAGTCACTTCAGTCAAGAGTCTCCTTAACCTTTTCCTAGAATCTTAGAGATTTGAGTGTTTTTTAGGAATACTGTCAGATAATTTGATTCTTCGGCTGTTAGCAGAAGCCTCTGGACTCAAAATTATTTCATCAAGAATTAAATATTCTTAATACTATATGTATGACTATGCTGTAGCAATTTAAAAAGATAACCAAGACTTCAGTCAAAATATGCACATAAAAACCAGGCAATAATGATTTGATCTGTCAGAACCAGTGAAGACAAGGTACACAGCCCTGATGAACTACTGAAGGAGAGCTAGGATTTGTTAATGTGATTAAATTTTACCTAAATGTTGTCATGTAAACACGTGTAGTTTTGCTTCATCTGTCTCTGAGTTTGGGCAATGCACATGTCTTCAGAATAATGCGGTTACATACACAGAGAGAAACAAACCAACCAACTGACCAGCCCCAGGTCTGGGGTGTGCATGGATTTAATTTTAAAACTAAGTAGTATCCTATCCTCTAATTTTTCTCTAAATACATGATAGAAATTTTTGTCTTCCTGAAATGAGGGTTAAATCCTCACATGTATACCAAAATATCCAATTCTGATCTAGGCAGTGTAAAAGGGATCCAGGCACATTTCTAAAAACCATGATCATCTAGATCAGTTTTGAATTAGCTTAGTTACTCTCTTTAAATAGCAATGTGTAATGGAGCACTTCATTCACTACATAATGGAAAGACTGGGGCCCACACTGTTTACAGGTACATTAACAACAGAGTGGATATTACAAACCAAAGACATTGCATCAATGCTAAAGAGGAGGTTTACTCCTTCTGTTTTTAAAGCACAGAATACTTTTATGTTCTGACCTGGTTTAGTGCAAAACTAAAAAAGGCAAAAGACAAATACATTTTTCTAAGCGAAAACATCAACTTGTATTACAATATCTCTTTCGGGAAAGAAAAAATAAATTTTCCCTGACACTTGAGAAAATTGTGTGCCTTCCAAAACCATTAAAATATGTTTCAGCCATTACAGAAAACACTGCACTGAACAACGCAACAAATCCTTACCTGCTAGTGCAACCAGGTGAGGAAGGCAAAACCTATTTGCCAATGCAATTAACTCAAGTGTGTCCAGTTCCTGATTAGAGGACAGTTGCTTGGTATATAAATAATCTAAAACAGCTTGCATGGAGGTCTTGTTTATGTTGGGAAGAACTACCTGAAAAGATATTTAAGAAAAGAGTTTTTAATAATTAAGGGACTTTCATATAGAGGCCATATTTAACTTCTGCCACTTTGCTTGCTTCTCTTGTTTTACTTTGCAAGTCATTTTAGAAATGCAGAGAAAACTTTTCTCAAAAAAGAAATTTCCCATTGAAGTTCAAGAAGCTCCCAACAGGTAAGCATTCCTCCATAATCAGGTCCTTTGCCACTTTACATACAAACAACTCTACCAAGTTACTGGAATTGGATCCGCATCCAACAGTGAATCTATTCAATGCTTCCTAGCTTGCAAATGGACAGCTATGTGGGATACATAAAGCCACTAAGCCAAACCTCCCTTGATAGACTTCTTGAGGAATGCAATCTATCTGCCTCTGGAAAGGGATATTCTGGGCATTCTGAGAAGAACAGAAACCAAAGGATAACAAAAAACCCCACTCCTCTCATTCTGTTTACAATTAACCAAATTATTCAAGTAAATGATGGTTAGGAAGGGACTGAGAACTGAAGAAATGAGGCAAAGGAAACATAAACCCTTTCTGCCACGCACTTGTAATTAAATGTAACCACCATGTGATTAAACTTCCAAGACTAGGACAAAAGCTCTTGCCAGCACAACCCTAACTCCACTGCAGGGAAGGCTAAAAGAAGAGGAAGGAGAGTTGGAAAGCCTCACAGTAACCTGTCACTCTACCATCTCAACTACAGTTTACACACACGATCACTCCTCCAAAGAACAGGGTAAAATTGAATCCTGTGGGGCTCAAGGTTGTGGTAGGTAAGACCCAAGCTAGTTGATCGTGTTGATCAGCAGTTTGTAACTTACTTCTTCAGAACTCAAGCTGGCACTGAAGAATGCACTGTGCTATTCTGAAAAACTTGCAGTAAAATAGAACGCCAGAGCAGAAAAATAATAATAAAATTATAATGAGGAATTAAATGTACTTGCAACTTAATCTGACTGCTTGGAAACAGCACATACTTTCTGCTACTTTCATACATATTTTCTTTCAGCTCTGCCTGGATGGGTGGGATTCAAACCCACATCTGTGGTGCATCTCAGCCACTCTGGGAAGCAATTCAGTTCTCCAAGCAAGAAAAGTTAGTTGTGGAACTCATTCATTATTAATATATATTCATTAGTGAAGAGAACAGTAAAATCAGTGAATAGGATTATAAAATATTGTGTCCTAAATACACAAAAAGTACTAAGTAAATGGTTTAGTTGAAGGAAACCGTTCAATTCATATCTACCTATATTTTAAAACTTCTGAAAGCATTACCAAATGCTTTAAACTCTACAACATGGAAGCTAATTTTCTTAAGTTGGAAGGATGAGCTAAGACTGTTAAGTTAAACATTAAAAATAGACTGGTAGAAAATAAATGTACATTCTTCATTGCCAAATGTTTCTTACTAGAATTAAACTATGTATTTTTAATGAACCACTTGTTGAGCACGCCTCTGGGAAAGGAATTATGTTTACATCTCTATTAGAAGCAGCAAGAAAAATCGAGAGTAAAATACAATCTTTGAGAATATTAAACAAAAAAAAAAACAACCCTGAACTCTTCACATGAATGAATTAAGCATGGAAAAGAACAAGAAAATAAAAACAAAAATAAAAACCTGGGTATGGATAAGACACAAGAAAAAATATTAGCAAAGCATTTAGAATTTGAAAAAGAGACCACGAAGACACTTGAAAATACAGGCTTCTGTTGCAAATCTTAATTCAATGCATTGAGATCTTTTATACTGTACTTTATACCTGCGTTACTCAAGAGGAGAAGCTGATGCACTAGAGAATCTGAGTCTAGTTTATACTGAAGTACTGTGAAGCCAGCTCCCTTTTCTAGTTTAACACTGCATGTTCTTTTAACTCCTTTTTCCCTTTAATTCCTTCCTCAATGTCTATGCTCCAGGTATTCTTTGTAATGCTTCCGATTGTAGAAATATATATATTCACACAACTTTAAAACTTATTTTAAGGAAATTCACAAATACATATTTAATTTTCTGCCCCATATTTAATGTTTTAAAGTATTTCAGGTTTAAACACATGCTCCAGCATTGGAGGAAGTCTCGTGTCTTACAGAAAATATGTTATCCTCTTAGGTATCCTAATTTAATGCCTTAAGAAGAAAAGCATCCCAGGTCTGCAAGGGAAGAATTAAGAATCATGCCAGGGATTATTGCAACCCTTCAGATAGATACAAAATAATGCTTCCATTGACCTAGATCCATCAGACGTTATAAGCAAAATGGACAAAAGTGGATGAATACCTCACTGTTTGAGCTTTCAATAAATGATCCTCCAAACATAGCAGACATCCATTCACAGCTACAGATCAGCAGTGGCTTGTGGGCATTTATGGTTCCATCATCCAATTTAAATGTCACATCTGCCATGGGAATAAAAAAGCAGGCATGCTGCAAGTCTGCGTTTAAAGTGAAATTGCATCTCAAGAATGTATGTTTTGCTTGCACATTATTAACCAAGGATTTCTTTCACTTCCCATGATCCCCATCCCCACGACAAGTCCACTGTTTTATGTAGTTAAGTAAAAAGCCTCACTTACAAGGGGAATATTGGACATTCACCACTTTGGAAAATTGGGTCACTTATTTAAAAGTTTGTGCGTTTTTGCAAAGAAACTGCAAAATTCCAGGCTGGAACAGTTGGCCCCAAGTAACACTATAATTTTGGGCTCATCCTTCCTCTCAGAACAATGTAAGTTGTCACAGCTTTTGAAGTTTATGAAGTGACAGTAACACAAACGAGAAAACAATTAGGGCTTCTCCTGTTGAAGCATGTATTTACTTACCAGAAAATGTCCCTTTGCAAAGGCACTCTTTAATCCGATTAGCTTTTCTGACATGAAATGCTTTAGTAATCTCTTGATTCATGAAGGCTTCTTTATTCATAATATTCTCCACCATCATTCGTAAATCAAATACTTCCAAGATTTCAGCAATCTGAGCGAGTCTTGTGAGATCTTTTTCATTTTCATCCAGTTGCCCTGTGTATAAAAACTGCAAAACAGTTTTAAAAGGTCCAGCCTGCACAGATGAATCCATTTTTACCACAGTTACAGGACATGTCCTACTTGAGACAGGATTCACTTGCATTTCCTTATGCACACTAACAAACCCCTTACCCCAGGATGACAGAGATCTTGCTGTAGAACTTGTTTCATCAGGTTTGGGTTCTACCATGTTTAAAGAGTCAGTACTTTCTGGTAGAGGAATTTTAACATCAGCAGATTTCAAGGATGCCTCTTCACTGTCACTGTTTGTCTCAAGATGACTTGTCAGTACATCCTTACTTGTATTTTCTTTATTACACTGTGTTTCATTGAAGTCTGGACTTTCCTCACATTCCATTAAGAAAAGGTCATAAAACTTTGAAGAGGAGGTAGCTAGGTAAATCTTGTGAGCAAAAATGTAGTCCTGCTCCTGGAGAACAAACATAACATCTGCACACAGTGGACTGTCCAATAAATATCCAGCTTCATTCATGCTTGGTACGGGACACTCAGGAATTTTGATAACTGGAGGAGGGGCTTTTGGAGGTAGGAATGGAGCCTGAAGCAAAGGTTTTTGGACCTTCTTCAAATGGGATTTCCAGAACTGCAGATGTCTTCTGGAGATCAGGGCAGCTCTAATTGCATTGTCAAACACATCTTTAATCCCAAACTGGTCAAATACACTGGTTTCATAGTACGGTATCCCAAGTTCCTTGGCAACCTCTCTGCCTCTTTCTGGTGGCAAAATGTCTCCTCTTTTTATTGGCCTAGGGTTAAACAAAAAAGAAACCTTCTCATGCACAATGATCATCACAAAGTTATTCTAGAGATTATGGAATTTTACAAAATGCCTCAGCACCAATTCTGAGAAAACTATAATTTGAACGAAACAAAATAAAAAATTAAGCCCACTAGCCTTTGGAAATCTACAACCATAATTCCAGAGAGTTTTAGAATTTTGTTTAAGTTTGGTGGTGTCTTTGCAATGTTAATAAAAATATATAGAAATAATTTGCACAAAATGGAGCAAGCCTTCTCTCAGTTAAAGGGAAATTTACAGTAAAAGAAGTTGACAGGATGCTCGAGAACTTTCATTTTCTAAAAAACCTCCTAACATTCCTTTCTGCTCAGACATTCTGTCAGTATCTTTCTTTGTATCAATCATTTAAACTCTAATGGAAATTCTCGTGACTTAGAAATGCCACAATACAGCTAAATATGAAATGAGAAATATTTCTTAAACATATGTTTTTTTAAGAAAACGATAGGAGCCTATGACAAAAGTGTAACTTGATACACACTTCAAGAGATAGGCCTGTTTTGGCTGTAGAAGTGTTATGTGGAAATTCATGAATTTCCAGAGCAGCTCTAGTACGTGATGTTGGGTAAGCAAACCAGAAAATAGTCTGGGCTAGGATCCATTTTCCCAACATAAAAATCATCTCACCAGAAGACATGACCCAACGGTGTGTTCTCTGAGTATACCATATCGGGCAGACACAAGCTGGCAGATTTAATACTCCAGACAACAGCTTGCTTTAGTCACCAGCTAATAATTAGTTCAGGTGGCAGAAGTCTGTGCTAGACATGCAGAGTACAGCTTCAAAATTTATTAATGGTGAAATCAGAAGGACGATTAGGGCAGAAGAATAATTCTGAGGTTTGAAAAAACATTTCCTTTTAAAGAGCCAACAAAAAAGCCCACACCACCCACACAGTGAAGAAATGTTTAGTAAACAAGCAAACCTCTGAACATCATATTGCTGAGTCAAGAATTTGAATGCAATGCAAAGTTTTCTTAGAGCCCATGAAATATTAATTCAATCCCTTTCTGGGAATCTGTTACAATACAGTCTTTAATTACACAATCATGAATATTATTTCCATGAATCTGTTCTCATTCAAATTTACAGAGAAGGAGAAATTCAGAAGTGAGTAGGCACTTGTGGGACTGTTTTGCCCAAACATGTGAATGCTTGTCTTTTGAATGTGGGTAAAACAAAGCTTCTCCAGAATGACCTCAAACTCTCTTTTAATCTCAGAACATTACTGAAACTAACCACTTTATTTTCTGCCACGATCTAGAATTATATTTCCAAATAACAATAATTGAGATTTAAAAAAACTTGAGTTGAATTTGGCAGTACGTGACAGAAGTGACAGGGTAGGAAATGATACATATGTTCAGATGGAGAAAGACATATATGAAAACCTCCAGTAATCATTATTGTTATCTCTATATATTATCTCTCTATTATTGTAGTGTTCAGACACATCAAGATTAGATGTCCAATGTGCACAAATACTGTGGGAAACCTCTAATAGCTGTGTGTTAAAGAGCTAACTAATTCAGACAACAGATTTAAAAAGAGGAAAGCACATATGTTCTCATTTTACAAAAAAAGGAAAGTAGGCTCTATCATTTCTGTACCTGATTACTAAGGTGATTTTTTTTTTTAAATTCTTATTTTTCTTTAAACTTTACCTTGCCAAAGGCCGTCTGGCTCTGTTCACAGCCTCCAGATCTGCATAGCGGAGATCTAGTTGGCAGCCCACCAGAATGACAGGTGTGCGAGGACAGAAGTGCTTGATTTCTTGATACCACATTGTTTTCACATGATTCAGGGAATTAGGATTAGCAATTGAAAAGCACAGAACAACTACATCGGACCTGGAAAGGCAACAAGAAAATATCCAATTAAAACCCAACAAACACGCTTTCCACTGCAGCTTCATCCATTTTCATCACTTCGTCTTAAAGGTACTCCACTCTACACTTAGAAAAATGCACTGACACCCAGATGTCAGAATACATGTTCGTGCAGAGGTTTGATAGAAGCTACACATTTCACCACAAAAGCATGGAAGCACAAATCCACATACCCAGGAAGCGCTGTCTCTCTGTGCCAAGAGATGATCCCTGCGTGTATGAACAGAGCACTAAGAAGAGAGGTAGGGCTTACCATTCTCTGCTTCTACACTACAGTTATTCACAGGCTGTCATTGCTCAACAAATAATGCTGCTGAGTGGACACCTAAATTGCAATTCAAAGATCACCAGTGCTTAGGAATTAGAAAGGAGTTATGCAAAACTTCAGAACAGGCACCCAGGCAAACACAGATCTCTTCTGAACTTGTCAAGAAGAAATACCTTTACTGCACCATTTTAGATACTGAGGTGATCTCTTTTGCAATGCACTTTGCGCAGCAATTTTCTAACTTTTTTAGTAAATAACCTGTTAGAAGGGCAAATTACTGCAGAATGACCACTTCTACAAAATAAGCAAAAAAAAAATCATCACGATGAAAATAAGGTCAGTGAAGTGTAGCGTAAGACAGTGGCTTAAATCAAAGTAAGCATCAAATATTTGCAGGGTTTTAAAGGTTTTAAGAAAACAAAAAGTACTTCACTAAATAAATTTGCTTTAAAAATTGTAAGTATGAGGACTAAGGTTGACAGTTTATCCACTAAACCACCACCTAATTCTTGTCAGAGCTAGCACCCTAAGGCAGAGAAATGTTTGAATACTTGTCTCAGGGCATTCCTAACTTGGGGTAATTTCATTATTTATAAACTGGGATGGGATGTTACAAAGCAGCTCTTGGATCTCTCATGGGAAAAAAAAAGAAAAGAAGAAAAGTGAAACTGAAACTCTCAAGAAAAATTGAGGGAAAGGGACATTTTGAGGAGGCGACACTGCTACAGAATTGTCAGCAGGATAAGCTCAGCAGTACCATGTCTATCTCACTTCTATTATTCTTTAATTTAGCACAAATGTGTTGTGTCTGCAGTTTGTGTGATGTATAGAGCAGCAGCAGTGAATCTTAACATTCACCTTTTAAATAATGAAATACCTCCTCAGTACTGCTGCTTTCTACATTTCACTGAGGGCACAGATACATCCAGCAATACTGCTTCTAAAGATAGCTGCATACAATACAGGTACTGCTGTGAGAATAAATTTACTGCAAGAGAAATGCTCCTGCTCCAAGTTTGTATCTTATATAAACTGCAACACATCAGTCATACCTAGAAACAAGGCCTTTTCTAAACAGCGTAGTGGTAAGCAGCTAATTCACCGGTCTTCTAAATAACTGAAGTGAATACCCTTTAAAATCAAACTTCCTCTATTCAATGCCACAAAAAAAAAGTAAAACTGAGGCTGCAGCAGACATTTGCTTAGCTCCCAGAAAGCAGAAACCAATGTACAGCTAAGATTATAAAAATCGTGTTATACATATTCTATTCTGGTTAGTTGTTTAATTCAAGATCATCAGGACTGCCCCAGAGGCAAGCACTGGCTGTCTGGCCGGTCCTAGCTATAACTAAGCATCTTAGAGACACAGACTGTTTCGTGTCCTTCAGAAATTAATTCCTAAGCCAAGTAATTGCAGTCACGAGTATCCAACCCTCCTGACTCTACAGACCACAAGACACAGATCACATCTCTCAGAAAACCCAAAGGAAACAGAGCTTCACCTGGAGTTTGCGAGCAGAAGATGCCAACAGATCCCGTGTGGCACTGCTGCTGGCCAATGCTGGGCTGGCCACAGGTCTGAGCTCTTGGGAAGAGGTGGTGATGATCTGTTTCCTTGGAGAAGATAGACCCAGACTATCCAGCAGACTGGCCCCAGCACGGCCCAGCATGTCCCCCCTTGCTCAGGAACTCTCAGTTTTTGCCACAGACCTGCATGTGGTTCTTGAACAACTGATCACTTCTGGCCTTCCTTGGGCAAACAGAAAACTGAGTGGGGGAAAACTGGTTTCTTTACCACTAACTCACAACACACAAAGCATTGTATGAACAGGACATTTCCACCTTACTGCATTCCAAATGAAGTGAAAAACAGAATAAAAAGGTAAACCCCCTGTGATTTGCATATTATTTATCCTGTGTTAAAACCCAGACTTTCTCATAAAATGAATATCCTGAGAGTTCTGTACTGAACAGGGAGAAATAAATGTCCCTGTGCCATAAACAGGACGGATAGGAAATCACCAGGTAGTGACAGAGTTCATACGCTGAACCAGCACCACAGCTCACAAAATACATCCACCTTATCATAATAAACTACATTTTTGTTCTAATCATAAGCATGATTTGCACTATTAGTACAAACTGGCAACAGTAATATATGAGGAAGATTAACTCTCTACGTGGGCCTGTGAACATTTGATGAAAACTGTCCTTTGGAAACTTTAATTAAAATACCTACAGTTCATTTTAATGTCAAAGGAACATTTACAACTTGCTAATGCCGCAGTGTAAAGTTTGGTTTGACATTTGTCCATAAAAGCCAGGACCTGTCACGTTAAAATAACACATTAATATTTCCTAGACACTAAAAAGTTTACCAATGTTATTTTAATATTCCCAGAGAACATAAAAAATAAAAAAATCAAATAAAATCTAATTTATTCCCATTTTTTTTGTGGTTTGAGTACTTGGAGAACAAAAAAGGATGAATCAGGTTTACTTCTGCTTTCTACTTCGTCTCTGCAGCAATATAGTCACAAACACAAGCTGCTTTTTTTCTAAAAAGAAATTTCATAATGACTTCCCAGTAAACTTCAGGAATGATTCAAGAAATCACAGAATATCAGGGATTGGAAGGGACCTTGAAAGATCACCTAGTCCAATCCTCCTGACATAGACTTCCCCCTGCCAAATACTTCCATAGACTTGAATACCACAAAGTGCTTTGGAACTTCTCCAATGACATTCCTCCTAGACCACCATCCAATTGAGACAGGAAATAGATGAGGCATTGTGTGTATCTACCTTTGTTAAATACAACAAAGGCACATGTTTACCCTTCTTATACTGATGTTTGATACTGAAGTATCATAAGAAACAAAGACAAGTATTACAAATAACTCAGCAAAGAGAAACAGTAGCTTGGGTATTCAACACATTGTCTGGTAGATTCAGCAGTAGGGGTTGGAAATGCATAACTGATTTTTTTCTTACATTCTGCTTTTTATAGGCTTATCAGAAGAAATTGTGAATCATCTGCTCCTATTATTTGAAACACCTGAACATACTTAAATATCACTAAAATCCGTAACTTCTGTGTGACTTGCCCCAGTGTCCACCACCAGGGAAACATTCTGCATCACTCATTTAAGAAAACAGGTTTCTTTCTACTCACTGGGGCTGCAAGCAGAGCACAACACAATGTAGATGTGTGGGACTTGGCAAGTGGAGAAGGGGAAGAGATTTTCTCAGCTATAGTCAAACCAACCACCAGTCACATGTTTGTCACCACACTCCTGCATTGGAGTTTCACATTAAAGCATAAGAGCACGAGCACTTCAGATGCTCCCCCCTGGAGTTGCAGAAGTAATTCTTAATGCAAAACACACACATCTGAAGTCAGCCCAACTTGGTCTAAATGTAGTTATGGACTACATAGAGGAGGCTTCTGCGGGCAATGAAAGAAACTTACCACCATTCTGAGAAGCAGCACATCTACTCAACACAGGTATTACCTAAATGCATTCACTGATATTTCCCCAAACTTAGATAAGAAGAACTTTTGATCGAAGTAACTACCCCTAGTCTGAAACTAGAGTTATAAAGTGGTACAGAAACAGGCTACTTTCTGAAATGCACACGCTGCATTACCTAGGAAGAAGTTGCTCCCTCTAGTTTACAATTTACAAGTTACTGGGTAAAACTGCTGGATACAAGAATCGCTGCTTATATGTAAGGGGTATCCTATGTCATATAATCATGGAATAATACTTCTCGGTTTGGAAAGGGGAAGAAATAAAGCTGTGAGGAATACAGAATGCGAAGAGGAAATGTCTCTGATCTGGAAATCAATGCTCGGAGTGGGAAAGAGGAGAAGGAGAGACTGAACTGTATTGCCACACTATCTTGCCCTCTTTCTAGAGGACAAGTCAAAAGTACACAATTAGTTTTAGAGAGCTTAAAAAAGACCCAAAAGTTAAATTTGACAGAATCAGTTTAAGGATAGACAAATTATATTTTGGTTGACAAGAAGTCTGTTGCAGTTACTTAAGCAAATCAAACTTTAAGAATAGAGTTGGAAGGGGAGGGAAAAAAAATTCCCCAGTAGATTTCTCCTATAATAGTCTTTATTTTTCCCCATTTTAGATATCAGCCTTCTTTGAGAAATAGAGTTGAAGTAAGAGAGTCTATTAGAATGTTACACAGCAAAAAAATTGTTAGAGGGTCACCCAACTTGTTAGAATCTTTTGAGTTTACCATAACAGCGTAGACATTTAGTTATCAAAAAACGTTTTGCTTTTATTTCTTCTGCCCTCATTTTCTTCCCTATACACTTCCCACAATTTTCCCCAATGTTCCTAAGAGACCTGCATCACAGCCAAACTTACCCCACTGACAACATAATTTGACAAGAGCCATCTCTGGTGTCCACCTGCATAGTCCTTCAACCACCTGAAAGGAACGACTGTGCAGGGCAACAGCCCGAGTGCAAATACCAGGCCCCAAGTACTCAAACATAGTAGGTTCAGGCAGCAGAAGGCCATCTAAGAATTACACTGAGAATCTTATTTATGGCTGAAAAAAAGCTACATCTCCATGTCAATCGAGATACATTTTGAACACAGAGACTCACTCAGTTATACAACATTTTTCATGCATACAGCTCACTGAGCTGAAAACAAACTGTGCAGATAAGCAAGGCTGATAATGTTTTAAGTGGACCCAGTTTTTAGTAAATGCAGTTGCAGCCATCACATGAAATGATAAGAAATTCATTAAGTGACTGGTGAGCATAACAAAATGACCTAAAGACACAGGACTTAGGCACACACACTCAAAACAGATGAGAGGCTAGGAAAACTAAAATGCAGAGGGTGCCTGGCATGTGAAGAACTGAAGTTATCCAGGTAAGGCAGGGCAAGACCATGCAGTGCCCTGGATGTGAGCAGGAGAATCGATTAGTTCTATACTTTACCGACAGCAGTGAAGCTTAAGTACTGGTGTAATGTGCGAAACTGTCAAAATGCCCTGAAATATATTCAGATTTTGTGGTGAGTAGCATGCAGATCTATTTCTAAAATTTCTGTAACGTCATTTTTAGTAGGAAACAACAGTAAGAAAAAGAAGATAACACTACCTTTAAGAAAATTGCATATTTCAAGACTGCTTCAAAAGTGGAAAGAGTTTCCCCATACATTCCTTACAAACAATTCATCATTCTTAATTGTTAAGCATTTTAAAATCTCTTTCATTTCCTCCAAGACATTCATGGGAAAACAATAGTGTATTTACAGACAATGGCAAAAAATGTTTTGATATCACAAAGAATTATTAGAATATCTAATTTTCCATTGCAGAAACATGTAAGAGCTACTCTTATTGTAAAAATGCCTGACCAGCAATAGTGCCAAAAAGAATGGCAAGGTCATGTAGAACAACATAAAAAGAGGAAAAGGATTTAATTTTTAATATAAAGGACTGCTTACACAGTCTTGGAATTGGATTCATTTTATTGCTGGTAAATTCACCCATAATTCTGTTTCAGCATTTACATATGAAAAATTCCACCTTAGTGCTAAATAGAACTTTGCAGTTGAAGCAGGCTGCCTGTAAGGTACCTTAGCATGATTGTGAGCCAGATTTTACCACTAGGCTCAGCAAAATCCTCTTTGGAATCTGGTATGTTTGCAGTACACACATCCACCATAGCATACCAATACAGGCAGGAACAAAAATTCTTTGTTAAATATAATTTTAGAGACAGTTAATTGAGGCTGAAATACTGAAATATTCTGTGTATCGCAGCTGGGGTTTATAAAAGTAAGACACAAACCTTGAACACCAAGTCAATGGAGAAGGATGAAAGAAAATGACAAGAGCAAGAGAAGGTACAAGGCTAGCTGGAATACATCTGAACAACCTGGGGCAAACACTGAAACTCATAAAGATACTGACAAGAATATAGCTAAAGATGTTTTTGTAAGACATATCAGGTGACTGCTGTCTCCAGACATCAGTCAGAAAATAAAATAAAGAGAAATAAATCCACAAAACAATGGAAACATGGAAAGGTGGGCTTTTCAAGCTTATTTTCTGTTATTATAAAGAGGCAGCTTACAGATGAGAACTACAGGCTCTCTCTTTACAGAGAACCAACTCACTTTCATCAAAGATACAGTAGAATAATAACCAAAAGAAGAAATGAATCTTTTCTTTACTGTCAGCCCCATCCTCTAAAAAAATCCAGGAACTAATGATCAAACAGAAAAACATATTAAGTTTAAAAGAAGTAAGAAGAGATTTAGTTAAAACATCACTTGAAGAAACATGCTTAGAAGAAAAGTATTTTTTCAAGGTAGGGGAGGGACAAAAACCAGCTTCTCTTTTTTTTTTTTTTAGAAATTTTAACTGGCAAGTGATGTCACAAATATATTGATATTAAACCGGTTACATCTGGTTGTGCGAAGTAGTTTTCATATTCTGATGTATGTATGAGAAAATCCAGACTGTGATCCTGAGACTCTTTGAGTAAAAAACGGCTCACAAAAGCCCCCAAGCACCTATCCACAAATAAATAATTTACTAAGATCAGGATTTTGATGGAAAGTCACTGCCCAGGTTTAGCATTTCCACAAGATTTTGATGTTGCCTTGTAGCCTTTTAGGTTAGAACCCAAATGCCCCCTTTTCACCCAGCCACTGACTTCAGAGAGCAAGGAAAAATGGAGAATTACATAATACCACAAAATCACATTTGATACATACTTTTTTAATCTCGTTAAGGAAGGCTTAAAGCATTATAGGTGTGTCTATATTATAGACAGACTACTTATACACCAAGTTGAGCCTCAGACTCCATCTACAGTCATTTGGCACACCTCTTTTTAAAGAAGGAAGGATTCCTAACAGCAATTCTATAGCAACTTCTTTCTATTCACAATACAGAATGGGATGCAGAGAAGAAAAGTAGCAGATCTGTGTTAATTAGACTGATGTAAGTATATAAAGCATATACTTTCCCATCAACTGAGGGAAAAATCCTCAAATGTTAATGTAGATAACGGAAGAAGGAAAAAAACAGTGCATACAGACACCACCTCAGAATAAAACTACTTGAGAATGTTACGTCTCTATGAAGCGCTCTGCTTATTCTAGTCTTTCTTGATTTTGATCTGAGTCAAACTCAACAGACAAAAAAAAATCACAACAAATATTAAAAAAATGTTTTTTACAGGAGTTCTTCAGGATTGCTCGATGAATATCTGAAGAGTTTATAAACCACTTTAAAGTAGATGAAGAGGTTCACAGATTTTGGTATTTGAGGATGATTCTAAGATATGGCATATCACTTTTTGTGGCAGTAAAACATAGCAAATGAAAGCAGCCAAGGTGAGAGAGATCTGAATTCCCCAGCAGCTGTTCTTTCGCTAACACAGCAAAAGCCTGTCTTGTGTCTGGTAAGTGCTACTGCTCTGAAGATACATCTCTGAAGATCCCCTACAACCCATGCCAGTAAATGGCTTATAAAGCAAGTGGAAGGTGGGTAACTATAATTATATAATCATTATTATTATTGTAACATAAAAAGAAGGATAGCAAGACTGCAGGGAAAAGCATGGGTCTTCCTTCAAAGCACTTTTGAAACCTTAGACCTTCTCTGAAGAAAGGTGAGGAGCCGCTGGCCTGTTCTGAGCTTAGGCAGAGGCAGTGAGGGACAGAGGGCACTGATCGAACTAAAGACAAACTGAGTAACTCTGTGAAGACCTGATACCTCACCCTAATGTCACTGACTTTACTGAATGCAAATACCATTTTACATCAAAGTTACCTGGGTTTTGTTTTTATAGAAATATCATTATCACTTCAGGAAAAGAAACAGAAAACAAACAATCCCTGATTATATTGGTGGAATTCTTCAAATATCAGTGATATACCTCAATATTCATGGATGCTTTTGGGCAGCTTTCAGAAGGTATATTTCTATGGATTAAATCACATGGAAGTAACTTGCTAAGGGAATTGTAATTACAAAAAATAGAAAAATGCATGCATTCCTCTGTGCACATATAATACCCACAAGGCTTATGAAATCCATTCACAAAGGAGGAAATACTCTAAACATATTTTAAGAGGCTCTGTCAGAAGTCTCACAGCAAGGCTCATTCACGTTTGTAAGACATGAGGAAAAAGCTGTTTTCTGTCCGTGCTGTATGAACAGATTTTGTTTGGTCTACAGCTCGTATTTAAGTTGCAAGTAAATAAATCATCCTGGCTGAATTAGCTGACAAACCACATCCATGGTACTGAGAATAAATATTTCATTGGGACTGAATTAACTCTTTGCAGATTTGTGCTCGTGTTTACACATACAAGAGCTGGATGTATAAAAACCCCAGAATTTCTAAGATATTAATCAAATTGTAGTCAAACATGTTGAAAAGAAAGAATAAAAGGATGAAAAAGGAGAAAAGTGCAAGCCAATCTTTTTCCCATTTTATTCATTTTACTTTTAGAATTAGTTAACACAGTGGCACGTTGACACTCTCATTCAAAATCAGATTGGACAGGAGGATAGCGGATAGTGAATCCTGACAAGCTGAAATGTAAATTAAGATGTTTTCATGTCTTTACACATGCAATTTTGTGCCTCTCAGGGTAACTGGTAAATAATGACAACTGGAGCTTTATATGAAGTTCCCGCCCTATTTGCAGGCTTCCAGAATACAATAGCACTGAGACTAGATTGTTATTAAACAAAGAGGTGACTAGGAACTGGAAATCAATACACTAATCATAACAAAGACACTGTCATTTTACAACATTTTGGAGTGATTTTGCATCAAATGAAAACCTGTGGGACAAATGACTGGCATCACATAGTGCCTAAGATGAATTGAACAAGATACTTCCAAAACTAAAGCATAAGCACTAGTTTAAGGAAAAAAACAACATGTCGTGCTATAAAACTGCAGCAAATACTGCCACAAGTCCCTTGAGTCACATCCCTCTCCCCGCCTTAAGCTCTCAGAACTGTTTTCCCAAAGCTCCTGGAGAATTGTGATTATTAAACTAAACACCACACAGCAGAATGCAAGCTGCACTCACTCTCCTTACTCCCATTTTAAAGGACAGCAGTAAAAACACTAACTATTCCATCCTCAGTGGCATTCAAGTATGTTTTTCTCTTCCTGTCACTCAAAACTAGTGGAAATCACATTCCTTCTGTCATTCTCCCCTCATGTTTTTATCCATAAAAATAAAGAATTAAGAAGGATGTATCTTTGCTGCAAGTCCTATTAACTGCTCACCCTGTCATCTATAGCATAATCTATTTATGTAACATTTTGTAAAACTGTATGGAACAATCTTTTCCAATGAGCAGCAGGTGAATTAATGACCTGCTGGTTCTTGTTACACCACGTTCAGGACAATTAGAGGTCTTGGCTGAGCGTTTGGCTGAAACAAGCCTTCCCCTGCAGAAGGGCACATGCATAAAATTTTTTGAAGGGAAACAAAGGGTTATATTAATATTGTGTGATCCTTCAGACAATCAGAAACATGGGGAACTTCTAAGTGTAGCCTTGAGCAGTTTGGCATAAGATACACCTTTCGCTGTACTGCAAGACTTGATTGAGCTCTGAGTAGACTGTAGTTCAATGTAAAGAGGTGATTTAAAATCGATTCTATAAATGTGAACATGCAATATTGGAAATTTCTTCCTAAAATGCTAACAAATAAAATACTAAACAGTAGGTTTCAAATGAAACATTAATACCGTTCAAAGCAATGAATTACCTAACCAGTGCTTACAGTTAGAAAATTTTACAATTGAAATTTGATTTATAAGATAGTTTCTTTAGAGTCTGCAGTTACTTTCTGCATTAACAGACTTGCAAAAAAACCACTATCAGAACAGCAGGTTTCCAAAACAGCCTTTTTAAGTTTATCAGGGTATTGCAAACCTGATCTTACACAGGTTCAGTTCTGCTAACATCACAAACGAATCCCTACATTCATATGCTTAATCCCACAAGATCTCAAGTTATTAGGTCTTCCTTTACCTTTGCAGGATTAGAATCTAAGGATGTTGTTTCCCCACTTCTCCTGTCCTGTCAGTTAACTTGGGATCAGAGTTCAGAACACGCCTGATTTTGTTCTCCTAATCTCTGGTAATCTTCTCAGTGACACAGTATCTGTTGCGGAGTATCAGGAGGCCACATCAAAGAGGAACAGTTAGTGGAAATGTTAAGTTACATCCATATTTATCAAAGGCGGCTCCATATGCTGCCAAACGATAAAATAGTATCTATTCACATACTCAAGTGGCACTAAATATTAAGATCAGTATTACCTTAACCCCAGTAACTTCCCTCGCTCACAAAGCTTATTTACGGATGGTACAGGCTGTGTAGTGCAGATGTATCACTACTTTAGCTCCCGACGCAAAATTCAAGGTAATTCATGACTCTGTGAAGACACAACTAACAGAGTGCTGTATACAAAGAAGGGTTTGTACAAACTGCCATACAGAGTTTTACAGTGTGAAAATTTAAACTGGTGGATTCAACCAACACAGCCCTCTCCAGCGGTTCTAAGGGGAGGAGAATAGAAAAGACTCTCAACCATCAAGGTAGCACAGAGAGAAGGAAAACAGTAAGATAGTACATTTTGGCAACATGGAATCGAAAGCTGAGATCGATGCTCTATAAAAGACGTTCCTAGCTGGAAAAAAAAGAAGTATGGATATTTGATCAGGAACAGATTGAAACAGATAAGAAAAGGATATGAAAATGTTCAGGAAGGTGAAAAAATGTGCAATGACTGAGACCTCACTGAAACATCAGTTATGAAAGTATCTGTCCAAAACCCGTCTTGAGCTCAGTATTTGCCCAATATAGGTGACCTGTTCTTATTATATGTGTATTCAAATGCTTGTTACTCAGCTGTTCAGCTGTCCATACTGCCACATAGGTAGATCTAGTTACCATTAAATAAAACAAAAAGACTATCACTGGCTTCAGTCCTTGCTGAAACTATGCTGAAGTTACACCATACACCTGGGAAAATCTAGATCACATTAATTTTCTTTATTTTTTTTAATTTATTTTAGAATTTCCAGGTTAATCCACTAGCAGACACCCGAAGGAGAAAATTTTATAGAAGAATAACCTTTAATTTCCTTAGGTTTAACTAATAGAACACAGAAGAGTCTCACCTTTCCTGCAATTGGCTCTCCTCTCAAGAGCTGAGCTGCCCATTGAACTTTACAGGTTTTAAATAAAATAAATATTTCATTGAGTAAGAGTGATGTTTTCCAACATCTCTCCTTGTTAGTTCCTTGTTAGGCGATTATATCGTACTATATTATAAATACATATATATGTAAAATATTCAATTTTGTAAAACTACAATCTTATTTTGGGCAATGTTGTTTAAAATTTGAAATAGGACAACAATTGTTGACAGAGCTTAGCAGGCTGTTCAAAGAAATGTAGTAAAACTATGCTACTTTTTAAATACTTGTATCTTTTTAATCCTTGCAGCAGATAATCCTCTTTGCAGTAGGCAGGAATATGAATACCCTTGATTGTTTTTCAGTCCTTGCTTTTCAAAATTAAGATTTGCGATTTTTTTCTGCCCTAAAATTTTACCACAATTATCACTTAAAATTTTGCTTGCATCAATCTACCTTCCGTAAGCAAAGCGCCTGTCTTTGTGGTGGTCCCCAAACGTATCCCACAGCCTGAGAGAAACACTCACTTCATCCACAACATCTCTTGAGCGTTCAAGGACCTAGAAGAGAACATACATAACATTAAAGTACATTTCTAATACATTTCATAAGGAGGTCCAAAGAATATTACACCAAGAGTGTACCAGATACAGTTTTCAGCAAATGCTGTATTTTATAAAACAGGCAGAATATGCCTCTTCCTAAAAATAGATTTGATTAAAAAATTACGTTGGAATGAGAGACTCAGGGAGATGGTTATCAGATCATGGCTGCAGTAGAGACCACACATAAAATGCTTGTGAGCTCATTGCTACATTCTGACAAAGAAAGGCTTGCCAATAAAAGACAGTACAACTTCCTAGCATGTGCTCCACATTTTGTACACCTGCAGTCCTTACCTCTTGGCAGACACGGTACTGATCAATGGCCCAGACAGTTGGTACGTGAGTTGCCAGCAGCTGATACTGAGTCAAGGTTGTATTGCACGCTCTTGCACAAATTAGACGAGTCTTTCCCACTGCATTATCTCCAACCACCACGCACTTGATAGTTTCAACGTTGGGTCTTTCGTAGTCCATGTCAGTGTCCATTTATCAAAAACTGTAACAAGACAGTTAAACTTGTTTTCTACTACTGTGCAAAAATAATGCTATTTAGAATCAGAGCCTTCTACTTCCACTTCTTGAGAGATGACTGAAGAGGACAAACTTAAGGAAAAGTTTGTAGTAAACTGTACCAAAGTATGCCAGCTGTTCCTTTAAATACTGCACAGTTATGCAAATGCACAACTATTTTGACCACAGTGGGTTTATGCTGTTCACATGCTATTTTCACTTCAGTTTCTGTAAACACAAGCCTGTTTGCAGAAGACAGATCTTGGTGAAACAAGGACAGCTAGCACAAACTTACCTCTTGCTAATACTTTTTATGCCAAGAAGGAGAAAAGACTGGACATCAGTGGGTTTAACCTGAAGAATTCTGGTATAAACCTGCCTTCTGTAATCTTGCCCATTCAGGATTTGATTTAGGGCTGTCCAAACAATATTGCTAACAGCAAGTCACACAGATGGTTTTAGTTAGATGCACACAATAAAACTGACTGTAAGATGACTCCAGAGACTTTGTTCTCTGCAAGCCACAGCTTCCATTATATCCTGCATGTATCACACACTCTTAATTTTCCAAGAAGTTTCTACATATCATGAACTAAAATGAAACCAAATAGTCTAGCAGGAACTTGCAAGTATACTTATCTATATCTGCAAATTCTTTTTCACATGGCAATGGAAAGCAAAGAGAAGGAGATTTTTGAAGATATGATACTCATGCAAAGATACCATTGAAAATATTTACTTAAATAGCCTATGGCAACATATTGAACAAATGCCTGGATGTGAATGTAAGCTGGAAAAACTAAAGCCAACTCCTGCATGTTTAATACAGTCTATCATTTTCATATAAAGGAGTGTGGGATTTTCATGTAAAGGAACGTGAGATCATAGTTTGGTATAGCAGATTTTGATTTCCTAGTGCCTAATAGTCTGCTGAGCAATCTGGTCTCTGCCATGGAATTGTAATCAGGGAGGAAGAAAAGGGAAAATGCAAAGCACAAACACGTCCAGGAAGGCTTGCCTAATAATTATTTCAGCAAGGAAACCTATAGCAATTTAATTGACAAAACACAGACCGTAATCTGGAGTGATGCTATCCTTTTTTCCAGAGATCAAAGCACTACAGAAAAAGAAATAATATTATTTGTTTTAATACCTTTTTTAATATTCACATCTCATTTGCACATAAATACAGAATATATATTAACTGTCAGGCTGTTTAAAATAATAGATGTGAGCTGGTTTGTTGCCCATTTTTCACTGTCATAAGCACTACATTCTGATTTAAGAAAAAGCACGTTTAGTAATTACTAGCCCAGTAGTAATTTTAACTGCATTCTTTCATTATTTAAAGTGACGTAAACTGAGAAACCAAAGTCAGTGTTAGAATTAAATGTTCCTCATTTATTTAAACTTTTGAGTATGTACTGCATGCTAATAGCTATCACGGCTAAAGTATAGTTCTAATATTTATTTACATGTGGATGGGGGGAGTTAGGGACCATATGGACAGCCGGGTGCAAAGGTGATTTTATGCCACTGTGTCACACTGCTAAGTTTTTACTGACATTGAATGGTTCTGGAAGTGCTACAGCACAGACTAGCATGTAAGAATACATTTTAGAGAGTTGTCCTGCACTAAACTGAAACAGGCCCAGAAACTCTTCATCCTGGCACAAGTAAATGGTTGCACAACTAGAGCTTTGCAATCTGCCAAACGGAGAGCCAAGAGCGTGGGTTCAAACATACTTGTGCAATACCTACTGCATGTAAACCCTAATGGCCTCATGATATCAACCTTCTAGGTTGGCACAGAGCTTTTAGCTGATAAGGAAACAAAGCTATTAAGACATTGCCTTTATCCCCTCATCTGAGTTGTAACCTGCATCCTGAAATGTTACTAGTCTGGAGGTAAAGGACTAGAGAAACTTCCAGTTATCTGTCTGTGATCCAACTACAGCTGCTTGCTGGGTGCAAACACCCATGAAGCTGTTATGTGTGATGGTCCACGGGCTCTGTACCATCTCCATGAGTTCAAATACAAGAAAAGAAATGAGAGTTAACTCCTCTTTTCTCCTCTGCATTTGTTCTTTCCAAGAATGCAGTCATGATATAAATAAAAGTAAAAAACCAATATATTTTTTCCACATTAGAGAGAATTGAGACATATTCGTACACGATGGCCTCAAAGACAGGGCCATGAATAAGTAGCAAAAGCCCAAGAGGCTTCAGTATGTCATCTAAAAAGTTCCATTTCAAGTCTGAGAATAAACAGCAACCCCCTGACATAATATGTGGTATTAAATTACTTCATATTTTATTCATGCATGGACTAGACAACACAGATGGAATGGGGAAATGATTACAAGGCTAGAAAACAAAATGAAGGAGAGTGGCTAGCCAGTGTGTCTGGTTGGTTTTAAACTACCAGGCAGAGAGATGCCAAACCAATTTTTCTTCCAATCCAATATTCCATTAAAATGTTGTTAAATGGATTAGCTGAGGTTTTATGTAACAATCAGATTTTAAAATTCTTTGTAAGTTCTTAAATGGTAGTTCTGCAAAAATGCACTTCAGTTAGGCACAAAATATGTATTAAGTACAGAGTCTGGAACCTTAAAAAAATTTCCAAGAGGATAAAGCAAATTCAAAGTTATAGGAAAATCTAAGTAAAAGTAACAGGAGAAATCAATGCGATTATTCAAGAATCCTAGAAAAGGAACACATGAAAATAAAATTTAAAACTTACTATTTTTTAAAATTTCTGATATACTTACTAACTTAATTAAAGCAAAGTTATTGCAGAACTGAGACACAGCATACCCAAATGCCCTCTTGTAGATCAATGGCAGTCTAATGAAGGTATTTTTAGCATGACTCAATACTGCACAGGACAGAGATTAAAATAAACTGGGAATAAAAACAAAACTAGAGCTCTGTGGCTGTGTTAAGGAAAGTTCTTAAATCCACTCCAGTAAATATATATGTGTGTATACACACACACATATTCAAAAGGCAGATCATTTTACTGTGGTTCAGTAGTTTTCAGAAAGGGATTAAACCAGAAATAGCTCCTGAAGAGACTGACAGACAGAAGCCTGGGCAGATAATTAGACACCTCAAATAAAAACAGATGCTAACAACAAATTACAGTACAAACAATTAGCAAAACGTGTGGATTAAATGCTTACAAATGTAGACAGAAGCCTTCTGACTACTGGAATGATTAAAGCCAGGAATATGTTGAAGATCTTAAAAATACATTCACAGGCAGGTTTTTTTTAAGGTAGTCCCTAGGTTAAGCTTGTGCTAAACCTATTATATAATCATGGTGATTAAAAATGCTAAACATGTATTTACAAAACCTAAATATAAAAAAAAAATCAAGATTTGAGCTCTAAAAGCCTGGTAATATCTGAGAAGACAAACTGGGACTGAAACGTAACTGATTGGACAAGAGCAAATCAGTGTTAATTTAAAAAAAAACAGCATAAAATTCCAAAACCAATGAAAAACTTGCTAAAACCAATTTATAGCCTGCAATAATTTAGTTTACCAGCAAAACAAAATAGGGTAAAGTAAGAGGGAAGTTTCTAGAAATGTGACAATTCTCAGAGAGGACTGCCAAAACAGCAAAAGACAGACAGAAAGGCCATTGAATGAAGAGCAGCGAGAAAACTACTAGGAGAAAGATCTGATCAAATATGGCAGCTCCCAAAAGAAAGCAGTGAAAAATTCAGCTGCTTAATCCAGTTCTAAAGAAAGATAAGCTTATGGATAGAGATGAAAAAAAGATACAAGAATAACACAAGATCTCAAAAATCTCTTAAGATGTTTCTGTTTTTACATTGTCACCTGTGACTGCAGATGAAAAGGAGACAGAGGCAGCCAAAAATCAGATGTGGGTAGACTTAAGATCTAAGATAAAGCCATTTTATTAATTCACTTGATGAGCAGAAAAGAACTATTCCAAATAAAGCTGATATACTTCCAAAGAAGTATAAGGTTACTGTTCTGAACCGTGGCTAGCAGATGGTTATGGTCACCATTTTCTTTCTTTATTGCTTCAACTTGAATTGCTGTAGGGTGCTTGGGTTTTTGTTTAGTTTTTCCTCATTGCTGAATGAGTTGTTACTATAATCACTACAAACCAGTTATGGTTGCCATAGCATGCAGATCCTTCTGGCTAGTAAGCCTCAGTAATGAAACACTGTCTTTCTAGAGAGATTTTCCAAGAGATACGTAGATGAAGCATATCACTTCATTATCTAGTCCACTGGTACATAGATTAAACACAAGAAATACACAATCTCTCTACGTATGAATGTAGGTGTATTTATACGCAAAAGATAACCAGATCCTAATTGTGAATTTGTCTTGTTTTAAGAATGCAGTTTAATATATTTAAAGCTGTAATTGCATTTTTCTTTTAGGAAAGAAAGTGGGTGAAAATACAAACCCAACAGTGAGTTCCCCATGCAGGATCAGGAATCCACCCCTACGGATCTCACTGCCTATGCAGTTAACTGCCCATTTTGAAATATCCAGATATTTTAAATCATCACATAGCATATACAAAATATAACCTATACTTTTTTTTTTCATGGAGCAGTAGCTAATTATCAACCCTTTTAACAAAGCTCCACAAACAAATCACTAAGAATGTCTACATTAATCAGTGATTATCGAGTGATCCTGCAGGCATTTCCTTCTTAGCTCAGTACTTAAACACCTCCCATAAGACTGAGAGAGCACCTTTTAGGATGAAAACAAACAAGCATGATACTTAGCTCTTGTGTTAAGAGCCAACTGTTCAGCTGAAGGTTCAAAGTGACAATATGTAAGAAACTTACCTGTTCAGTAAAGTTTTTAAGTTATTCCATGGAAAAAAAATAATAATTCCAACCTCTCTCAAGTAACCTGACCAAACGTGCAAAGCAGGAAATCCTTCAAACAAAGAGGTTGCCAACTACAGTTAAAATGTCACAATTTTATCAAAGGAATTCAAAGCAAAGAGACTCTAAAACTCTACCTCCACTTAATATGAACAGTGTGGATGAGAATGATTAGAAAAACTCAGGCCACCAGTAAGGTATTAAGACCATCAACATTTATCCCTAAAAAACCACAGTGTTCTGAAACTCCATGAAAGAGCCTTTGTAGGTACTCTGTATTTCAGTCTATTCTGCAGATGTACTTTTGAGCATGTCATTATGCAATAATATATCAAAAGGAGTATAAAAAAATTTTACAAGACTATGCAACACTCTTACCTCCATCCCCAAGTTACAAAATTACTGCTTGCAACCATGGAAACTAGAAGTCACCGAAGCACCGAAGCCACTACCTTACACTGCACAATATCCCAAGGCACCACTACACTGGCAAGGACTGAAGAGCACATGAGGCAGAACAAGCACGTGAAATGTTCATTCTCAACATATAACCTGCCATGTGTTGTTTCAGAATCTTGATGGATTAACACATACATACCAGGGATTAAAGCAGGGGGGATCTACTGTTCATTGTGCAAGCGCATGGAATTCACAGACAGCTCTGATTTGGGGAAAGGTTAAGGGCCAAAAGGCTATTTTGCGGTTTGGCTCAATTTAAGCAATGAATTTAGGGACCTCTTCGTAGAAACTGTAGAGACAGGGAATAATAATTCATGGCTAGTACTGCCAGAAGCCTGTCAGTCTACACTTTTTCAGAATGCTTGACTACTGATTTGTTTGTTTCTAAAGGCTAGTTATTAGGACCCGTTGTCAAACTTGACCTACCTCTGTGATGCCACACCACCTTTTGATCAGTAAGAACGAGCACTTCCTTAGACAACCAAAATCAGAGGGACTACCAAAATAGAAATTCTTCCCCACATTACTGTATATAACAGCCTGCCCTGGAGCTCAATAGCTGAGCATGAAAACAACCAACCTTAGGTAAGATAAGCTTAGCATTACACTTGAACTGTGTCAATTTTCTGACAAGTTCTGGAACATGTGAGTGGGAGAAATCAACAAGGTGATCACATTGAGCAGCTTACATATTTTGACCTGTGACATACCTTGCCATGAGATCATCTCCCTAGAAATTAATCCATATAGTAGTTGAAGGACATTTAACTGTTTCAGAACCTCGTGTGTGAGAATCTGGGATGAGTACCTTCTATATGGTGGGAGACCCTGCAATGCTGCCATCCTTCCCCTTCAGCAATTCTTCAGAGTCTACCTTAAGAAGACCCTTGCGGCTCCTTTTGTTTCTTGTTGCTCAGAGGGAGGGAGAACAACTAGGGAAAATGTGGGCCCTCTCCAGAATGAAATGGGAGACTTGGTTGCCTGGGATATGGAGAATGCTGAGGTAATCAGCAACTTTTTTGCCTTGGCCTTCATCAGCAAGTGCTCTAGCCACACTGCCCAAGTTGCAGAAGGGAAAGGCAGGGACTGGAAGAACCACGCACTGTAGGAGAAGATTTGGTTCAAAACCATCTGAGGAACCTGAAAGTATACAAATTCATGTGACCTGATGAAATACATCCATGGGTCCTGAGGGAACTGGCAGATGAAATTGCTAAGCCACTAGCCATCATATTTGAGAAGTCATAGCAGTTCAATGAAGTTCCCACTGACTGGAAAAGGGAAATATAACACCCATTTTCAAAAAGGAAAATAAAAGAAGACCCGAGGAGCTGCAGGCCAGTCAGTCTCACCTCTTGTGTCTGGCAAGATCATGGAGCAGATCCTGCTGGAAACTATGCAAAGGCACATGGAAAAGAAGGAGGTGATTGGTGACAGCCTACATGGCTTCACTAAGGGCAAATTATGCCTGATAAATTTGGTGGCCTTCTATGACACGTCTAGAACTTTGGTAGACAAAGGAAGAGCAACCAACATCATCTACCTGGACTTGTGCAAACCATTTGACACTGTCCCACATGACATTCTTGTCTCCAAATCGGGAAGGCATGGATTTGATGGATGTACCACTCAGTGGATAAGGAATTGGCTCGAAGATGGCACTCAAAGACTTGCAGTCAACAGCCTGATATCCAAGTCGAGACCAGTGACGAGTGGGGTTCTTCAGGGGCAAGTCCTGGGACTAGCGCTGTTTAACATCTTGGTCAGTGACATGAACAGTGGTATTAAGCATACCCTCAATGAGTTTGCTGACAACACCAAGCTGTGTGGAGCAGCTGACATGCTGGAGGGAAGAGATGCCTTCTAGAGGGACCTGAACAGGCTTGAGAGGTGCAAGCCTCATGAAGTTCAACCAGGCCAAATGCAAGGTCCTGCACCAGCGTCACAGCAATTGCAAGTACAAATACAGGCTGGGCAGAGAATGGATGGAGAGCAACCCTTAGGAGAAGGATGTGGGGTTTTTTGTTGGTGAGAACCTCAACATGACCCATCAATGTGCATTTGCAGCCCAGAAAGTCAACCATATCTTGGGCTGCATCAAAAAAGCGTGGTCAGCAAGACAAGGAAGGTGATTCTGTCCCTCCAGCTGTTCTGGTGAGACCCCTCCTGGAGTACTGTGGCAGGGTGGGGTGGAACTAAACGATCTTTAGGGTCCCTTCCAACCCAAGCCACTTTATGATTCTATGTGAGAAAGAGTAACCAGACTGACCCATTCCAGGAAGGAGGGAAATAATCCCTAGCTGGTACATGACTAATTTAAGGCTCATGCTTTGGCTTTGCAGATGTATTTTGTTAGGATTCCAGATACATCTAGCTATAACTGACTGCCAGAGATGACCACAGCATACACAGGGGACTAGGCAGTGACCAAGATCTGGCATTGCCGTGGGTCATAATTTGTTGTATCATCACACACTGAAATTAACTGTGGCTGACACTAATAAAAGTGGCTGAGAACCAAAGTAACTGAAGAATAGACAATACACATTGATGGTGATAACCATCACCAAACAGTGGCACTTTATAAAGCAGTCATGCATAAAATGCCATATGCATGGAGTCCTTAGGTTAGGTCTCCTGCAACAAAACATTCCACTGTAGGCGGGGGTTACAGGTGCACTTCTACAAGTATTTTAGTTCAGATCAAGAACACATTTTTGAAGCAAATATCCCAGTCATCACCACTTATCATGCTTTGGTTCACGACCAAATATGTGTACCATATTTGGTGCAGTCACAGAGTGCACAAACGAAATTCATTTTCTGATGAACCTGAAACGAAAGACATGCTGCTCACAAGTAATGAGCGTGTTCAGTTCACAGGACCAGATAAAAGCTAATCTGAAGCAACATCCTTTGTCACCGAAATGTGTGCAGTGTGACATCAGGTCCTCAGCACCATCTTCATCTCCAGATCCCTTGTTATTACATCACATGACCCACTAATGTCGATAGGCCATCAGATGCTCTGGCTCCTGGTTTGTTATGTGGATCAACATAACTGGGGCAAAGCTGCAACTGAATCTTTAGCGACTGTGATGCTCAAGACTATCTGGGATAACATATAAAAGACTCAAGATTAAAGGGAGAAGGATCGCTGGAAAAGCCTGATTCAACACTGCTGGTTTTCACGGTAATAAATTCAGTGAAATCCCTGATACTACTCCTATGTAACTGAGAGCATCAGAAGCTTGTATAGCAGTAAACTATTGATACTGTAGCAGAGGTTATTACTGATTTACCCATTTATAAAGACAGGTGTTGATGTTGTATGCTCTGTTTTATACGGACATTATTCTGAGCACTTTTCCCAACAGGACAGAGGGAAATAAAACAACAATAACCACCAAACAAGGCACTTTCCCATCTTTTGCACATTTCTGTGGGAAAAATTTTTATCAACTTTTGCTAGACTTACAAATAAAGAAAAATATTCCAGAGACACTGGTGACCCTCTAGCACAGAGCTGTTGAGTTCACTTTCCGTGCTTGTTTCCCCTCCAAAATATGGAAACAGGCTCGTTTCTTGAACTTTATGTGACAATTCTCACGCACTCTCCTCTTTGTTAATCAGTGATGTTAGAAACATATTCTTTGTGATTTTATTCATTCCCCCATGTGATTTCTACCAGGAAACTACACTAGGAGAGTGAGAACTCACAATGACAGCGGGTAGAAAAAACCCAAAGGCTTCAGGATGGCAGACCTTAGACAAATGCTACTTTCAGAGCTTATGTTTCAAATGCAATTCAAGCGACGTCAACTGAATTGTGCAGGAGGTGTGTTTACTTGTAATCTGTAGTGCCACACAGAGGCTCATTTGGAAAGAAAAAATAAATTAAAACTAAGAAAGAAATTGCTGTCTTGTGTCTTTTGTGTCAGACAAAGGAGAGGAAAACAGAAAGGCGGAATAGTGTTGTATGGGAACCAAAGGAAATCCATACTTGTGTTTCATGAGCCTACCCCTAGTAACAGAGGGCCCAGCCATCGCCACACATGATGTACGTGTGTACGTGCTGTGTCACAGGTAAAGCAGGGTGCACCAAGTGTAGGTCATGCACCACGCCACCATTCGCTCCTTCAGCACAAGGCTTTGAGCTCTTTTATGGAAATCCAATCAATGATCCAAAGGTACATTCACGCCACTCTGACTAATCTTGCTATGAGCTGCTCTGCCAGTCTGCTGTATGCAGCAAGGACTCCTCAGCCTTTCCTTTCCCCACCTCCCCTACAACATTTGCATACTTTCCTGGCAGGATAGACAGGAGCAAGGGAGAAACATGGCAAACACCTGTTGCTCCTTTGCTTCTCTTAATTCAAGGCTTCTCTGTCCTTTCATCTCCTTCAGCACGGGGCAACATCTGGATGCAGGACTTAAGCATTTTTGCAGAGAACAAAATGTATTAGCAAAGAATCAAACATTGGGATTTACTGGTCAAGTGATCAGCTCTTCCTCTCAGCCTAATGCTGTACAGTATTTGTGAAGCTTGGAGTTTTAAAAGGGCAGGAATTTTAGAAAGCTCCCCAGAGCTAAAACTGATGTTTATTTCTTCTTGGATAAAAATGCTTCTGTGCATCTGAGCCAGCCCCAGATCTTACGCTCCTTAAGTACTATGTCACTTAGATAAAGAGCCCTAGTACAAATATTGAACTCACCAAGTGGTTTGTTTACCTTATTACTAGTATATAAATACATTGTATACATGAGACATAGAATCAGACATACAAATCCAACGTGCATAGAAATGAAAAGCATAACCTAATAGGAGTGGACCTCAAAAATACTGAAAAGAAATTAAGCTGTTCTGTTTCCATGTACTGGGATTCCCAATCCCAAAACACAGCCTGTACATAAATACATGCCACTCAATTGCTACTTACACTGAGCAGTCACATGGCAATTCCTCAACGTAGTCCTAATAACAGTGTTTTTCTCCCCACATGCTTTATTTCTGCCTAGAAAGAATCAGTAGCTTAAGAACTCTCCTCGAGCACACTGAACAAACTAATTTCCACCTCAGCTTCTATTACAGCTCAAGCTGAACACTTGGCTTTGAGTCAGCTGCGTGTCCTGAAATAGTACACAAACTGAGGATGAACAAAGTCATTGAGAATATTCTGGCATCGCTTCCTTGCTCTTGCTGTGACCATATGCGGAGCTTCAAGGGCTTTCTTGTATTATTATCATTTTTTAAAGAGGTATATTGCTGCCTTCAGAAGACTGAGTAGTGCCTTGACCAACAGAAGGCAACCCAGAGCTCTCTAACTAGTCCGCTTCAGTCTGTCCAGTGACTGATTTCTCCTTGCTCTAGATGATGGATGCTACAATACCAACTAAAGGCTGACTTAACAAACTAAAGTCTACTACTGTTTGTCTCTACAGAGCCTTTCTATGACCTCCTATCAAGTCCTGACACAGACACTTGATAATCTGTGTGCTGCAAGACCCCACAGCAGCCTCCTGCTGTTGTCACAGCAACCCACAACAGACTCTACAGACACAGCAGGAGGAAAGAAGGCGGAAAAAAAGAGAAAGAGAAACCCTTCAGGTACTTAGTAAATGACACCCAGAAGTACCAAGCGCCAGGAGGTTTCTGCTTCCCGTACACATCGTACCCCTCTATTTCTGCCTCGCAGCTTATGGCCTCGTTGGAAGAGGAAGCCAGACCGATCTGCTTCATCAAGGACTCAGCCCTCTCCGTCTTCGGTGGAGGGGAGGATGCCTCCCCCTCCTTCTCCCGAAGGCAGGAGTACACCTGCGAGGAGACGAGCCGCGCACTGCGCGGCCACCCGCGCCCTGCGGGGCCGCCGGCTGCCAGTCCGACGCGGCCCCGCACGCGCAGCCGTCAGGTCAGAGCACGATCGCGCCCGGGCGACGCGGGACCTACCCGGGAGGGCGGGGATGCCGCGGCAGCCGGGGTGCACGCAGCGGGGCTGGCCCCCCGGCCCTGGCGGGTCGGGAAGAAGGGGTGTCGGCCGCCGCCGCGCCCCTTTCCCGCTTCTCCTTACAGCGGCGGGGCAGCGGCAGGAGNCCTCACGGCACCAGGCAGGAGACAGAACCGCAAGCGGGGGGCACTCGGGGGCTCACCCTCCGTCCCGGCACCAGCACACTGGGAGAGGGGGACGGACGCGACGGCTTTCGGCCACGGCCTCGCACGGGAAAAGGTCGGTCGGACACGAAAGTAGTCATAAATAAATGAATACACACGAACACATACACTTTTTTTTTTTTTACACACTCTGTAAATCCTGTGCATGCAGGAACAAGAGAAAGGTCTCCTTGGGTAATCCCCTACACCGGGTGCAAAATTTCTTAGCACAGACTTGAAATTTTCCCATTTTCACAAATATGTGAAGCCTTTATATGAAACAGCGCCCTCCCCCCTCTCTTAAACTTACATCTAGACTTGGAGATTTCTAACCAGTGAAAATAGCTCAAAGCCCCATCTGTAACTGGGAAAAGAGCTCACGGTTCAGAACAAGCTCCCTGCTAAAACACTGCTCTCCAGGCTCTTTTATTTACCACTTGACATCTACAAAAAATGCAAGTAACCCTTTAGTGCAGTGATGGGCATGGGCACAACCAGGACAGCTAAGGGAACTTTTTTTGACATGGTTTTAAGTTGTGGCTGTTGGAAAGAAAATACTCTCTTACAGCAACCTGGCTCACACATTGAAATCTTTCAGCAATAATACAGTCATTTTTTTGAAAACATGTTATAAAGTTGTTTTTAAAAGATCACTTCCAGTAACAGTTAGTAGTACCAATAACAGCTTAACAGCATCCAACTGCATTTAGTCAATTAATTACATTTTTCAAATACCCAGAAGTCAAACTCCCATTAACCAGTCAACCTGCAACAATTTTCAACTGAGTACATGTACGTCAGGAAAAATTGCAGTTTCCAGCTTCGTAACACAGGAGGCTATCAGGCGCAGAGGAGCAATGTGCATCATGTAAACATTGTGTTACTTTTTTAGCTTTGCAGAGAGTTTGGATGAAGCAGACAAACTCATCAGATATTGAAACAGACATCCAGAAACACCAAACTGATAATGCAGGCATCAAAAAGTAAATAAATGTCAAATCCTATAATCTACAGATTTAAAGTGAATACTATAATTACCTTGCATTTCTTAAGGTTCAAGCTCTACATGAACTAGATTTTCTCCACGAATGAGGGCTAAAAAAATGTCATTCTATGCAAGAACAAGAATCCCTGTGCATTCACTTATTTCTAGGACACAACTTTTAAAAAATAACAAAGCCCGGGTTCATAGACTTAATTCAGGGGGCTGAGCAAAGCAGGGTGACAAAAAATGGCAGGATGCTAAAAAAGGGCATTCATTGTACTGGGCTGTTTCACTTTGGTAAATGTTAATTCCCTACTGGTACTTTTGTTTTACAGTCTATATTATCACTTTCTGAAGACAAATCACAGAGCCAGAACCCCATGTCTCTCTTAACTCATCTAGACTATCACTGCTGCAGCGTGAATGCTATTGTCATAACAGGTAAGTCAGCATCACGTGGGAGAACGCTGATATAAAGCAACCAGACTTGCTCTGATACTGACTCAAGAAATATTAGACTGCAATAAAAAAAAAAATAAACCAACCCCAAACACAACCCTGCAGATCTGACTGCAAGCTTGTTACAGTGCTTTTCTGCAGGAATAAAGGAAGAGGGCAGGAAAAAGGGAGAAAGTGCTATTTTTAGTTCACAACAGTACATTTAGCAGAATACAGCAGTGACAAAGACTAGTCAGGTGGTTAAAACAGGAAAAAGCGAAGTAGGGCTTTGGTTTTGATGAGGATAAAGAAAAGGTCTCAAGTTTCTCCCTTTTTTCCTGTTTCATCAAAGGGTACCCAGAGCCTGAGGGCTGTGGAAACAGCTACATGCTACTATGTAGTTTCTGTTTTAATGACCATTTACAGCAACTTTTACATTTTAGTGCTTTTCCACCACAAACGTGTGACTTTTATAATTCAGACTGCAGTTTTTCCAGCCAAGTATAAAATAAAACCCCAGGACAGCTAGCAGCTGTTCTCTGACACATAATCCTATTGAACCATATTTACATTTTTCCAAAGTTTTAAACAAACAGTAGTTTTGACCATAAACTTGAGTGACACACCTTGAGAAGTGGCTGGAATGCACCTCTAATAGGGTGTAGAGAAACCAGTCAGTTTCTAGGCTTTGATACAGGAAAGCATAGTAAAAAACCACAAGTATTCCCAATGGCTTTGCATACACATTAAAAATATATGAGTGGTAAAGCTTTACTCAATTAGATGTTTAAGTATTTCAAATAGCCAGCTTGGATTTTTCTTTTTTATTTGTTTGTTTTCAGAGGAGAATGACAGCTAGAGGGAAATGGAGAAGGAAACAAGTTCCATCTCTGCAAGTAATCCCAAAGGACATGGTGTTGGATCATGGCTAGCATTTAACCACCCAGTCTGCTTTTGCCGAGTCCATACAGCTTTCCACAACATGATTATGGGCTGCCAAGTGTGCCCCATCATTCCATCTCCATTATGTGCTTTTAACACTATCACACAATTTAGAGAATAACTAGATAAATAAGAATAGAAAAAGAATTAAAAAAATGCATTCTACTTAGAATTATTTGTTTTGCCAAATCACAAAATGCATTTGGAAATGCAAATGTAAAGGTATATTCCCATATGCTCCAACATCTTGTTACTCTGGGGCTAAATTAACCTTTTGTTTTTTTAGACTATAGTTCTCAGATGATTAAAAAACATCAGGAGAGAACACCAGTTGTGCATAAATCATAACTGATTTACAAATAACCTTTCTACTCCTGGATCTGCAGAGTTAGTTTAACTTCAGAGGCTGCTCCAACATGCCGTGTTAGCAGAACTCCTCCTAGGGAGCTTTCTAGCAGCTCAGAATACTGAAGCTCAGTGCCCTCAGGCCCTTCCATCCTCTACCCTCCTGAAACAGCAGAGAAATACTCAGGAATATATAAATTGAAAAAATACCAGTTAAGGATAACAGGAGGTGCAGGAATAGATAACTACAAGCATTTACCCCAGCTTCCTTGTCAAAACTCTTCTGGAGGAGGAGGAAACAGACTGGCTTGTGCTTCTTACCACCCCATCATAATATAAGTCTGCCGTTATTTTCAGAAGAAAAAACTCAGTAATACAGAACAAACTACTCTCTCCCTGAATGCAGGGGTCCTTCATATTAGAAGACTTTAAGAGCATGTTAGGATTAAATTCTGTTAGTTGAAAAAAGTTTAAACGTAGAAGGAATTAAGTAAAACAAAGTAAATTAAAATATCTCGTATGGGCTCCGTGTTGCATTTGGCAATCTCACAGGGACAGAAGGTACTCTCTACAGCCCATGAAACCAGCTTTCAACAATACAAAAGAACATGAATGAATGATGTACAATCAAAATAAGGAGACATTTGGTACTTCAGTTATGGACTTCACCATCCACCCATTGTGTGTCATGTACGTAGTCTCAGCCAACTGGCAGCACGTGAATTAAAATATCAGAATTACACAGCTCCTGCCATTGAAGTCTACTTTTTTCCCCCACAATAAGGCTTAGACGATTTAATTACGTGGGTAGATCAAAATCATTTCTAACAACTTCTGTAATGAATTAGTATATTCCATTATATTTTATCCATAAAGAAATCACATTGAGAATAAATGCCTGGAAAAAGTACATAAATGATATTCTATACACATTGAAATAAAATGCAAGTAATTTCCTGTCCATACAATTTTTATATTAGTGGATTTGCATTCAGAACTGTAATATACCCATGCCAAATGCTTATGCATTCACAAATAGCCTTCCTTTCAAAACTGTTACATATTGTACACAGTCCTTTTTTCTCTTTGGTGTAATAAGGACAGAGTTTAGCCTTTGACGTAAGATGCTTCTATTTAGTGATATCAACATCTATTTTCAGCCAACTGTGCAAACTGATTAGGTCAATTGCACCCCTTTTCATACTATCCTACCCAATTGTCTCAATTCTCAGAAATGGAGACGTGTAATGTATACAATGGTATCTTCACTGTGTGCTTTAGACACTTGAACAGACAACTATGCATTTATTTGTTAGGGTTTTTTTCAGTTATTCACTGAATGCTAAATATAGTGCAAGACCATCACAATTTAAGAAGCCTGCAATGCACCAGATTTTATTAGACCATTCTATGAATGATATATAACACCAGTTGTTTGCCTTATGAATGGTATTTCCACATTCTTTTTCACTAGAAGAGGGATATAGAATGCTTAATATACACACACATTTTAAATAGCTGGGTAAACAAAAAGGAACTATCTAGAGAAGGAAAATGCCAATATTTATAATGTGGATTAAAAATGAGATACCTACCACTTTTTCCAGAGGGTTATATTTCAACAATGCGTCAGTTTTCAGTCTAATCACGTGTAGGATGTTGGCTTTTGCCTTCCCCTGCTTCCATATCTAACCTGTTAATGATAAGACCCTACTCTCCTTCACTCACCTCAAGACATAATTTCAATTTAGGTAGGAAGAGACCTCCAGGTGTCACTTAGTCCAACCTTCTCCTCAATCTACAGCGAATTTCAAAGCCTGATCAGGTCACTTGTGGTATCATGCATTTGAGTTTGAATATCAGCAAGGATGGTAAGCACAGAAGTCTCCAACCTACCTGTTCCATTACTTAGCAATTCACTATGAAATTGTTTTTCTTTACACCCAGTGAGAATTTACCTTGCTGCTACTTGTGAGTGCTGCCTCTTGCCCTTTTGTTGGGTACCTGTGAGAAGAGTCTAGTTTCCCCTATAATTCCTTGTTAGGTATCTGAGATAGGAATCAGATGCTCTCTTAGCCTTCTCTTCTCTAGATCAGATAAACAGCTCCCTCGTTATCTATGTGTGCATCTTGCATTTCAGTTCTCTAACCAGATTAGTGGCCCTTCATTGCACTCTCTTCAGAATGCCAATCTCTTCCTGTAAAGCTGGAAACAATACTGGACAAAATACTTCAGATGCAGCCTCACAAGTGCTTAGTAGAGGGGAATAGTCACTGCCACTGACCTCCTCACTACACTTGTCCTAACACAGCCCAGTACATGGGTTTTGTACACAAAAGCCCAGTACACAGTCTTTGTTATTGGAAGGGCACTCTGCTGACTCAGGTACGCCTCAGCCTGTTCACTCAAGCTATTAGAGCCTCATGAGACTGTACAAAGCTCTGTTACTGCCTTTGCTACTGTACTCTTTCTACAGGCTGCATAGTCTGGTCTTAAAAGGGAGTGGATACATTTGAATAGTCCCAGTTTGCAAAGTTAGGTGTACTAGGATATAATTATAAAAAAACTACAAGATACAATTTTGGCTTAATATGAACAGCAAGAGAAACAGCTGAGCGCTTACGTAAGAGTCTCCCAGGGGAAGAAGTGGCAGAGTTATTGCTTGCTGCATTCACACCCAGCGAAGACAAGGCTTTATTAAGAATTTGCACAGTTTTGTATTAGATGTGTATTTTTTGTTAACGACACCATGTCTGCAACAGCTTCTATTTGCTGCATTCTCTACTTCTAGATCTTCAGAACTACAACACGGGTAAGAAAGATTCAATCAGCGTATAAAAACAGTTCCAAAAAGAAGCTAAATAAGAAGAACTGACTACCAGGAGGATTTCTTTCTGAATGTGTGCCATTTTGCTGTTTAGCAAGGGAATGAAACTTGAAGTGACTGCACCAAAGTGTCATAAGACTTTTCCTCAACTGTCCACAGCATGCCTGCTTTATCAGCTCTTTCCAGGATTTAAGGGGTTTTCCAAGGTACCGGAGATTCATCTTAAAATCTCCCTCTATGGTAATCTATTGGAGTATTGTATTTTATAAAATTCACTAACCAAAATTAAGGGTGATGCTACGCTTAATGCAGTTGTGAAAGGCTGACTAATATGAAAAGAATTATTTTAACTTCTTGACAACTCTGTCCCTACCTACTGCTTCTCTTCACAGACTGCAACATACCAGAAATACATTTTCAGCCCAGAGTAACTCTTTATTGCCACTTTACAGGGCAATATTCACACATCTATGCAATGCTAATCCCAGGAGCAAATCCTCACCTTGAAGAACTGTTTTCATGTCTGTATAATGTTATCCATTTGTCTCACCTGTAGTTGCTGACATCTGCATAACTCTTAAAAGTTTCTTAAAACATTTCTGACATCTAGTCAGGTGTTAATGGAATGGAAAGAACTTCTTTGTAGAATGAAATAAGTGTCATATCAAACAGTCAACTGGGGAAGATTTTCTGTCTGTCTGACCTTCTGGCTGGCTGTCAGTCTCTGTCCCCCTCTACGTAGATCAGTCAAAATGCACTTCTTTCCAAATACTGAGTTTCAAAGAGACAGTGATATCTTCGAACCCCTTTACACTACACGAGGAGATTTTCAATGGCAAACACTGTCTTTGCCTCTCACTCTTGATCCAAGCGATTGAGCTTTAATAGCCCTATATAAATAGATCAGTTCTCATTCTTTAAAGCATTGTAAATGCTCTCCCTGCCTTTTGAGGCTTGTAAAAATCACCTAATGTATTAAAATCCTAGTAGCTTTATATGCAGGATACAAAATGTAGACCAAATTTTACAAGCTAAAATATTGGTCAAAGATTGTATAAATTTTACAGGAGTGATACATAGAGATCTCTGCAACTACATGCTGTTACTACTCTGAGTTGCTTATATTGGTGTAATAGAGAGCTCATGAGGACAAATGTTGAACACCGATCTCCAGTCACAGGAACTGTAAGGTAAAGTGTAGTAAGGGGAAGAGAAGCAAGGTGGATTTTCTGCCCTTTTTCACAGTTGGCAAAGACTAGTACTGTCAGCCTCTGAATCACTGCTTATTACAAGAACAGCAGCCAACAGCCATGTTCTGATCTTTGCAGGGTGCTGAACCAACAGAGCAGGATTAAACTGTAGAATCAAGGGCAGTTTAATGTCACCATCATTAATCTTTGAGAAACACCCTTGTTAACTACAGTTTACCTGCACCTCTGTCCCATAGTTAGCTAGACAAAATCCCAGTTATGGCTTAAGAGCCTGATCTAAATCCTACTAAAACAGATGGGGGAAAGCTTCAGTTAACTCCTACAGGCTTCAATTCAAGTGATAATTCAAGAAGTAGAAGTCCATAGAATTTGGTGCAACTTGCCCATCTTCCAAAGAGGAACACATACAACAAAATAGCTGAAATAAACCAGAACCGAGTGAAACACCTACTAGTTAGTATTTTTTTCCATTAGGTTGTTCAAAGAATGTACTCCCCTCCAAAGATTACAGTACAATTCTTTGTTTATTTTGAACAGTGGGATTCTGCACAGTAGCAACATGGTGACTTTAATCATTCAAGATCCAAATTCAAAGTCTGAAACTCCTGTTACTTCTTTACTTCTGAACCACAGAGTTTTTGGAAGACAAAGCTTTGCCAGGAAGATAAGACCTTGTGCCCTCTTTTGACCTTTTACACCAGTTAAGTAACATATTTTAGTTACACTAGCACAGATTGCTTTGCAAAGACTGCACTTTTGCAAGACAAACTTAAATTCAGTCGGTTATACTGGATTATATCAACACAAGGTTTCTACCATCCAAACACTCCTCATCTATTTTAGCGGTTTACTTCATTATGTCTAAACAAATCCAGTTACCACTTTTTTGGTTTCCCCAGTGAGTCAAGGGCTTAGATCATATGCACTAAGAGTATTACCAGGGTTGGTTTTGATGGACATCTTCCTCCCCATGAAACACTTTCTACGAATTCTAGCAAAACTGCCTAGCTGAAGGATGATGGTAATTGCAGAAATTGCAGCGCAATGCACACAAGTGACCCATACAAGTGAATGCACACAAGTGCTTTTCAGTCTCAGAAGCAGGGAATGAAGGCAGTTTGCACGTTTCAATGCAGGCTGTTTGATGAGCCTTTCCCAAATTGTTTATTAGGAATAGTTACCACAAAGGATTCTGTTCTCTTTTAAATGCTACCATTCAAAAGCCATCAACCATGAAAGCACATCTTTCTTGCACATATATGCAGTTTTTATAGAGAGTATGAAACATATTACCTCCAGGAGCTGTCAAAGTATCATTGTTACAGGCTTGAAATACAGATTAGGCAAAAGACAGAGAGCTTAAAGAATTAAATCTACTCTGAATACTGTGTGATTTGCAAAGTATGGAGAAAAAGACATCCCTTTCCAATTACACATATACAAACAGATAACTGCAGCTTTTAAATATGTCAGGAACAGAATTTACCTTTGTGGAATTAAAAACAAACTAGAACTACCAGCAGTGGTTTTGAACTTAATCAGGCATTTAGGGAGCTTTAAAAAAATCAAAATTATTCCAGTGCCTTGAAATTTCTCATGCAGGCATGGCTTGGAAGTCATATTGCTAAGGCATCATGAATTCTACTAACAGGTTGGTTTTTTATTTTTTTTCCTTTTTCAATAAAGTAGCAAGGTCTGTAGCTTTTTATTTTTAAAGAACCCCATATATATTGGCAAAAGTGCTAAAGCATTTTGTAGAATCATAGAAGCCTCAAGTGGACTGAATGCCTCCTCCAACTCATCTCCAAAATATTTTTGCAGGAAAAAGTATGAATTATTTACAGAAGTAACTGCCCATAAAATTTTGTTTAATTATATCTGTTACAGAAAATAAACATTTCTCCACCATTACAATTTAAAATAGGTGAACAGCACTTATGCTTTACATTAGGCTTCTAGCTGAAATTCAGAAATACAGCTAAAATATTATTGTACTATTATTGTAAGGGAAATGTTGAGAGTTTCTTAATTATAGTGTTGCCAGTGGAAATCACTGCTGCAAACACACAAAGAGAGGAAGATGAAAAGAACCAAATTAACCCTTGGAGACAGTTTCATTGCTTCAAAAAAAGCCTGACCCACAGGTATTTTCCTTCAGAGTGGGAAGTACTTTTTGAAACGTTCCTCTTTATTTAGAGACCAATAATCCACAGATATGCCTAAACATGTATGACAGTCAAAAACATGTATCTGAAATAGAAGAGCCAAGTTTAAGGAGTTGTAGCATTAAGCAATAGCCGTAAATCAAGAACTATAACATGGATAGTCATAAGGGCCACAACATAATCTGCCTCAGGTGTAAGCAGTACCTATCGCTTAGGACAATTCTTGGAACTCCTGCCCATTTAGGAGCCCATTTCTCCACTGGCAAAGTAGTAAGAAAAAGCAAGTATCTAAAGCTCAGGTACTGTTAGCATACTAAACATGTTTTTAGCTGCAAATACCCATCTTGAGAGTGCTAGGGCCTTGTTTTCACAAGTGTGAATTCCAGGTAATTCCAGATGGCAAGAGGATGCTCTGCGGTGACAGCACTGCTTTTTTTATTCTAACTTGGATTTCTTGCATTGGATGCTTTGTTGGTTAAACTCCCTGAATTAACGGACATTTCATAACTCCACAATTTCTTTGTTTCCCTCGTAACGAAGAATTGTTTTCTGATTCTGAATTATTTTCACAACACCTACGCATTCTCCTTTATCAAAAGCACATAAAATCCCATGATGAAGTTAGAAATGTGTTCAGTACAGGATTTCAACAGCCTACGATAGACAGTGCTAGAGAACATAAATTTAATTACAAAGATTAAAAGCAACAAACAACAACACTGTCCCTTCCCCCATCACACACAGCAGTCCCCCACTTTTCCTGTCTCTAGTCACAAGCAATCATAAGTTTGTGAAGAACTAGGTCAAGTAGTTTTAAAATTTAAAGTTTGCTCTGCTACATTTAATTCTACTGAAGGCTATTATTTCATACACACCCCTCTCTTTAGTTTTGCCTATCTGAATTATCAGCTAAATTAAATTGACAGACTCTGTGTGGTAAGTGGCTAACACGTACATACCCACATTTTATTTCACTGACTGTGGAGAAAGTAATCTCTGAGAGAGCAGTAGCTTCTTTAACCAGAGAGCTAAATTTACTACTACTTGTTTTATAATGCCTCAAGTGACACAGAAGCCCATAAGCAAATAAGCTGTGACCAGGCTATTAAGAAGCAAATAATACCTCTACAAAGATGTGCCTTCCACAGATGTATCATTTTCTGGTTCAAGAACATGACAACATGTAAGTTAACTTTTGTCCAGACCTACGGATATGTTCTTCTAGAAGTGAGACACAGTCACAGAAGCAACAGAAACTGATGTGGAAACAGCAAGTTCATAGAATATATTTTCTGAGAACATTATTCTGTAACTTTATTACACAAGCTATGTGCATTACCTAGAAATTAAGTCAGAGACAGAAAATCAGGCTGAGAAGTGAGACTTCACACTGGAAGCAAAGGTGAAGAGAGACATTTGGGTTCTTAGGCGTGCCATTTGCCTCAATAAGTACTTCGTGATGCTGAGATCACTCTTAGCGTATATTAAATAATTCAGTGCATCAAAACGTGCATATATGTAATATTATATACTAGCTTTCAGGAACTGCATTACCTAGAAAATGACTTCTATTTTTGTTCACAAAGTACATGTTTGTCTTTGATGATGTGCTGGAGGGGGCTCATTAAATTACTAATGTAACTATTAAAGCTATTAAATTACCAATTTTGAGGGACCAATTCAAAGTACATTAAGATAAGCATAAATCCAAAGTAAACCAAGTGCCTCTTCACTTCAATGACCCTCCTATCAGGCTCTGAATGCTGAAATCTCTTTCTTCTGACAGCATTAACCCTTTCTTTGTATGACCCTCCCTGACAAAACACTGAAGTAGTTATTCCTAGGGCTCACAAAATGTTCTCTTTGGTAGTGCATAACGATGGGGTAGAGCTCTTGGTTCGTGTTTACTTTGAGAGCCCCAGGGGAGAGATTGCTCCCTAAGCTTCCTGACAAGATGCTTGTTTTTATTCACATTGTCACTATGTTTACTCATGAACAAATATTTATACTTCAGAGGAAATGTTTCAGTACCATGTATCAGGCAGGATAAACAATGTGTTCACTTCCCTTCCCTTTATTATGAGAAAGCAATTTTGCTTACATGAGAAAGAAAATAAATACATTTCCTGGACATGCCTGGGAAGGCGATCATTCTTGCAGGGAACCTGTCTTGAAATATTGGCAGCACGGTGCTGTGTTAGATGACCTGTACAGGTTCCATTTGTAATTGCAAGAAATGAATACATCAGAGACTTCTTGTTTCCTTTGTTCAGAAAAACAGGCCATTCTTGTACAGTCCTGTTTTAATTAAAATATTTTCCCTTCTGAAAAATTTTAGTCACATGTTATGTTCACATCTGCATTATTATAATGTATATTTAATATACATGGGAAGATATACACCCACCTTTTGCTAATGCTTCTGAACACGTAGCAGACTGGGAAGGACAGTAGGTGAAAACAACCTTATTTCATTGACTACTCACAAATTTCAGTAGGGGGGTGGACTATAAGACATCCTGAGGTTCCTTACAACCTGAATTTTCCTGTGATCCTAAATTTGGGTGATGTATTTGGCTTTACTAACTCACGTGCTTACTGTATGAACCAGTGAAGATCTGTGAGTGGGACTTGGCAAAAGCATTATTAATATGCACCTCTCTTCAGGCTGGCAACGGCTCCACCTCTTCCCTAGGCTGCACAGAGCAGGAACAGAGAAAGCTGCCTCATTCCATGAAAGAGTACCTGCATATTTGGGGTACAAACCCTTTCTTCATTCCAGGATCTCACTCATTTCCTGCATCTGGAGTTAGTCTGTGTAAGTATTCACTCTTGAAAATTAGACTCAGCAGCTTCCGTTTCTTTGATGCTTTGAAGAAAAGCTTGACATTAGGTCAAAAGCTACTATGTGCAGAAGCCGCCCGTTACCCTAACAGACCCTTTATACATTTGTTTTTATCTACTGGAATATCAGAACAAAGCTGACTAAACCTGTAAGTGAAATCATTAATTCTAGGAACTTTCAGTTAAGGCTTCCAGTACAAAGTTCTCCAAGTAACAGATTCTGTAACTCTAAAATACCTGACCAAAAGCTACTGGACAGGACAGCAGTGGTGACAAGCAACACTAAGTGAAACGAATCTGTGTTCTTTTTATCTTTTTTGTCCTCCCTTTTTTAAAAAAAAAATTATTTAAATTTCTCTCTGGGAATACTTACCTCACAGGAGAAAAAAATGTTCATATCCATTTTTAACAGCTTGATCAAAAGCAGAATTCCATTAAAGATATTTCATGTCTTTCACTGTGGTTCTTCTGAAAGAAAAAGAACAAAAAAAGAAAAGAATAAACCTTACTAATTTCAACCTAATATTACAACACATGCCATTCCAAAGACTTCTCTTATAATCCATTTTTTACTGTAGAACAGGCCTGTTGGGTCAACAAAACAATTTTTCATAGCCTCAAACAGGTAAATTGAATATCTGCAAAAAGTTTCTGGCCCCCATCCCCCTCAATTTTACTTCCACTTTCTCGCTTTGAAGATAGGACCACAAAAGAATGGTTCTAATCTTATTTAGCATTGTGCTGCCTGATTACAACTCCAAATTGCAAACAGCTTCCCTACGATTCTAGTGGAGATGATCATCCATTTCTGTGGTGATGATCATGAACTAACCATTCATTCCAATGCACTGAAAAAATCATGGGTTTATAGACAAGCTTTTGAGCATAACCGGAAATTGACATATATCTGTCAAATAAAGCTTGTTCTTGAGTAATTTTCCTCTGGGTTTAGATAAAAAAAAAAACAAAAAAAAAAACCCCAAAACCAAACCTTATGTATCAGAACCAAACACTGCTGTACCAGAGTTATCTAGCTCTTCATAGGTCAACTAACAGTCTCCAAGGAGGGGGTTTTTGCCCACTTTCAAGAAGGTGATAAGATTCTAAAATATGAGCTGGCAGCCTGACAACATGTGAACTGAGACTTCTGTGTTGCTTCCACCTTTGGTCCCAAATGAAATTAATTATAGAAATACTTTGTTAGGTTTGGTAAATGCCTGCAGTGTTGTGGCCTGGTTCCCATCCAGGAGCAAGGCTGATGTTTTCCAAGCACCTAAGGTGGGAATAACATTGATTTCACCTGGGATGCTGCCTTAAAAGCAACGCTCAGTGAGACAAGTAGCTTTCAGAGGTTTCATGCTAGCGTGAAAAGCAGACATGAAATGCAGATTTTTCAGCTGAAGAGACAAGCGACCCACTTAACTTTCCTAGACATTTCTCCCTCCTTAGCAGCAACATTTCAGAGTTGAATTTATGACTGAATTTAGTTTCTCACAAATTCCCACCTTCCGTAAATACCCAGTGAGGCTGAATGTAGAAAATGAAGTAATACCTCATTCCACCTTTGTGGAATAGGCAACCCACTGGAATTGACACTAGAGCTAGAGGTATGATCTTTATATCCATCCAGAAGTACTTCCTTTGCCTAGAAGCATCTTTGCTACTTATCCATAGGCATTTTAGAGGCAAAGATCATATCTGTCTTCCTTAACTGCCATGCTTCATGCAGCTGTAACTGTAGAGAATCTTCTCGCCATCTTTTCTCTTGTCTTCCCCCTGATTTTCTCCAAGGCAGGCCCTTACAGCCTCCACATATAGATCCTTTTGTGAGCCCTACAAATAACAGTTGTACCCCACAATGACACAAAACTCCAAATAATGAGTTATATAGTGGCATTAGCACACACATGGCTCTCAAGCTGTTTAAATACCTACTTATGTGATCCTGTACCATTCATAACTGTTCATTTGTTTCCTCAGTACTGATGACAGATTAGAAGCTATTTGCAGCTTCTTTCAGAACATCCCTTAAAAAAAATAATAATAAAGGGTCTGGTTTAACCAATTATAAACTCAGAGCTTTCTCTGTTTTTATTTCACTGAGAGCTCATACATTTCAACCAGCCTTTCTCTGCCTTACCCTTGTTAAAAATCCATAGGCATGGCCTCCACAGATACATCAAGATCCTTCTCACTCTCAGAGACAGGCAAAGGCCTTCCACCAGCTCATTCACAATTCTTCTTCAGAAATCATTAATTATTTACATTATTATCCTATTAAAGGCCACACTGAGACTCTCCTGCTTGCTGAAAGATTTTTTTAATCGTTATGCTGTAAAGTCAGACCAGTTGTTTGAAGACGGTAAACAGATAGAAATGTAGTTAAACCTGATTTTCACCATTACTAAAGCACAAGCCTAAAAGCTCCACTTCACAGGAGGTTTCTGGCCCCCATCCCCCTCAATTTTACTTCCACTTTCTCGCTTTGAAGATAGGACCACAAAAGAATGGTTCTAATCTTATTTAGCATTGTGCTGCCTGATTACAACTCCAAATTGCAAACAGCTTCCCTACAATTCTAAGTGGAGGTGATCATCCATTTCTGTGGTGATCATCTGCACTCAGAAGAACAGAGCGACCAAACCTTTCCTGCAACTTTCTTATCCGAGTCTTGAAAACCTCACAGCCGAAAAGAAAGCTGGCTTTATGCGACTCTTACCCTGTATGCCTGCACTAAAGAGCATCACTTCTGGCTGTGGCAGTGCAATTCCTTCTTTCCCATCTGCTCCTCACCCTCATACACATTACCTGAGCTAACGACCACAACAGCAAGCATACCATGGTGCTGACTGCAGGGCACACTGTAAAGTCACCATAAACTGAGGAAAACTAAAGTGAGCTGGAACAGAGAGTGATTTAGTGACGGAGGTACTTATATGCTCGAATTCTCCAAAGTGGGGAACTTCCTTTAAACAGGTGGGAAGGAGAGGAGCAGGTGGTTGTTGCTGCAGGTTGGCAGGTGATACACTTGCAGTACAAACCAGGCCCAGAAGGAACACAGGCAGGACCATGTGGAACACTGGTCTCCCTGGGTGGGTCCTCAAGGCCAATATGTAATCAGTCATGTGTGATCTGGCCTAGGAGCCTCTTCTGCCGTGGACAAATCACTCCTCTAAGACAACAACAACCCGAGAGGAAACTCGAGGGAAACTGAGCATTTTTCTCTTCAAATCCTGCCCAGCTTCACCTTTGGGTTGCTCAGTAGCCTAAGTTGATTCAGACTTTTTTTCTCCGCCACTTTTTTCCTTTGTTTGTTTTTAAAATATTATTACCAGACTAACAATATTGCAGAATTTTATCCTCTCAACCTACATAAGAGCTTCCTTTTACTAGCCTACCACCTCCATGTATTGGTTTCTTGTTTCTGTAACATCACATATTTTGTACATCTGCCCAAAATTTCTTCAACAAAATTTGAGGGGAAGAAAAGTAACTGCTTATAAGCCTGATGTTTCTGCTTTGTTTAATATGGTCTTACATCAAACTTTTGCCTTTAAAAGTGCAAATACTGGAAAAAGTTCAAGTACAAGTAAACCTTAGTGCATTGTTGTAATCTTTACCATGACACACCTCACTTACTGTGCATTACTTGGTTGAACAGAGTAGAAATTTTACTTCCCACTGATACCTAAACCAACGTTTCTGCTCAACGTATTTTCATATGTTCCAGAACCCATAGTAAATGCAAATGGTTTGCCCTTCTTACGTCAGTTTAGATAACTGTGCTTTTTCTGAGCTCAGGGAGATAAAGGAATTTTTTTCCGGTATTGACTATATAGACAAAAGTAACTGATTACACATGATGTAAATACTTTCTTATTTAACCAAGTACAAATGACGGCATTTGGTGAGAAGTTGACAATCAGGTTCTAAAAGAAGATGGGATACTATGACTGCCACTAACCCTACCTTAGGGGCACCCACGATGACTCAGTTAAACAGCTACTAAACAGAAACATATGTACTGAAGCTCTAATTTCCTATGCTCCCCAAGTAGCACAAAGTTTTGGCCTTTTCTCATTCTTCTTTTCTGAGAGATGCAAAATTGCTGGGCAGGGTACAGCCCACTGCTTCTCCCCACGAAGTCCTCAACAAACGTGTTGAGCAGAAAGGGCTCACATCCTCCTGTAAGTCTTTTTGGAGACATGTCCTTCTTCATAACCAGCTTCTCTTGTACCCAGTTCTCTACATGCATTCGCACTCTGTACCCATTGCAAGTTTCATTCATGCAATGCAGAGATTCACTAATAATTTAAGATTAAAAAGAAACCTAAGAGCAGGAATATTCCATTTTTGCTCATGTGATAGATGTTACTTTGCTAGTACGTCAACCCCACTTATCTTTGTGCACGCTACATTAATTCAGTAAATTGCTTTTCAAAAGCACCTGGTGAATCTATACAAGATGAAAGTTTAATTTTTACAGTGAATGTGACAGATCAAGATCCAAAAAGAGAAATACAAACAGATTTTAGTTTTGTCCACCAAGTTTTCAAAAAGAGGGGGTAGCCAGAATAAATCGTATTAAGGAAGCCCTCTGCATGAAAAAGTAAAAGTCACATCAAGGTGTAGTGACAAATACCCCAGCACACTATTTACACCGTGCTCTACCAGGGAAATAATAAGTATTTCTAATAGCTCGATATTTAATTATAGCTCGGCATTTAATAGCTCGATAGCGTTGCAGCGGGACCGCTTGCGCACCCAAGGCAGCCGTCAGCGTTTTTAGCCTTACCGGCGAAGAGAACGGGACGTCTGGCCGGGCAGGTGCCGGGGGTTCCCGTCAGGATCTGCCCTCGGTGAGGAGGGGCGGCGGCGGCTGGCGCCCCCCGCACGGCCAGGGAGGGCCGCCCCGCGCCCTCTCAGCCGCTCCTTCCCTCGCGGCGACTGCCAGCACCTCCAGCCCCCGGCAGAACCCGGCCCCGCTGGGTCACCCGCGTCCCGCAGAGCTTCGGGCAGCGCCTGACGACAGCAACAGCAGCAGCGGTAGCGCCTCCCTCCCTGCGACCGGGGCCGCGCGTCTCACCTGAGCGCAGAGCGGGACCCGCCGGGAACCGAGTGGAAGTGCCAGCCGCTGCTTGCCTCCTCAGCGGTGCGATGTTATGCGTTGTGTCGTGTCATGTCGTGTCGTGTCCCGCCCTGCCCTGCCCTGCCCTGTCCTGTCCGTCCCCGCCCGGCCGGCGGGGAGCGGAGCGGCCGGCGCGCCCCAGCCACCCAACCAGCCCCCCCTCGGGGCGGGCTGCGCCGGGCCGTCACGTGAGCGCGCTCCAGCACGCGGTGCCGTTACGGCCGTTACAGCGCGCGCCTGGCGGCGGGAAGGGGGCGGGACAGCGCTGTGTGGTCGCGCGCCGTCGCTGAGTTGAGGTGCGAGGGTTCCCGCCGCCCCGGGGGCCGGGTGTCGCTGCCGGCTCCACGGGGACTCTTCGACCGCCGGGGAGGCGGGCAGCGTCGCGTCGCCCTTCCCGCCCTCGGGAGAAACCGTTTCCAGGAATTGAGGGGCTGCTGCGGCAGGAAATCCTGCGCGGCCGCGTGAGGGGAGCGGCCGCGCTGGTGGCGCCGGGCCCGGGCCTCTCCTCACAGCGAGGAGGTTCTCTGGTCCTCTCAGCGGTGTTGATGTACTTTAGATTAGGACTACAGTATGACTGGCGAGGACACCTCTGCTCTGTGTAAGCACACGTGTGGTGAAATGTTGAATTCAACTGTGGGATCGGGTCCGTGCGTTTTGTTGGAGCGTGTATATTCCTGCATTGCATATTTCTGTCTGCTGAGTAAATCACTTTGCGCCGTTCGCCTCAGTTTCCCCACAAAGAATTTGCCTGTGGAATCGTTTCTAAAGGGCAACATCAAGCCTGATTGCCTGCCAGGGTGCTTCCCAGCTATACTGTCCTCAGTCTGTCTGACCTGTCTATCAGTAATACACTAACAGCACTTTGTCAAGAGAACAGTACTGGGAAATCATAAGTAATCCAGTGCTGTACTGTATTTGAAAGGGCTGTATTGCTGAAATGCTTAGGTAATGCTTGGGCAATGGCCCAGTAGCCTGGTATTAAAGGAATTCCCTGCTTACTCGTTGTCTTATGCTTGATTTTCCTTTCTGGTTGCAGGTTTAGGAGGAATTTGGAGGACTGTGGATAGCAAGTACTCAGCAGTTGCCAGTGCTTCATGTCACTCAGCAGTGACATTTAGTATTGGTTATGTAGGGTTTCTGACAGCGTAGCTCTTCTGGGCTAACAAAAAAGTGATACAGGGCCTAAAGACAGGAGGAGCTGGCAGCATCGCTGGTAGAGGCAGGCTGAGCTTGATGTCAAAATGCTCTCTTTGAATGGCAGAGGTAAGATACTGTTCTGTTTAGAACTAATGAATCTAGCCTCCAGATCATGTAAACCAGAACAAAAGCAGGGTTCATTGAATTTTCTTTCTAATTTTTGGTACTTTATTTTCCATGTGCTTCCTTGTGGAGTCATGAAGGCCTGAAACAGCTGCTGTATACCATATCAATACCACTGTATACATGCATAGTGTATCAATACATTCTGTATCAATACGCTGAACTGTGCAGCAGGGTGTGCTGAGAATTAACTCATATGGAACTCCATGCTGCTGTGGATAGACTGCCTTCAGCACATATATCATCACTTTAGAATACTGTCAAGCACTGGCATATCCAGTGCTTTAACTTTGTCAAAGAAATGTGGGAGGATAACCACAGGATTCCAGGAGCTGGGCCTTTAAAATAAATTACACTTGATTCCCTCGTTAAGGGAACAAAAAGTGTTAACAACTTTGCTAAATGTTAAGATTTTGAATAAATCCTGAAAGAGAATGATGTGTGATAACCAGGGCAAAGAAAGATTGCTGGGCCATAGATATCCCCTAGGAATGGAAGGATTGTTTTGTTTGGGAAGAATTTATTCAGAGTTTTGGTAACTTGTATTTAGAGTCCCCAGTGAGGAAGCTTCCACAGCATTTGCATGCAAAAGTGTGTAGTTGTGCAATTTCAATTCGTAAAAACAAACTGTCTAAATTCCTGTAACTTTTTTCTGGAAACATACTGTCATTTGCAAGGCGATTGGAGCAGACAGCTTAGCTCACAAGGTTATCATCTGCATCTGTTCAGAAGATGGCCTCAAACCTTTTATTGGCTAACATTTTCAGCTCTGCTAAGTAAACCCATGTGAGATAAAAGTCAACCCATGCAGCAGGTTCTACAGTTTGCTTTAAATCAACTCCGTCCTGTGAACAGTGAATGACCTGCTGTTTTTTCATGTATTTCCTTTAGCACTTCAAAATTAATTTAGGTTGTGTGAAAGGTTCCTGACTGACAGGTTTGGAAATTGAAGTCAAGTTTTATCCCAGACTGGGTCCAGCACAAGCTAGCCTCTCAGTGCTACCGGGGAGGAAACTCTGCTAGGCTGAGGACAGTCCATTCACTTCTCATGCCAGCGAAGGCAGGATTTCCTGTTTCTTCACTGCCCCGTAGTTATTTGGTCTAGAATATTTTTGTTACATTAAAACTATGCTTGCGATACAAAGACTGTGTGTCTAATTCAGAAGAAGAAAGTTTGTACTAAGTCATCTGCTTTTTTAAAGTATGATTATTCTGTTTCAGCTTTAAATTAGTTAGGCAGTAGTGTGGACAGATAATGGTCTGTACAGCACATTTGCTCTGTTTTCACTATCTTTGATTTATTTTTGTTATTGATTTTTGCAAACAAATTCATGTATACTTTTAATATGCAGCTTCTTTTTTGTGCAAAATAAGCAGAGATACAGAGTGTGATGTTGTCCTTTAAAGTGCACATGGAACAGGAGAACCTGTGTAAATCCTAGGCTTCCAGGAATGGATGCCAAAGCATTTTATTAAATTTGCTGTTAAGAGTAATTGTTGGCTGACAGTTGTGTAATTTTTGACAGTGTCTCTTGAAACCAGTCACAAGACAGACTGATACCAGTCATGATGTCAAGACTGTGATTACATTGCTCCCCCTTCACAGAAGATATTGTGGTGATAAAAGTATTTATGGTTGTGAGTCTTTTCATTGCTGCACCATTGCAGATGAACTGCAGTTAGGTTATTCTGACTACAGAAGCTCCATATGACTCAACGCTTTCTGTTATACATCTACTTTCTTAAAAGATAATAGATTTGGGAGAGGTTTTTGTTCTATAGAGAAGTGATACAATATCTGTTCTGAGATGGTTGGTGTATTTGTCTATCCTCCCTAGCACCCACTAAACACATAGGATGATGCTAGACTGCCCGAACTCTCTGAAAGTCCTAACACCTGTTTTCAAACAGTGCCTGGAAGCATTAGGTAGCACTGACAGTTAATAGAGTGTAGACCTTTGTGCTGTGGTGGAATAGGGAATGTTCGTGCACTGAGTTCAGCAAAGTGAGCTGTGGTGACAAGGGAGATCATATGGGAGATGGCGATGAGCAGATCGGTAAAGTAATGCCCCTGGCCTTTTCAGCTAGGCCTGGAAGCCAATGGCTCATTACACTACAATTTACTGAGATGCTTCTAGTATTTACCCTCTGTTGTCACAAATAGATGCTTTTAATATTTTACTCTCCACAGTCTTAGGGTTATGGCTGTGGTTACTGTAGCTTTGTACAGCCATGTTGGACAGCAACAGACCTCAGATAGTGGCATTGAATCGTTGAGTATTCTCTGACTCTGCCCTCAACCTCCATCCAGCTGTCACCAGCTCTGACTTTGGTTCCTATTCCTTGTCATTTGGTGTAAGAGCAGGTGGAACTCCTGTTCATCCACATGTCTGTGTGGCAAAGATTGTGCTGGCCTTGTGGTTGCTTCTTTGTCCCAAGAGACATCAGCATCACAGTGATTTAGCTACTGAGGGCTTTCAGATCCTTTCTTAGATGGCCTTATTATGGCTTTCAGTGGTTTTAATTCTTTCCTATGAGGTTTTGGCAAGCCCACATCTAAACCACTCTACATAGTTCAGTGGGAGTTTTGAGCAGAGCAACAGCTGAATAAAACGTCAGAAGGCATGCTATAACCTTTTGCTGAACGTTTACGTCATCTTTATAGGCTGTTATAAACATAATAGTCTAAACACTGAAGCAGTCACCACTGTGAATCACTTTGTGTCCATACTAGACAAATCTACCTAAGACTGATGGAGGTTTGTCTGGGTAAAGGTAGTGACTTAGGAACTACTTGAGAGAGAAGGGATGTCACTGGCAGATTGTTGTAACAATGAAATACTTTAGCTTGAGCAGAAATACTATTGAGGTTGTAGAAATATACAAAAGTCATGCGGCAGGAAACCGTTCCTAATTTTGGAAAACCTACCTGAATGTCCCATTGCTTTGGGGCTCAGAAATAGCAGGACTGAAATGACAGCAGAATTCCTGAGGTTTAGTGGTTCTAACAAATAAATTTTTGTTAACTGTGCTTTGAGGGACAGTTTCTGTTTATCCAGCATCACTCAAAACTATGTCCTCATACAGCTCCACCTTTTTAAATAAAAAAGCTTGTAACAGGTTGGATAAACTTATGCAGAATGCGGAACAAATTCTAATGGAAAGAAGAATACTGCTGTGGAAAGAGGATAAAGAAGACTTTTTTTGCTCTATAATTTCCACAGTTTCACTAAACGTGAATACATTTAGTCACACCCATCTATTATTTTGGAAAGCACAAAATTCAGCAAGGAGAGCTTATATTATTTTATAATTAAAAAAAAATTGATCCAGGCACAAAAGTATCATAAAATGTTAAACTGTGTGAAGCTTAGACAGAGCAAGAACTAACCCAAAAATTTCTATCCTATCCTATCCTTTTTATACACTGTAACTACAGGGCACCGGGATGGATTTACTATGGGGAAGGAGAAGGAACTAAGTCCCTCCGTTGTGTGGGGCCGTGTGTTCCTGCAACATTTGATAGAAGGATTGTGTCCGTATAGTCTTCCTCTGCCTACCCTGCATTGCAAAATGTAATCCCTGCTTGAAACCAAGGTGGATTGTAACAATGCATAGTGTGCCTGGTTTTTTGCCAACACACAAGATTTGCACCCGTGTAGCTGCATTCTGAGCAAATCCTCCGTATAATAAGCCAAGGCCTGTGATACCACCTGGACTAAGTTCTCGGCGACCTTTCACCATAACCCTTCACCGTGCAGTAAATGTGAATGCTACCAAATCAGAACAGCACAGCTGTACTCTGCTTTGGCAAGCATAAGTGAGAAGGGTTAAGTAATGGAGAGCAGGCCCATAGTGAATCAAATACTGACTAGCTGAAAACATACATTGGATTTAATCAAATTACTTGTTTGCCGGCACAAACTCTTCTGCTGACCATCTGTTTCCCAGAAAAAGATACAATTTTATTGCCCTTCCTAAGTTTAGCACAATTTAAATACCAAGTCATTTTATGTGCCTTCATTCCTGATCTTGAAGTCTGGGACTGGTAAGGAAGATGGGAATGAGCATACTACCTCCAACTCTTCTCATCTAGAACCAAGCTCCTCTTCTGTAGTGTATGGGGGAGTCTCTCATAACCATCACTCTCACATAAGCATAATTTTTGTAATGACTGTATACATTAGTTAAAATTCTGGTTGCTGTGACAGAACTCTAGAGCACATACTGGAGCTGCCATGTTTCCTGCCTTCCACTCCCCACTTATCCTGTTCATAAGTTAAAACAAACAATCAAGGATAGGAAATATGACTTTGTTTCTATCTTCACAAATACCGCTCACAGCAGCATCGGACTTTGGCCAAAACAAGCCAGTCTATATAATTACAGGAAAACCAGCACCTTTTGATATCTCTGATTATGGTGTGCATGCAAAAATGGATAAACATGTATCTGAAAGGGCACCACTGGCAGTTTTTAGAGGTCTCAAGCTGGTACAATATATTACTGTAATTAAGTTTAGTTGTTGAGTGTTTGAACCTATGTAAACATCCTTTTCTAGACCTGGTAATAGGCTAGCATCCATCAAAGGAAGTTAAACTATAAACAGTATTTCTTCATGCTGTTTAATCTACTTACTCTCTGTTTTCACTTCTTTGTTCTGTCTCCCATTTATCAGCTCAAATAAAATACAGGTGTTTATATAAAATTTTTCAGCAAAAGTTTTGTCTTTTAAAATGTCCCAAAACCACACCTCAAGTTTATGTACTACCTTCTGCCGTGGGCTGTCAGTACTGAGGTTCCTCAGAAGCCAAAGCCAACACAGCACAAAGCTGAGAAGGCAGAGTACCTGGGTGTCAAGTAGGCCTTCTCCTTTGCTGCAGGTGAGTCAGAATCCCTAGTTTGCCCTTAGCTCATGAGACTCTAACAGAAGCATTTGGTTGATAATTCACCTTGCAGTGTGTCACCAGGCTATGACAAGTGAAGACCAGAGTTGTGTTGCTGTAAATACGAAATCTCTGCTACAATGGCAGTTTCATTAAACAATCCTCGTGTCTGGATTCAGATTCTGACCTCTTTGTTCTAGCAAGATGTTGGATCAGATTAGTGTCTCCAAATGGTCTGGATTTTAATTATTTCTGGAGCTGAAGAGCAATGAGGATCAAGAAAGAAGGTTATGATTCTTGTATTACCTCTACATTTAAAGACTGTAGTATACCACATGAGAAAACTTTCAGATTTTCTCTGTGCATTTTCCAACAAGAAAGACGTTGAAAAGATGCCAGATACATATAATGAACCCTTAAAAATATAAGAAAATTTGAGAATATGCACAAAAAGAAAGGGGAAAATGAGTTAGTTTCAAATTTTCAGATTTACATTTCAATGGAAATGATTGAGTAAATACCAAACCAGGATTTCATCTACAAGAGTCAATTGGGCTGAAGGTCTGTATGTCTTGATAGCCAGAGAAATGTTGTTTTCTGACTACCTAGCTCTTGTAAACATTGCATACTGTACCTGTAGATTAAAAAAGAAAAGGCATGAAGATATTTTTAGTACAGATAGAAAATTTTGGCAACTTTCTGCTTCTCATTACCAAGCACTTACTCTTTTCAGAACGAGTGCATATGCCACTAAACTCAAGAAAGTTGTCTATTGTCCTTAATGAGATCAATCACTGTCAAAGCTACACCAGTGTTTCTAGATATTGATTGCTACTCTACTAGAACTTCCAAGAAACACCAGAGTGTTTGAAAAATCATGGTTTGAAGTATTCCAGGAAAAGTACAGACCAGTTGGTGTAGGCAATGTTCTTACTTGTCATTTGTCTATGAGCTCTTCACTGAAGTAAATTTTAAACAGTTTGTAAGGAGTTAATATATGTGTTCATAAGTGCTTAAGGTTGCCATTCAACCATTACAATTATAACTTTTGATAACGCTTTTTTCTTCATGTTGTGCTTAAAATGTATATTAATCATGCACCAAAGTTTTGAATATTATGTTTGTATTTGTGTATAGTTCAGAAACTATGAACTGGTTTGGTTTTCTTTTAAAGATTCTATAATTTTAGTGATAAATTTCTGATATATTTTTGCCCCTTCCATTGTAGTCTATTTTGAAGAACAATGCCTATAATTTCACTGTTCCTTGTCCAGTAGACCTCCAAGCACAAGTGTTGCCATTTGCCTGACATACACAGTTCAGAAATACTCGCTCAAGTCTTACCAACCTGAGTTTTGAAAATTTCTTGACAACTTCTCAAAAAAAATCCTGACAGTATTTCTGTGTTCTGAAAATGCAGCACAGCGTTTACATTGTGACTCACTTTGTACCTTGGAACTGGTCATTGTTTAGGGTTAACACAATCCACTAACACACAAAAGGATCAATTGATACCTGTGTCTCTCAACACAAGTCTGCACCATTTAATTTAGTTGGGACTGTGCACAAACCCACTAGCCAATACACAGGAGATACAGGGCAAACTGAAGAACTACATCTGGCCACAAATTCTGAAACAGTAAAATAATCTAAAAGAAAAGTCCTGCCAGTTTAGATGGCAGCAACTTGTGTTGCTAAGAGAAGTTGTTAACATTTATCTGTACAAACCTCAGTTCTTCCCCATTTCCATAAATAAATGTTCTGAGACACAAGGCTAGAGGGGTTCTAAGGCTGTCAGTGAATCTTCAATAAAGAGTCAGTCTGCCAGCTTAAGGGATGAAGGCCTGGCAACCCTGATGCTAAAATCACCAGTGGAGCCTACAGGGCATCAAGATTCAGTTCTATCAAAAGGGGATTGAACTTGCAGTGACTTAAAATTTCAATGACATGTACTTTCCCTACGTAGTACAGGTAAGGAGCACTTCTGCAGGGTCTTATTTTGAGACTACTCATCAGTAGGTCATAGACCATATTACTTGTAGCAAATCAGTTACAAGGACCTACCCTGCCAAGTAAGTAATAGTTAGGAAATCAATGTCAGTACTTCTGACTATAGAAAGTTTCTTCCTTTCCACCCCTGAATTTATTTTGGCTCTTCAAAAGATAATGTGGCAATCTGTCCTGTCATCTGTTCTATCACATCACTTGTACTGTTACATATTGTGGCTCCAAGAACAGAAAATACAGTGGAAAAAACTTGACAAAATCCATAATTAAAAGCCAGGTTATTTTTAAATTCTGTATTTATTTTCTGGAAAATATATGACTTTTTCATTTCTTAGGCTGAAGTTGATCTCTAAGAAAAAAACAACCCTGTAGCCTCAGTGTTGTGATTGGCTTTCTGAATTATTTGGCAAGGGCATTTGTATTTTGGTATTAATCTGGGCCATTAGAAAGAAAACTAGGAAGGAGTTTGTGATTGGCCACTGTAAAATTGATTAATAAAGCATATGCATACATCTGAAAACATTTTAGTTCTTAGGCTGTACTTCTGAGCTTTCAAGCACTCTTGTTAATTATTCATTGATAATTGATCCTGCTGGGAATTAAAAGAAAGGAACAAATTCTAACTGGGTAGTAAGAATAATATGGATTCATATCTATTTTTTCAGAGGCAGAATGAGGCAATGAAAAGTGAAAAATCCCATGGCACGAACTGATGGAAAACTGAGAAGTTCTGCAGCATGTGGGTTTTTTGTCTGGAATATGTATCTTTGATAAACTCAGTGTCTTTGATAGTTGCTGTATCACACACCTAGAGAACAGAGCTGTCATTTTTGCAACTAGAAAGCTACCCAGGAAGGAAGTGAGTGAGCACTTCTGTGGATGTGCCAGAGCCCCTCTTCTAGTTTATGTCTCTCTTGAATTACAAATAGTTCTATGAGTAGTAGAACTGAGGAAGATCCAATTTCACATTTGCATCTTCTGGGGATCTAATAGTGTCTGCACCGTGACCAAAATGTTCGCCACAGTTGGGATATTCATTGGCTGAAATTGGCCAGATATTAGGATGGGACTGGGTGCCTTGCATATAAACAAAGTATCATGCCATAAAATTAGTTGTTTTTTGAGGTGTTCTTTTCTTACTAGCCTGTTTTTTTGTAATGTATGCTATGTCTTCTCCTCTGTGGAATGAATTTGGGATTCTAATCAAAAGCCCATTTTTTTTTGTATAATGCAGCAGCAGCAGCCTGCCAAATAGTTTAGGTGTCAATAAGGGTATTGCCATAGGCTCAAATTGTCATTAACTCAAATGCTGTCCTGCACCAATACATTTGGTTTGGTTTTGGGTATGTGTGGTGCTGATCTCCTGTCCATGTTCTGTGGGAATAATTGGCCCATTCTTATGGCCTTTATTTAGGCTGATGCACAATTACAGGCATTTTCACAGCCCTAACAGATTTAGTAGAACAGCTTCCTTAAGGAAAGACTTACCAATATGAATAAATGAAAGAATCGTAATAATTCATACCCAGACTTTACAAGTGAGGTGTGATAAAGTCACTGTGGGTTGAAGGTAAAATAAGGTGTATCATTAACAAGGACTTTGCTGTTTAGCAATGCTTGCATGTATGGAACATTTCAGTTCAGTTCATTTTAAGCTCTCTACTTACTTTCCTGCCTCACTGTTCCCTTTTTCCCTGCCTGAAAATCATAGGGTGACTGTTTGAAGAAGATCATGTATCTCAGAGTGTGCAGGTGAGTGGAATGTTAAACATTTTGCCTGGCATTCAGATGAGTCTTGTGGAATCACTCCCAGTGATACTGTACACAGTGAAAAAGTTGACAGTCATGGGGAGAAGAAAAGGGAGGGAGAAGGTGAAGAGGAGGCTCTTGAATATGTCTTCCAATTTTGCATTAGAAAAAAAAAAAAGACCTGGTCTTTGATTCTTGCTGCAGCTGGGTCCCTAGCAGGTATGAGGATGTGCTGAGTGCTTGCCCAGGTGTTCAGGAATGCAAGGGAAAGGGCTGGAACACAGAATCCCTCTGTTCACACTCTTCCCGAGGTGGCAGGCAGATGGGGAGAGCCAGGACTTTGGCTGTATCCTGTAAAATAGTGACTGTTCCCTTGCATGCATAGTCATAAAAAGGCCAGGTAAATTTCCTTTATGTATTTTGTACTTGTGTAGCAAAGCAAGAGAGTTTAACAAGAAAAAAAATCTGGTCCTTTTTTCTGCAGAAAGATGCTGAAATGTTTCAAAGATTTTGGTGTTTATAAATATACAATATAGCTGATGTTTAGATAATCCAAAGATGATGAGGAGGTGATTTAGGGATTCATTTTAGCATGGAGCTCAGGGTCTAATGGGACAGTTCTAGCAATGATATCCACACAGGTATGTGGATACTGTACTGTTACTGTACAGTAACAAAAAGAAGTTGGTATAAACCTTGAGTTGAGAGGCAGAGACCCTCTTTGCATTCTTTTTAAGCTTTAAGTTCCCGTTTCACTCAGTGAATTGCTCTGAGCATATTGATAGCCACGTAATGTTTGCACAAAGTTCATAGTCTTGCCATTACAATTGGAAATCCTTTTTTATTTATTTTGTATATGATGTTCCTGAGAAGCACTCAGTCAAGTGCACTTCCAATTAAAAGTTCATCCACAAACCACATTTGCTGGCTCACTATCAAGGTTTTCTTGTGGTGCTAGAACATTGGTTTTCCTGAAAGGACTGGGCTTCATCTGGCTGCTTTTCATGTAAAATTGGAAAGCAAATTTTTGTGGTCTTGTACATCCAAGGCGTATAGGTAAATGCCAACTTCTGTTATCTTGGAGTTAGTTATATTAGTTAGTGATATTCAAAGTCTTGAATGTCTGGGTTGTGTCATATAATAAAGGAATGCCTGTTGTCAGGGGTTAGGAAATGCATGTCTTCTTTTGGACATCTGGGGTATACAATGTTTGTGCAACTGGGTAGTTACACAGAAAACCCAGCATGATAAAGAGGGATGGATCAAGCAGTATTGTACAACTAATGTTCATGAATGTTTACCTGACTGCCAAAAGAAAATACTAAGTCTTTCTGAGGTAGAGGAGCTGGTGGAGGGTGTTAATAGAAGGGGCATGGGACATGAAACTTCATGTCTCCATAGGTCTTTGGAGAGATTCAAAGAGTAATTTAGAATCTGAGGAAAGGTGGGACACAGAGGCAATGAGGCAGCTGTGGATGGGAATGCATTCCTCAGCAGTTCTGCAGTACAAGGAGTAAGAGATAAAAAAAGGAAGGCATATAGGCAAAGGGATGTATAATGTAGTAGATTATCCTGTTTAAAGTGAAGGATAGCCTGTGCTCTCCTTTGCTTCTAGCTTGCTACAGCAGGGGGTTTAGCTACCTGAGTACTTTTGCCTTCACAACTGACAGTGAGAGAACAGTTGGACTCCAAGGTCATCACGCACCAGACATTGGGGAAATGTAAATACAGCATTAGAGGTGGCTTGCACCCTCCCCACCCTCCAATAAACCACATACCTTTATAGTATCATGTGCCATCACAGTCTTTGATTACATTTTTTTTATTTAATTGCCCACAATAGCTGGCCATCACAATACCAGGCTGGTCACTGGCACATGTGGTAACACCTCTGGCCCTTGGGATCTGTACCAGCAGAGTGAACATAGCACATCAGAAGGCAGATATAAACTAACTAGGGAAATAACATGATCCTCCTCTGTATAGATCTAGTGATCTCTGCTGTAGTTGTTGCTATATCATGATTCTAAGGCAGGTTTATGAAAAGTGGACACAGCAAGGGAGAGAGTTTGGTCTAAATACAGAAGCTTCCAGCCACTAATGAAAGTATCTTATGTAGAATTTAACTTAGGATTTCATAGTCATCCGTTTCCTTACAGCTGCCTCATTCTGTACAGTCATTAAAACACATATGTTTTGCAGATGCTAGCATGGTTTTCAAATGAATGCCTAATGCAAAATGGAAAAAGGACGTTTGCCCTTACTGTAAACAGTCTTTCTTCTTGGAATAAAGCACTTTTTCTAAGATTTACTGGCTCATTGCCAGTGGCACTCATGCTGCCTTCTTTCTGAAAAACATGGAACACCTGTCGTTTGAAAACCCAGTCTTTTCAAGATGCCTTAAATTTGACATTCCAAAATTAAGGCACTCCTCAGAATCCTGGCTATTATCTTTACTCTACCCAGGTGACCTCACATTGCACCATAGGGAATTTCCTTATCATGAATTTCTGGTTAAGTCCTTCAATCTCTCTCAGGCAGAGCTGTTCTTATTGTTCTATTAAAATACAAAACCACATTAGCCAAACCTAAGGCAGTGCTCACGAGTCCAAAATGAACATGGCAGTTTGACTCCATAAGCTTGAAATTACATTCCAAATCCAGTTTTTCCCAAATGGTACTCTATAAAACAGCATGTAATTTCCTTACTTACACATTTTATACTTTGTGATCCCAAGCAGAAATAATGTTACCTGGAAAGAACGTACTTCAGAATAATGAGGAAAGGATTTCTTGCAGTAATAGGTCAGAAAACACTTGTGGCTGAGGGGACCTCTTATCAACCTTATTTTTTTTTCTCAGCTCTTTTAATCTGGATGAAGCTAATTACATATCTTAGATGCACTGGAGATACACAGAACACACGATGTCTTATACCGTTAGTAACCTTACTTAGCTCCTCACTTGCTTAATTTCTGATACTAAAGTATAACCTTTCAGACTCACAAAGACTGCTTATGCAAAATGGGAATTACTTTGAGACCAGGAGCAGAATGAGTGATATACTCCTACTCCAATAAACTGTGTTATTTGGGATCCATTTGGAACAGGAGTGTCAGACTAGGAAGAGGGTAACTTATATTTTCCTTGAGATGCAGGTCTTGCATCTAATTCTGTTAGGACTTAATATGACCATCTCCTTTCTCTGCCACAGTGAACAGGCCATTTGAAAGAAGAACACCGAATGTGGTCATAAAGTTTTCCTCCATCACAAGTGCTGGCTGTGTGATGTCTTTATAGTGTCACTAATATCCGGAATATTAGGAATATCACTAATTCCTGGCTGTGATTCTTAGGGATTATTTTATATGCCTGACTCTGCCAGTCTTCATATATGTACATACACATTCTCTGTATGCCTGTATGGAATATCCTTCTATATTCATGTGTGGTTCCACTACATGCACATGTATGTTCTACATGTTATGTAGAAATAGATATACCAAAAGATCACAAATATATTAAGCCTTTAAGGGAAACAATACAGAAAGACAAAGGTCAGTGAAGCAGCAATGAAAAATTGAACTAAATTATCAGATCAGAATTTGGGTTTCATGAAAAATGGTGTGTGGCTGCAGATGGCAACTTCAGCCAGAAAGCCCTACATTTAAAGTAGTTATGGAAAGAAAAATAGGTCCACACACAGAGAATCAGTTGCTTCCTGGAAAAAACCAGCAGCAATGCCAGCAATGCCACACTTTTCATGTGCAGATTTCTATCACTGTATTCTGGCTGTGCGGGTGTACTGTAAATTGTTCTTGACAATCCCACCTGCTATGATTAATATTAACTGAGTATAAAGGAGAACTGGTTATTTTGCAACTTGCACAAATGTTGCAGCAGGGTATTTCACAGTCTGGTTGAGGCTGGTGGAAAGCTCCACTCTGGCGGCAGAGCTATGGCCATCACAATACCAGGCTGGTCACTGGCACATGTGACACACACCTCTGGCCCTTGGGATCTGTACCAGCAGAGTGAACATTGCCTTCTCCTCTCTGTGCCTCTTGCAATAAAAGAGGCCCATTGGATGAGATGGTGAAAGAAGCTACTCTGGCAGCTCCATGCTCTCTGAGAATTTCCTCTCTACAGCAAAGGTCACTCACATGGTCAAATTCAGCAGGCTTAAGGATGCTTTGAACGTCCCAGAGAACAAATCAGTGACCCAGATCTTTCATCCCATTTGGTTGCTTTATTGAGCCAGAATTCCTGATGCCAAGGGAATCCCTGGAGACTGATAAATTTGGTGTGAAAAGAGATGTTTGAGTTAAGCACTTTATGGATGAAGAGGGCACAACAGCTCAAAAGAACTTTGGCTATTCCTGCTTCTATTAAGAAACTGCGGTAATATTTGGAATCTGCCTTCAGGTGTTAAATGGAAAGATATTATTTCTCTGCTGTAGCATAATGTTAAATACATGATATGTAGTAGGCATACAATGCATTGCTGATATTGTTATGCGTAAATCACCTTTTGCATGCAGGGCTAAATAAAAGAAGATCCTACTCTCCTCAAGCTTGTAATTCAAAGACCATTCAAAAACTAAGAGCAAAAAACAATTGCAGGCCTGCGGGTGGAAAGTAGATGTAGGAGTGTGTCGTCCACACATGGGACAGAATTTAAGAATTTTAATTTGTTTTTCAAATGAGGTGAACGATAAGTTTTGCACTTTTATTGGTCATGCCTGTATTTACTGAGTGGTGCATTAACGGGGTTTATTTCTGATGGCATGTATTTGTGTCTTGTTATCATAGCTACCAAGTATGATTCATTCTCTCTCAGTTCATCAACGACCCTCCATTTAAAAGGCTCCCTGAAAGGTTCTAACACAACTGCTGCACTTAGGAAATTTTGTTTTTCTTTTCTCTACCTCTGTTTGTAGTGTTCCCTAACACTTAACTCCACTGCGTGTAGAGCGATGCTGGTATGCTTAAGGGAGTAGCTACAGCATTATGAATGTTACTGCAAACTACTAATTTTAATGAAATCCTCAATCATTCAAGTGCATTAGCAACCTTATGTATGTAAGATAAAATTAGATCCAGTTGAGTGAAAATAAAAAGTCATAAGAGATAAGAGCCTAGTGAGGTCATTCACAGATATAAAGCCAACGTGATCATGATCGTGATCACGCACAACTCCAATTTTGTCAGAAGTTCATTGTTCTGCTGTCAAAAACTATGAATGCATCCATAGTTATTCTCTCCAGCAAGCACTAACAAAGACAGCAGTTTGCAAAAGATTTGGCTGAAAGGCCCATTTTGCATCTTGGGAATGTGAGAGATTACATCAGTCTGGAGGTTTCTGATGGTTACACTTAACAGCTTGAAACCCAAAACGTAAAGGTTAATACCAAGTTATTAATGTATCACAAATGCTCATTGTTGTCAGGCTTCCCTGTGTATTGCTTACAGCTTCCTTTAATTCTTCAGGACTTACTCATGGATGACTTATAACTCAGATTGGAACAAATACCATGTACAGTAAATTATGTAAGAAGATTGCACAAGGTGCCTCTCCCATGATGTAACCTACATTAAGTTGTTAATCAGAAACCTACAGCTTCTCAGCTTTAAATAGCATATACAGCTGTTATGCAGCCAGATGAAATATTGTCTGAGGAGTCTGGTGAAGCTGCTCTGCTCTTACTGACATTTGTTGAAAGCCGTATGGCTTTTGCTCTCTTCTTAGTTTATATGCAGAGCATTCTGCATATAAACTAAGAAGAGAGCAAAACCTTGCTTAAAAAATAAAAACTTTCTGTATGAAATGGATGCTGAGTTTTGAAAAACTACTTCATTTTAGCAAGGACATGTTTATATTTGGTCTTTTCTGGACACATGGCAAAAACTAACCCTAAGGGAAATCATTTGCTACAGCTTAGTGGTGTGTTGTACTATTCTCTGACAAGACTTGTTTGCTATGTCAGTTTTTAAAAGCAGTTTATAAACTGGTCATGTAGATCAAAACCAGAAAGCTAAAACGTTCTTAAACATTCATTGTGAGAGATGTTTTTTCCCCTTAAAACAAATCCTCTTTACTTTTTTTTTAGCTTGACTAACACAAACTTTTATTATAATGATGACTGGGGAAAAAAAAGGTAATCTTTTAAGCTGAAGTTGTGCATGTCAGCTGGAGTGTACAATTCCCACAGTGTTATTAATCATAAGGCAGTCTATAAAACAATACTATGTTTCTCTGCACAAGGTACACTAACTAGCTTGTGGTTTCCTTGGGTTTAGCCTAACTTAGGTTCGCCAGTGATATAAATCTTCAAGTAATGCCTATTTTATTCCAAGAGATGGGTTTATCGCATCACATCTTTTGTTTTATTGCATCTTTTTTCTTCTCTTTTGACATTCTTGTTCTACTGTAGGTAACTGTTACACCATGTTTATGGAAAGCAAATGAACAGTGTACTGTTGCAAACTAGCATGCATGTAACAGCAACAGCACTTTACAATATAAGAAATAATGAGAAATACATAGGAGTGATTTGGATCAGTTTCCTAACAACCTGTATGTGCTGATGTGAACCTCATTAGATCGTAACTGTTTCTATATTTACTGATATCATGACCAAAACCCTTTTCTTCCTCTTGGATTCAGTGCTTATTCAAAATTGTTTTCAGAGAAGTTTGAAGTGGTTAAAAATCTTTCACTCATTTCTAGACAGATCTGTATATACTGATTAACCCTAACTAATATGGTCCTATCTCTTTATATATATTTGGACATCTCCAAAACCACCAGATGTAATTGCAAAAGAATATAGTCATAGTGTACCCTCCTATGAATGGTGGCTGTGCATGCTTTCTGGCATTGTCAGATGAGGAGCAAGTTCTGTATTGTGCATCATGTACAGTAGGCTAAGCAGAGGACTAATAGGTCTAACTGCTAAAGAGAGCTTCATATTGTGATGTTCTGTTACAGTCTCATAAGACAAAAAAGCATGTCAGATGTGAAATAAAAAAAAGGGCTGGATGAACACTATAATATTAGGTTAGATCTGTAGACCCCTGATATTGGGGTTTACCAGTGAAAATGAAATGAATGCAAAACAGTAACACTGTTTGCTTTTTTTTTAATTATGCTCATGACTACAAACAAACTGTTTCCATAATTCACACACGGAATTATACTGAAAGGAATGAGTGTCATGCGTTTGAGTGATTGACATAACACCTTAAGAAAGGAAAAGGAGAATTCCATTTTGCAATGTAATGATTCTTTATTTGTGACTACTGTGACAGCTTTGAGTTACAAAATAGGTAAAGATGTGAACCCTCTGGAGTTTATACTGTGTAGGGGCCAGGTTCTTCAGTCCAGGTGTTTCATAATGCTTTGATGACAGAAAGGTTGCTGGTCAAAATTCTTTGGTAGCATGAATTTTCTAAAATGTCACTTCACTTTCCATGGCAGGTCCTCCCAAACTGTGCTGTTTATCCTACAAGACTAAAGGAACTAGTCTGAAGTAGTGTGTGGACAAAACTTCTCTGGCTGTATTTCTCTGAATGAGACTGGTGCTAGCTGATGGAACAGTAGATTTTTCATGCAGAACCACATGTCTACTCCTGTGCTTTGCAAGGCTGGTAGAGAGTTTGGATTTCTCCTCTCTGCTTTTGGGATGAGGGTATGGAGAGTGGGATAAATCACCTCCTCCTCCTCTGTGCTCACATAGCCTGGCAGAGAGTTGAGCACAGTTCTCTTTCTATGCTGGCTGTACCCAAACTAGCTAAATTCACAAATCTAGGATTTTAGAGAGGAATTAAAAACTCTTGTGTATTCAGTATGTTTTAAGAGTCCATTAGCAACGGGAAAATCTTGCACAAGTTTTCTATCAATAGTTAACTATGGTTGAAAATTGCTTTTTCTCCTTTCTATGTCCTGCCGGGCATTGAGCCTTCTTTACTAGCACACCTTTACCTGTCAGTCGCTTGCCCAGGAGGCTTAGACAGTGCTGAGTCAGACTGTAGCATGCAGACATGTCTAGCTGTCTGCTGTGTCCCAGCCCACTTTGGCTGGCACTGCCACATTTTGTCTGGGGCTGCTAGTGGCTGAACTCTGTACTTGATAACGTGGTGGGAAAAGGCTTAAAATAATGCAGTAGGTGCAAAAGTCAATGTGCCACTGTTGATGTCTGTAATTACCTTACGTCAGTGTAGCGCTATGGCATGCCACGCTGTTTTCCTCCGCTGCAGGCCATATATAGCCTGTTACACTTTGATCTGCTCAGCAAAACAGAATGCGTTCCTTTTCTCTGTAAACAGCAGCTGGGTGAAAAGAAAGGGTAGTGGAGCCTGAAGCTGCATGATGTATTGGCGCTAGCTTTGAGTATATTCTCTGACAAGATAATGACCCATATATGTATCACCAGTGCCGATTTGGTCTGTACTCATTGCTTCTAGAGCACAGTTGTGGTCTAGACTCATCTGCTGTGATTTCTCCTTGGGAGATGTGATTCTGGAAGGAAAATGTGGCCTGGCTAAACTGATGAGGTGTGCCTTTCTGTGACCCTCTAATCACATGAGTTATTTCAAATAAGACTCACCTTGTTATTGGCAAAAAGAACATATTCTTTGATGAGTAGTTTGCATGTCCTGTTAGTTTTGAATGTGGATCTTCACATTTAAGGAGTTCCAACTAAACAAATGGAGCTGTTCTGTACCATTCCTCAGACATGAAGCTGACTTAAAATGAGCATATGGAGGCATATGAAAGGCTTGTACTGCAGCTGAATGTGTCTGAGGGTCAAGGAGGACCAATTAATTTAGAGTAAGTACTTGCATTTTGAAACATCTATGCCTGAGCTGGGCCAAGTGTCCATGAAGCTTGAAAGGTAGCGTCCTCTCATCCTACCTCATCCCACGTTTTCTAAGCAAGTATTCAAGGTTCACATCTGCTTTATTTACTGTCTGTTAGATTTACTGCATTTTTATCTTATATTAGAAAAGAAACATAACTTTAGGCAAACATGTGGTTTTAAAATGGGATTATAATTCCAGGGCCTACAAACACTCATGTTGCAATGAATAAAGGCAGACTTTACTGATTCCTTTTGCAGGGCAGTAATGGTCGTTACATAGTTCATACTACATAAAATGATATAGAGCCATTTTCTCTTTGACTACTAAATCAACATACTTAGTAACAAGCGTAGATTGTGAATGCAAAATTCATAATTCTTACAGTAAAGTGTAGAGTGTGAGACATATTAAAATTTTTAGCATACCAAAGGGTGTGAACCAGATTTGGAAATCTGGTAGTGGTTTTTAACACCTCTTTTAAAATGAGGTAGATGCAGAATAATCTACTCAAGATGTATGTCCAAAGTATGGAAACAAATCTATTCTGAACTCAACTTCCTGCATTCAGGAACTGCATGTTCATGAAACTCAAATAAAGCAATATAGATTGCTTTATTTCTTCCTCTTTGTGGGCATAGAAAATGTGAGATATTTAAGATTCTAACAGTATGGGAATGCTGTGTTTATGCAAAATGCTGCTTTAAAAGTAAACATTGAAGCAATTGCAAGTACAGAGGCAAATATCCCATCTCATGTGCTATCCATTCACATCAAGTCAGCTGATTATGAGTAATTGTAAATATGCTTTTGGTTATGGTAGAAAGCAAAGCCTCATGAAGGCTTTGTGGATTTGCAAATGTAAAGTGTTTTAAACCATTTTTAGTGCTGAAGGACACAAACACAATTTATATTCTAGCCCTGTGAAAATAAATGCATTCCTCAGCTTTAACATAAGTTTGTTTTGACCCTGGTTAACATAGATTTAAAGAAGGCAAGCTCTTTCCTTAGCATCCAAAGTAGGGAATGCTGAGAGAAAGGCAGTTTTAAGCATAGAAGGGTACGGGAAAAAGAAACCCTTTTACGTTAGCAGAAAACAAAAGGAGTTACCTTCATTGCTTGCTTTCCTTTTTTCCCCACTCCTCTTTACACTTGAAAATCTTTTAATATTACATAGCTCACTATTTTTCCTGTGGCTGAAATTCCTCTCTTTTAATTTTAGCTCCTAGTTAGATGTTTATAGCAAGAATCAGTTGCCTGAATAAAGACATGTAGTACCATTTTGGATGACCTACAATGTCATTTGAGATGCCCTACATTTTGTAAGATACTCACATAGGGCCGGCAGGTACGACACAGGGCTTAAGGCAAATCTTTGCTCTTCTGCAGCAGCAGTAGTTACACTAGGGCATCTCCCGTGCAACTAGACCCTAGCATTTAGTTCACAGTCTAAACAAATTATCTTTCCTCCTTCTGCGGTCAGAGAAGAGAGAGGCTGGCTCTTTCAGAAAATAGTTGTACGTGCCTGTCTTAGTCATGTAGACAAGTCAGTCATCACCTCAAAGTATTTGACTCTTCTACCAGGGAGCTCAGGTGACAAGATAAGCTTAGGATTCTAATTTGCTGATGATAGTAGTTAGTTATGGTAAATCTTGTCCTTTGTGAACAAAAAAAACCCCACTGAAATTATAGGCTCTTAATATGAAGAGTTTGATGTAGTAGTGTGGTGAGATTTATCACCTAAAGATTAAGTTTTTTAAAAGTCATGAGGATGAAACTAGCTAAAACTCATGTGACTTTAAGGTGCAACTGAAAATCTGAATTACGACTTTTTTCCTTAGAATTAGTTGGTATTTAAAGAAACACAGGAAGGCTTTTATTTGTTTAATTACCCAGGGGAAGTTTACTCCACAGTGTTACCGAAAGATACACATGTATCTTTTCATGTTGAGCCAATCCTCTCAGTTTTCTGCTGGCTTGTTAACTGTCACTTGTCTGAAGTAGATTTGTTGCAGGTTGTGATGGTCTGGGGGTAGAAATGAAGCATGATTTGTAAGAGGTAACCTTATATTATCTTTTATTACACCTGCTGCTCTAGCAGGAGAAAACAGCCAAGTATTCAGCACAAAACCCACTCCTTTCCGTTCTGCAAGCTTCTCTGTTTTCTTCCATTATTTCAGTGCAGCTATTTAAAGATACTACTCCCTTTACAAGACTAGCCTCATTTATTACTGTCTTAAGGAATGCAAATCTATTAATAGTGGAAATGAGGTAAGGAGGACAGGATTGTGAATGGAACACAAGATATAACCTTTAGAGTTGTCCCTGTCTCACTTCAATTAGACTCAAAATGATAAAAAGATTCCTTTGACATTCTAAAATGGCACGGGAAATACAGCAGGGCAGTTTAGTGTGATACAGTTTCCAGTACCATTTGAATGCCAACGGCACAATTTTAAGGTTTAGACAAGTTATTCAGCGCAAAGCTCCAAGAGGGAAAAAAGGACTGTATATGTCACTGTCATATATCCTGACAGATTCACACAGGATGCAGAGTGAACTTGCACATCCCATACCAGAGAACAGTCCCAACTCTGTCTTATGGTGCAAGTGGTGGCCTGTGGAGTGCAAAGCATAATAAAGTCCAAAACTGTAACTTTCACAAATATACAATATAGCTCATTGATGAATTTTGTATCCCCTTTGTTTGCCCTTCTAAATATTCAGGCATCATTACTTATACAGGCTCCCTTGTGGTTCTAGCAGTGGTAGTTCTAGCAGATTTCGGCATTTTTAAATCAAATGAGAGTGGTAGCAAATATATTTCTTGGCTTCGAATTTAAAGACTTAGGGACATTGTTGTAGGTTTTTTATAAATTAATTTCATAGGAGATGAGACCAGCTTTTGGGTTAGATCTGCCAACAAAGTATATGTCACTGAAGAGGCTCATCCTACAACAGTGAATAAAGCCGTACAAAGCCATCTGTGAGATAGTAGATGTTAAAATGAGGTTTAATCACTGTGTAAGTGACTTAATTATCGTCTGTTGAGTTTGGGATCTAAACTGGTTTCTTGCCCCTTGTTTGTTTTGACATTGGTATTTTAAATATATGCAATGACGTTATTCAGTTTATAATGGAACATTTTGTGTTTAATGACCACAACCTGCTGAACTCTGAATATTTGTCATGTTTGTTTCTTCCCTGCACTTCTTTGCTTGCTTCCTTGCATGTGTGGGAATATGTATGCGTAGTTTCTTTGTTGGATTTCTTTGCATTCTTTTCATAGACTACTTTATGATGGGTTATGGTCTGCCAGTGCTCTCTGGACCACAAGGTGAAGAACATTTTGAACCATGAACACAATTATCTATGTGCTATGGAAAGGCTGGAAGACATAATTGGTTTTTGTTAAAATGAATTTATGACATTATTAGCTGTTGAAAAATCATAGTCAACTAATACTAGGATTTATTAATACCTAAGTAAGTTTAGACAAGATAGCAGACAGTCTGCTGGAAGTGTCTAGTCTGAGGACTTCTTTGAGGATTTTATGCCATATTCTTCTGTTGAGGTACTAATGATGAGGCTAGGTAAGAGATCTCCTGTCGGATGGAGTGTAGGGTCTGAACAAATAGGTACGAAAGATGTGCAGAATCCTCTGGAACTCACTTCAGAGCTGGGCCATAGCAGATGACTGCACAGGACCACTGTTTTGATAGGTCGTTTTGTGTCCCAGGACTCTGTGTACTTAAATAACTATTACAGAGAGAAGGTTCCTTATCTTAAAGGTTCCCCTGGGAATACTGAATTAATTAATTATCAAGGCAACAGAATGTTCCTAGCCATATTAAGCAAAGTAACTGCTGATTAATGTTTGTTTCCATCTCAGTCTGAAGGACTTCTATAGTGCAGGATCCAACAATGTGTGTTACTGATAAGATACATGATGTCTTTTGATAAAAACTTTCAATCACTTTTCCTAGGTACTAAAGTTTTCTGAAGGTACAGATGTTTGTTTTGTCATCTCTGAACACACAGACATGTTGAGGTATGTCCTCACAAAGTAATTTTGTACATTAGCTATGAATTGCTTAGTTTCTGTTTCACAATGTGCTAAATTTTTTATGATGATCATAAAATTAGAACAATCCGGTACTACATGTGCTGCGATTTATGCAATTCTACATTCCCTGAAAGGCAGTTTGCAAAAAATAATGGATGATAAATTATTTGATGTAACTTCTGGAAGCAAATCTAGAAGATAAAATGTTGAAATTTATTTTATTCAGACCTCTCAAATACCTGATTTTTATTTTTAATTTCAGTGAATAAAATTATCTTAGCTTTAAAGAGAGGTTTATGTTTCAGAAAATTGTAACGAAAAAGTGGATATGGATTATTTGAGGACTGTTATGTTCTGAGAGATTCAGTGGAACGTGTTCTCACACTTGAGAAATCTTGGATTAAAACATGACCAAATGTTTTACAGTCTCATTCTCCATCTTCGTATTCTAGTTCTTTCAGTTTATTATAATTTGAAGAGTTTTTTCTGCCAGCTCCAACATTCAAATGCTGCAGCTGAAAGACCTTTCCAGACATAAGTAAACTTGAGCCTGATAGGTTGACTCCGTTAAGGCTGAGGTTCAGATTAACGTTTGTATCTATTAAAAGGTTAATTGTTTAGATAACCTTTTCAGTTATAAAATTGGTTCAGTTGTGTGAAATGGAGAAATTTCACAAAATGGAGAGGTTGCTTTGAAAAGTCTTAAAAGCTTAATAATTTCCATTTTAAATAATAAATGGAAGGTGTGAGTATGCCTTATACATTGTATCTTTGAGGGCAGTAGAAATATGCAATTGAGAGGACAATATATGGAATGTTAAATAAAATATTACTAACCTAAATTCTACCATGAAATAAAAAAATGTTTATTGTTTTTATTGCTGTTTCCACAGAAGAGAGCTTGTCACCATATCTCAAGTACAACTCTTAGAGAATAATCCTTCCTGTGAAAAAAAAATTGAGAAAAGTACTATAAGTTTAACATGTAACCTTTTCAGGTGAAATCAGTGCTGTGCATCAGAAAAGCTTAAAAATTCATTAAAAACAGTAATGGACAAAGATATCTTAGGTGCAATGATATGTAGTACTTTAAGTAATAAAATAATGATGTACGTTTTCTGGTCTTGTAATTATGTCCTTGCTTTCTCAAGCTGGGACCTCTGATCTCATTGATTTTCAAAGAATGTTGCCTTTCTGGTGAAGTCTCTCCTTGAGCATGTAGCTGTAGTGCTTCAAGATGTCAGGAAAAACTACATCAGGGCATGAGAAGTTATACACAGCCCTTCTAAAAAGCCACATAAGAAAAATACCTCTGCAGTGTACACAGGAATCATGTATAGTTGAGACTTGCTGTGCCAGGAAGAGGTCAAACCACTGAGTGGTGACTGTGCTCATTACAGTTTATCTTATAAAAGTGAGTTAAGTTTTGATCTAAGTATGGTATGACTATTTGCATTATGCTATTCTCTCCCTGTCTGTATATAGCATAACCCTGGAAAATCTACTACTTGTATCTGAATGTGTTAAACTAGCAATTCAAGCAAGTTAAAAACAACTGGAATGACATTCTTAAAGCATTACGTATCTGACTGTAGTCTGATGGGCACCAGTCCCACGCTTGGTTCATGAAAGGAGATACTGCTTGCTGTCTCTAGTTTCCTTCACAAACTATAGAAAATAAAGGATAGGTCTGATAGTGACGTTGGTAAATTAAGAGGTCCATCTCCTTGCTTTGAAAGTGGCACCAACTTTAGCAATGATGACTTTAAAAACTGTGGCTGGAGAATTACTGGCTGCAAGTAGGGTGAAAAAGTTGTAAAAGATCCAGCTATCCTTTTTGCCTTACAAAATATATTGAAATCCACATTCAGACTGTTCTGCACAGGTTAGAACTGGGGCAGCTGCATATGCAGCAGCAAATTTGATCACAGCTCTGGTTTGTTTGCTCAGTTGCTCCTGGAAATCCATCAGCATCTATAAAAATGCATAGTAGTACAGCAGATAATATTGCAGTACGGGGCATCTTGTTCTCATTCACAATTGAATGTTCCCATGTATCATCATCAAAAACCCATGGGCATAATAGGAATAGCAATAGTCAAAGCTTATCATAGCCTAAAACCATGGTCTTGTGGTCTTGACTAATAAACAACCTGTACCAGAGCATGTGAGTCATATCCTCTCTATTTAGCTCTGCAAGATAAGTGGTTGTTTGCATCATAGCAGTTACCATATAGCCAGCACAAAATAAAAGAAGATACAAACTGGTCATCTTAACACCATCAGAATGAGAAGGGTTTTTTTTTTTGATGTGCTGAAGGTGTCAGCAGAGCTCTGTTTAGGTGAAAGATAATAGATTGTGACTTGGAAAGCAAGACTGGATGTGATTATTTAAAACTTACGAAAGGTAGCATCAAAGCTGTTCACTTGCTACAAACAGCACACATGTTCTCAGTCTGCCTTCATCAAAACTTTCATATGCTTAATGCCAACTGGAAGGCTATGGGGTTGGGTCTAGCAAAAGCTACGTCTTGTTCTTTTGTGTATGATTTGTGCAGATCCAGGAGTTTTTTCAGAGAAGTTGTTTTTCATGGTGGCATGGATGGTTTAGTGGCTGTTGGCCTTCATGGCATTGCCAATGAGATAAACACTGTTCAGGCAGACTTCAGGTAGCTCTTTATATCCTATTTTTGGCTTTTGTTTCTTAAATTTTTACGTATTCTCTGTTTTGTTATACTTGCCACTGGCTGGGGAACCAAACTTTTCCAGTGACAGCTGTATTGGCTGGAGGTTGTTGCCTGCACCTGCCTGAGATGCTTGCATAGCAGGGCTGGGAGCTCAACTTTGTGAGAAAGCGTCCTCAGTACTTTAAAGGGAATTTCCTCTAACAGGAAAAATAGATATTTATCCCAACTTTATGCTTTCCAGCAGAGTCCTTGGAGAGGGAGTGAAAGTCTGCAAGACTGAATCAGTACTTGATTTGCTTTCATTTTTCACAGAAGTGTAGTTCTTCAGAAGACCAGCCACATAATAGTCAATGGCTCAGATTCCTAGGACATACTCTGAATTATTCCCTGTCCTATAAAAAGTACTCAATCTTCTCTCACAGAACTGTGCTTTTGTCCAATGAAATAGCGTAGTAGTATAGAAACAATTCCAGGAGCTTACTAGAAGTGGGAAATTTTTGATGGCTTTAGTAGAATGTTCACAAGTTGCATATCTCTACTCAGTGGCTTTACTTGGCTGCAGCTTGAGGAAGTAAAGACTGTTGAACACTATGCCAAGTATATTTGAATGAGTTACTTTCTCTAGGGGAGCCATCTCTGTGTTTATAGGGAAGAAGTGAACCAAACTTTCCCATAATATCTCAATAAGAGAAAATGCTATTTTTCTGCTTATTCTCTACCTGTAAGTTGCTAAAAATGTTATTTGTAAGTTTGTGTATAATTCTTGTCTCTAAGAAAATTCTCCACTCTTTGTTTGTGTTACATAGCTGAGAACCATGGAAACAAATGAAGAATACATTTTCTATCCATTGACTGCTACTCAGATATTCATTTCTGTAACACGCCGCATTAATTCTTAGCAGCTGGGATTCATTACACTAGCAAAAGTTGTTATAAATGTGCTTTACTGAGTATTTATTATCTCTTGTATGGATTTCATATGCATAGATGCATATGCAGTATGCCTATGTATAAATTATGACTTAAATATAGCTGGCCTAATATTTGTTCATATACTTGGAAATCCAAGGAAAATCATGTATTCCTGGTTATATTATTTCATTTGTTTCTATGCCTTACGGTAGATTGTTTTATTGTTGGTGTTCCACGTTGTGAAAACAGTGCATATTATTTAGGGAGCTACTGCAGAAATCAACTAAATGCGGAACAAACAATGACTGTCCTATCTAACTGCTAAATAGAAAATAAATGTAGCCTAGTTATGCAGCATTTTGGTAGAAGACAATATTAGCGTTGGCCTCTGGTCTTTAATTTATTTATTCTTGTTTTACCAAGAACCTACACATCAGAGAGGTTCCCCCATGCGCCATCTGTTTCCTTGCAATTGGGAATGGTAGAATAATTTTCTGAAGAATTGTTGACAAGATGTGGCAAGGGAACAGTAATCCATAAGGACGAGATTTCTCGTTAAAGTCAGTCAGCTCATCTGTGATACAGCAAGCTCTTGATTTACACTGGTCGCCTCTGGAGCAGGGAGGACAGTGACTGGTACGTTACATTTTTTATTGCACAGGTTAATGGTGAGGTTCTTGACAGTAACAGAGATTGCTGTCAGATCAGTTTTCATGGCACAGACACACTTATCTAGTGAGATTATTCTAGTTAGACAGTTTATCATGATAACAGATCTGACCATAGATGCCTCTTGACCTTAGTTACTTCATGATGTCTTAATGTTGTCTGGCTGTTGTCATATCATTCCTTAGGCTTTTGCTAGGAAGGGCAGGTGAGCTGCACAAGGGCCCTCATGAATTAGAGCAGACCTCTCTTTTTGGCCTTGTGGTAGAGCTCTTAATTTTTTTTTTTTACTCTGTGCACCTCCTGGTCTCTCATAAACAGAACCTTAGTGCAACGCTTAAAATTACTGCTTCTGCTCTTGCTGAGTGGCCAGTTTATGGCATATTGCCACAGCTGGATGTGTCACCCAGCTGACAATGGTTGCAAGCAGATAAAGAAAATTACTCTAGGACAATTTAAAAATAATTTAAAAAATTAACGTCTTCCATAGAAGCTTGGGTGGGGTGGAGGGGGGCAAGGAATAATATAGAAATGAGAGACAGAATCACAGATACGGTGGTTGGAAGGGACCCCACAGGTCATCTAATCCAGCCTCCTGCTTAAAGCAACACTGTACATATACCTTGGAAGACTGAGAGCACAGGGGAGCATACATAAGTAGGAAGTATACCGGAATGAAACAGAAAGAGGAGATGTTCTCTTCCAGTTGAGGAAGCATGTCTTTCCACAGTAAAATCAAAGCTATCTTTAAGCTTTTGTTGTGTAAAACGTTGGCTGGAATAAAAGAGTTATTTCTCCTTCTCTGATGAAGGGTGGCTACTTTGCTCGTTTTTTATTCTTGGTATATAAAGAGCCCTGGGACAGAGATCTTTTCCTACCTTACAGAAATCTGAGTGAAGAAGTGTAAAAGCTAGTTAGATTTCAAGCAGAATCATGTTTAGTCTTGAGCTGCCAGTATTGCTACGTGGATTTCAGATCTGGAAGTCCATGTTCCTTCTGGCTTATCCATTGTTAACTGGAGAAAAACAAACAAAAAATCTAAGATTGGAATTTCAGCCCAAACCCTGAACAGACTAAAAGATGTGCTTATTTTCATGTAGAAATGTACTTAAATGAGCTTAGGACATGATTCCAGACAAATTTATGTGATTGGAAGAGATCTTCCTTAATAATCCATATTGGTGATTGGATGCTGTACAGTTTTAACAGGAGTGACAGATCTGAAAAAAAAAAAAAANACAATGTTTCACTCCAAACTTTGTTTTTAACAGTGTTTTTCCTGCCCCTTTCTTCTCCCAGATGCTTCAAGGAAAACATGAAAATGCAGCTGGAGACTTGAGAAAAATCATTATCACAGCACAAGGTAGAATATCTAATCAGAGTAGCTGTTTGGTAGACAAAAGGGAACATGGCCTCAAGCAGTGAGAGCACCAACTCTGTCATGAATTGGTGGATACACTGCCCCATATTAAGATGTTCTGCTTTGCATCGTGGCAGTGCACGTTTGTTTTGGTTTTGTTTCAAAGCCTGTCGTTGGGATCCCCTAGGAGCCTAGAGGAACAGCATGATTGGCTTTAAAGATTATTTTGTTTTTTGATAGCTAAATCAGCTGCACTATTCCAACAGCTCACCACGTCAGATTCACATAAGCATGCTCCAGTGCATAAGCACACTTGTACAATACTAAATTAAGCCAGCCATCTCTGCACCCTTCAAGGGCTGAGATAGAGAGGAGTGTGAGTGGCAGATACTGGAGGAAGAGACTAGCGGATCACAGCCAGCCAGCCAAACTGCTGAGTTCTGAATCACTTAGTCAGAACCACTTAGTACTGCCTTAAAAATTCAGTAAGACCAAGAATATTTTGAGCTAAGTGAACAGAAATGGAAGATCCTAGAGTAGTCAGTCCCATCTCTGTCTCTCACAAATATGAAACATGATCAAAATTTGGTTGTATCACTCTAACTGCTAATGAAGCAACAAGAGGATTATCAAGAGAAAATTCTAAGGTCTGGCTGTCTCCCTCATGGTCTTTCTAAGATGATCACTGCTGCCTGACTTTTTCTTGTTGGCTCTTTCTCCAAAGCAGACAATCTACACGTATATGTGACCTTAGCCTGGAATCTATGCTAGCAGTTTTCTAGAACACAAGATTCTCAAACTGAGATTAATACATGTCTTTCAAAATAATAATACAAAACATCAGAGTCAGCCCAACAACTTCACTTGGCTAACACTGTGTAAACAGAAAGATCCATTTCTGTTGGCTACGGTATTACTAAAGTTCATGGAAGCCAGTGCACAGACACTTGAACATGCTGGTAATATGCAGCTTTGAAAGAATGGTAAATTTTTTAATAAAAAAATGCAAAACCTTTAAGATATTGTATATTAAGATAAAAGATGCAAGGTTTAAATTGAATGCTATAGGGGTGTCACTGGAATGAAGGTAATGTCTAAAGAATGGATTAGTGAATTTTTTTTGCCAACTATTTGATTTTTTCAGAAGTGAAAGGCATAACTATCTATTTTCAAATACACAATTCGAATTTGTCCATAATTGCAGAAACTATGTAAATTATAGATGGATTATTTGAAATCAAATTCTCTCTGTCTTTCTTCACTTGCATTTGCAATCCTCAGTATTTCCTCAGTATTCAGTGAGCCTGCTAAGGAAACCTCTGTCCTGAAAGAATGTACTTCCTATGTTTAAACTCATCATTGCAAAGTAAAAATAAATAAAATTGCTCTATACTTCTGAAATTTAACCATCTTCAGATTTTTTTCATCATGGACACAACCTGAAAATTTACTACCTCTTATGTGATCACAGCTACGTGTATATTTGCAAGTTACATGAGGTCTCAGCAGCCTTAAAATCCTCATATGAGTGAAAGTTTAAGAAAAAAACAGTGGTCATTGACAGTGTATTTATCCTCATGGATTCATATGATATTTCTTACTTGTCTTGCATAGGCAGTGAAAAAGCTGAGAAGAGCAGTTGGTGATTTCTCTTCATCTCTGTACCTGGGCCCCTCATCATGACAGGATTCTTATCTACACAGAAAGAGGAGAGGCTACTGCTGTTACAAATGTACTCATTAAATCAGGCTCATGCTTTCATTCGAAAAGCATTTGCATGTGTTTGGATGTTTTTCTTGATGTATTTTTTCCATCTGTGTTGGTCGCTGTGTGCACACAAGTACATGCAAAACTTAAATGCTCTTAGGGAAAGTCCTAGAATGCAAAGCTTATAGGTTTTGAAGCTAGATGGTAGTCTCATATTTGACAGTGAATATTTAGATATATACCTAAAAGGAACACATTGTTATTGCCTTCCATCTTAATAAACGTGGTCCTTTTATGTCCTCTGTTTTGTTATGACTATCAAATGATAAAGGAATCAAGACAATTGTCTGCATTCTGGGAACATGCTGAATAACTGATGCAAGAAAAAGCAGTTTTGGAAAGAGATTTGCAACTGAAAGGTCACATGGCAGTATGGCAACTTGTTTAATGTACAAAGAATAAGATAATTTAACATGCTTCTCAAGGATTCTGAAAAAAGGCCTAGTGTTCCTCTGTGCCTGGTGTTATGGCATTGTATTTGGAGGCCTTTTAGAGCACAAAGAGCTAGCATTATTTAAGCAAAACTGTCTCATCCTGATGTTCACCACTAAAACGACTTGAGAAATTGACATTGACTAGAACAAGCATTTAATGTTTTATGTAGAAGGCTCTACCTCATATTGACAAATATATTACAGTATTAGCATATTGGCACACATCAGCATGTACTGGAGTTTGTGCTTTGACAGCTGTTGGAAAGAGGGATTCTAGCTATTCACAGAAGAATTCTGAATGTTACCTTTGGCACTTGCTAAGGCATTGACTGGGTCCCACTTTGATACCCCATGCAAGATAGAAGGCATTTTTCCCATTCTGCAGCTTCGCGTAAGTTCTCCCAGTCCTTCAGTTTACTGTAAAGAGGCTTCAAGGGAGTCAGTTTGCTTTTACCCGAGAATGCCTGTAACAGACTTCTAATGCCTTACTTGGGTTTTTTTATTAAGCCATTTGCTCAAATGAGTGGAGCAGAGGATGCCTTGGTAAGTAGTAGGATAGGAAAAGACTTTACCCCGGGCACAGTACATCTTATTCATGTAGGTTCTTGCCCTAAGGTTAGAGACTTTTGTTTGAAGTGCACCTCCTTGTGTTGATCTGTCTAGACTTCCTTAATGAGTGTTTCCTAGTGAGACAGTCCCCCTGTGCAAGTTTGATTGTTCAGTATGGGGACTGAGATGGGTTGCACTTTGCATAATAAAATTACAGTTCTTTGCTGAGACTGGTTATACGTTATAGGCTTTACTCACTGGCTTCTCAGTGGCAGCCTCAATTAATCTCTTGCAGAAATACTCTGTAGAAATGAATATACTGCCAAATACCAAGAGAGAAGTTATATGGCTGAGGCAGAACATTTAATTTATTACAAGGTAATTTTTTAGAAACCAAATCTATATACATCCATGAAAGATACAGAACAAGGTAAAGGAGCAAACCTCCCATCAACAAGCCTTCTGTATACTGCTTAAAATCTTATTTTCTCTACTTTGGCAAAAAAAGTATTGTCAGCTCCAAGAATAATAAATAATAGGGTTGAATTAACAACCATGGGCTGAATAATACCATGGAAAGTTCTCCGCAGCTTGCGCACTGTAGAACTTTCTGTATACAGAATTTTCTTCTTAGTTGTTCCACTGGGTGGCACAACACCTACATTGCCTTTTTCAAAGATATCACTCAATATTTGAATATGTGAAATTATTTTGCTGTCTTATTTTATGCTGGCAGCTTCAGCCTTGAGTCCTGATCACGTTGCCTAGCCAGATGAAATAGGGACTGAAGCTAATTGGAAGGCAATGCCACTGTATTGTCTTTAATCCAAGACAAAAATTACCCCCTCACACTTGTTCCAAATGGTGGTTATCTATTTTGAACAAAATCTAATGTGTTAGAAAAACATATAGCACAGAACCTGGGAGCAACTCAAGCTTTCCACAAACAAAGCACTTTGGTATCAGGAAAGAAAACAAAAAGTGTCTACTCTCTTCATGGGAATTAGTTGATGACCAGTATTTTAAGAAACTCTTCTGAGATCCTCATGCTTCCCAGGGCTGAAGTGGAAAGGAAACTGTCCTGCACTTTAGGTGGATACACCCACTGTCTTTTATTAAGTCCTTGCCAGAGTCAAGAAAGAAATCTAGACCTTCAAATCCTGTATGCTTAGAGAAATGTCAGTTAAAACTCATGACAATGTTTCTCTCCTTACAGTTGCCTTGCTGATGAAGAATTATCTGTATTTGGCTTTCAATGCTATGTAATGTTCTGACAGACTAACAAGACCCAGCTGCTTCACAGCTCCCCCAGTTGTTATTTGCTCTCCAATCATTCATCTTTTAAGGTTGTTTTGGGGTGGTTTTTGTTGTTGTTGTTGTTGTTGGGGGGGGGGGGGGGGGTTTTGTTTTTTGTTTTTAAAGAAAAGATTCACTATATCCTCCACCAACTCTGAAAGGTAGTTGAGCCCACTGCTTTTCTAAACCTATGAAGACCTTCAAACCTCAGGACTGTTTGACTCACAGGGATAGCCTGTTACCTCAGCTTGTCCTCAGGCAGAGAACATATGGTAGCGATAGCAGCATAAGCATCTCCTTTTAAGTTACTTGTTTGCTGTCTCCTTATTTGTAAGTATGATTAATTCTGTGATGTTTAAATGAAGTGTTTTGTTTTAGTGTCAGGGATTCTGAGGTATTTCCAGATTAAGCCTTGTTCCCAAAAAACCGCTTTCATGGGGTAGTGGTTGTCTCTCTGTCGGTTCTGCCCCTTCCTCCATTTACTTTTGACCCAGGGGTTAATTTCAGTAAAATCTGAAAGAGGAATAGGTAGGACTCAGAGGTGTCTAAATGGGTACAAAATTTGTGAGAACTGTCCTGTGACTAGAAGAGAACTGCACTGTACTCTTCCCCTGAGAGAACTCACAGATTATATTTAACATTTGGTTGTAGCTAATCAGTCAAAATGTACCTGACTGTCCAATTAACATTTGTGCACTGCTTTCTGGCTGTCTCTTGCAAGATGCAGCTGGAAATACTGCTCCAGGAACTGGGTCATGACAGTACGGGACAAATCTGTAAGAAAACCATTTAATTAGTTATGCTACACATGCAACGACTATTATTAAATGAAGGAAATGTCTCAGTAGTCAGGTTCATGTAAATCTTTTGTGCAGGCTTATGCTTTTATCTTTCAATACACTTTTTTTTATTTTTCAAATAAATATATTTGGATTTTGTAGATTGACTTCTCTTTTGCTAAAATCCTGTTATGGGAGGATTAGCTCCTTTGTAACTCTAAAAGAAGCAAGGCTGTAAGGGTGTTCTATATGGCAGGTGACAGCTCCAGAGCAGTAAATTAGGATTACTGAAGCTCATTAATTTACCCATATAAGCAAATTTCTATATCTCATTTTTGTGTCTGGAGTGCTCCAACTTTTCTGCTTTCTTTTTAAGCTACATCTGCTATGCCCCCAGATCTTTATACACATGGGATAAATTCCTCTTGACTTCAGTGGTTTTCTACCAGCCAGAAATTTTGCTTCTGGCCTTCTTTAGGACTTAAATTGTGTGTGTTGGAAGAAAATGTCAGATTAGACTCAGGAGAAAAAGAAATACGAAAAATTCCCACATGTCTAAACTATGGGCAGAAAAAGGAAAGTGGTGACTGGTGTTGGATTGTTTTCATTTAAATTACTTTTTATATTTACTTGGAAATGCAAATGTGGCTCTAGTTTTCCCAGGTTAAATAACAGATCTGAAGTATTGTTTGGGACAGCAGACACTTCAGAGAAAGCTGATAGGAATAGAAATTTTAAGCGTCTTTTACTGCTGAGTATTGTTGCGTCCTAAAATTAAAAAAGGCATTTTTAAAAAGTCAGATTTCCATACTTAATTTTTTTCCCCACTTCTAAGGAAGTTGCAAAGGACAACTTTAGTTTCCTTTTACAGAAAAAAATATGCTAAACATGTGAATTGTCTTCCCAAAGAACTTTGGTTTCTTAAGTGTATTTAATATTTGTGTTGCCTCTGCAGTTCCAATTATACTGATGTATCCTGGTGCCATGTATCAATGTCCTTGCTAGCACTTACATTATTAGTTCTCCAGTTCTGCTGCGTCTCTTGCTAAAGTGCTGAGGGCTTGCCCTTGGTTAGCTTGCCCTTGCAGACACCTGGCAGAAATGAGGTTCTATAAGGGCTCTAAATGAGAAGGGGGGAAATGACAGAAATGAAGTTGTTAGGACGTATGTGTCTGTGCAGTGGTGGATGATTAAGGAGTGAGTCTCGTGTCGGGTGGATGACGCCCTAACTCATAATGCCTGTCTTTCAAACAGTAGCTTGGCTGGGTTGTTGAGGAATTGTGGTTAGGGGAAGAGTATTTCCCCCGTGGGCATTTGGAGGCTCTAGATACTCTGCACAAGCTTCCTTTGAAAGCAAAACCTGTAACTGTGTGAGCAACAGAGATGTTTGTGTGAAAGGGAGAGGCTCAAAGTGAACCTCTGTATGAATGACAACCTACAGGTAAAGTGAGAGTGCTCTTGCTGGGAGAATAATGAAAAGCGGGAGATAAAGTTGCTTGCTACATGTTTTCTCTATTCTTCTCTATTTTTTTCTGTTCTTTTATCTCTTAGCCTTTTCCAAGAGGGAGCAGAGTCTCTTATCCCCTTTATTTTTGAAATGGCCTTTATTTTTCAAATTGTATTTTTCCTGCTGGAAAATGCCAGCTCTGAACATTATTGTACCAGTAGAAATCTTCACTTTGTTTGAGAAACAGATGGAAATTATGCTGACCAAAACGCTCTTTCCAGGGAAAGGTGTGTCTCTACTAACTTACCTTCTGAGTACTTCCGCCCTCCGCTTAGTTTCTTCCTTTAAAATCTTTGTTGGTTTTGAAAGAGTTGTCAGGCTTTTGGCTATTGCATAGAGCAATACCAATGGCTGTAACTCAGAACTTTACTTCCACTCTTAAGAAAATGAAATGTTTTGTATTATTTACTACACAGGATATTTTCTTTATGAACTATTATCTAAAACTAGCCCATATCTCATCCAACAGAATAGCAATGAATGCTCAGAAAACAAAGTGAGAATTCATTATTATTTCTGGCTTTGCTTTAGGGTGTGAATCTAACCCTTTAAACCTTAAATTGTTGGTATTTTTTTCAAGCTGTTTCTCCAGTTCTGATACTAGGCCGCCTAGCTAGATGCATAATTAGTTTCCACATCAGGACTTCAGATAGAACAGTGGTGTGAACTGGGTGGTCTGGTTACTTTTAAGTATTTGCCTCCTGCAAAACTGTTCAACATAGAAAGTGTGGTTTTTCCTTCAGATTTTAACTTTAAACCTCTGCTTGCACAGGTAGCTTCAGTGTTAGTATTTAAAAAGGGAAGCAGATGATTTAAACTGATTTTTAAAGAGAGAATTACACAGCATCAAGCTCCGGTTAGAATAGTTATCAAAGTGCTTTTGGTAGCTAGTTCCAGGTAAGCAGTATTTAGCGGGGGAATTTGTATTGGTTACGGGTGATGAAAACAGTAACAGAAATTTCATACATTTAAGAACTAAGTTTAGAGAACACATAATCACAGAACTTTCTGCTTAGAAGTGAATCATTAGCTTATTAAATGATTTCTTGGAATGTTCTGGTGCTATCTGAAAGGAAGGTGGGCTTGGGGTCTAGAAATGTCTGTCATGAGAAGGGACTGTTGAGGGTATGTCTGTAGGGTATGATGTATTTGCTGTTAATGTGTAGAAATTTCTGCTACTGGGTCACTGATGCTTTTGTATCAGTGAGCGGAACACTTAGCTTTTGCTGTAGAATTGGTTTAGGAAGGTTTTTACTGCTTTTAATTAAGTATAAGGGATGTTGAGAAAACAGACTGATGTGGCAAGATCTCTGCTCACTACCTAGGGAGGAGTTCCAAAACCAATATCTTAAGGAACAAGAGAGATCTTTGTAGAGGTATATTGGTTAAATGAATGTCACCCCCAAGCTACTCACATTGGCTTGTGAGTACTCACAAAGAGTTAAAAAATTCCACACTGCTGAAGAAGACAAGGATGATGTAAAGAAAGATACCAAAATGTAGATCAGTCTCTAGAGGAATAGGCAGTAAATGAAGTGGGACAAAAATCAAAATGTTTGTGCTGGAGTGAATTCCTTCAGTCCTGAAGTCAGTCATGTAATTGGTGCTGTATGAGGATTCAGTGGTTTTCCTGCACATATCAGCTTGTGAAATGTGGATGTGGATGATCTAATGCCCATCTCCTATTTCAGTGTGTTCACATCAGTTTAACTGCACTGTAACTCACAGAAAGGTTTTCTCCAGCGCTGTTCCCCAGTGGCATGATGACACGTGACATTAGATGTAATATCTTTTTGTATCAGTATATTAAGTAAACCTGATACTTTATTTAAAGAGGAAAAAGTATGGATGAAAGAACCATGAATTCAAGATGTTAAGGTTAATAGGTGAAAATCTAACCTAAATAAAGCTCTCAATGAGAGTTTTGCCTGGGCAAGGACTGTGGGATTTAGCCTTAAGAGAATTAACAAGGTGCATCAGGTCTCTTTACTGTTCTGATTGCCAGAAGCCTGTCTGGACTGTGTCCAGAAATACATTCTCAATCACAGCAGATTAAAGCAGCTAATACAGGAAATGATGTGTACTGTTTCACATTGTCTGTTCTGTTTTTATCTAGACAGGTACAGTAATAACCATACAGAGAAAATAAGAGGGAAAAATGCTGAATTACTTTAATCAGCTGATGTTTTTCTCATATACCTGTTTTCTGGGAAAGTAATTATTTTCAAGTAATTGTAAGCTGACTTTTAAAAATCCTGTTATAGCTCTTTCTTGACCTTGGGAATACTTTTTGATCTTTTAATGCTGTTGTGGATCCCTCCCCCTTCAAAAAAAAATCTCATAAAATGTTTACAAGTCTTGTTTATATTCCCATAACATTTTTCATTATGCTTTGACAGCTTCACTGAAAAATTATTTTAATTATCTCAAAATGAATCGCACAAAGAGGGAATATGAAAATATAAATCTTATGTCTGACTGTACTTTAATTGCTTCAGCTAATGAAACAGGCATGAGATAGCTACACAATGTGAAAGCTAAATTGCCTGAACAATATAACCAGTATTAGAAATATGCTGAATCTGTAGTACTCACTCTGCTTCAGTGGGAAGATACGGGGACTGTACCTGTTTTGCAGTGCTTGTTTTCTGCTCCTGATATGGCAAGCCAATTTCAATGGGAAACGGTGTTGAAAACAGCTAATAATTATCTCTTTTGTTCTCTAGGTCAGCAGCATGGAGACACTAATGAACAAAATAAAGCAAATTTATGTTCCAGAAGCTGTGGGCCCTCTCCTGCCAACCTATCTGCAAGAGTTCAGTTATGTGAGTAGTTCTAATGTGAGCCAATGCATTGCATGTGTTATTAAAACAAAATGTCCATTGATTATAGTAAGTAACCTATTCCTGCAGAAATGTTGATGAAGCAAGATAAAAGTGGGAACCAGCAGACACCAGAATGTTTTGAAATACATGCACACATAACAGGTCAAATCTGTAGGTCTAATTACGTGTTGTCTGCTCCCACAGTAGAAATTTTTGCTTCATCAGTTCCTAACCTTGTGATCTTTGACTGAATTTTATCCAAGACATTGCACACAGACATTTTACTTTTACAGGCTTCTGAACTTTTAGCTGTTTAGTAGCTATTTGTTGAAGGTGATGAATGTAACAAAGAACAAGGTTATGACAGAAAACCAGTGTTCGAACTGTTACTGTGTCAGTGACTCTTCCACGAACATAATGCAGGAATGCTGCAAGGTTATTAACCAACAAATCTCTCCTCTGTAGTCTAAAAATATCTCCCAATTGGATGCCTCAGTGAAATGCCATGTGTTATAAATGGCAAAGCTGATTTCCAACTTACAGGGATAGTGAGGAAAGACTGCAGGAGCTTTGATATTTAACGGAGTGGTAACAGACATGTTGCCGTACACGTAGCTAGCCCTAAGTAATTGTTTTCCTCCCTTAGATTAGATGCTTCTTATCTTGTGATAATGTCATAAGTCAAAATCCTGCTGTTGCTTACCATTGTCTTTACAGATTGATTGCTTGTTTGTTTTTCTTTTTTAGTTTTGGGGTAATAATCTTTAAACCTCAGAGGGTTTTCCCTTAGTTCACAAATACTGTACTGAGTTGTAAATCTGTATGATTAGTGACAGGCATTAAGAGGACTCGCTGACTCAGGAAATTAGTAATGATTAGGAGAAGCTTTCACTTGGGTCAAATCAGCAGTGACAGGACATTTTTGCCATCTGACAGCTGTTTTATGTTCATACTGGCCCTGAATGCTTCGAACTTTTATAGCACATTGCTTCTTCTGCTAGAATGTTTTACCTGCTGTGTTCTCAACAGTAACAACTTTATCCTCCGCAGTAGTGGGACAGAATTATCATTAGTGGAAATCAGAGTGATACTACACTCTCTTATACCAGCAGTTAATCTAATTGTATATAACTCTAATAAAATACATGGGGGCAACAAATCAAAACTGGGAAACTTTTTTCTAGAAAAGCTAATTTATGTGTTGTTCATGGGAGAAAACATGTGGACATTTGTAATTAATGCTGTCTTCTCACATGCAATAAAAACTTGCAGGACAATCTCAATTTTTGCAGTATATAAACCAGCATGGCACATTATGTATTCAGAGCATAAAGTGTCTTCATGCCCAGCTATGTTATTTCAAACTGTTAAATATTTTTCTCCGAACAATGTCTTTTCTAGTTGAGATTTTTTTGTCTCTACACATCACCTTGCAGTCCAGAATTCTGTCACTTTACTGTATTGCATTAACCTGTGTTGGGCAGAGTGATAATCTGGCTCTTTGTCAATATGAACACCCTTGCTACAGGGGGCATTGTTAGCTTTCTGTCTTCTATGGTAATGTGAGCCCTTGGAAGTAACCTCTCACATGCTATTGAAACAGTGCTCAGGTTGCTAATGGATTTTCCTGTTACATTGTTGGTTTAAAAAAACAAAAGAAAAGAAAAAGAAAAATTCAAGTATTATAACATTATAAATGCAGAGTCCATATACAAGTCAAATGAACAGGCAGCAATTTCAGGGGTTATTTTGCAGACACCAATTACACATACATATCAGAAAAACCAGCTGATTTTTACAATGTCATTGATGACTATGTGTAGATTTTACTCAGTTAAACATGTACCGTGTTCAGTTTGTTCCAAGCTGCTGATCTATCTATGAAATGTCCCACCAGTGAGCAGCACCATCTGTATTCTTCTTTCTAAATATTTAAACTAACTTTGCATTATTTCATACCCATCAAACATTTCAAGGCTTTATAGTCTTTCTAGGCTGTTGTTTGGAACAAATATTTTGGAATCCGTTATTGTGTCCTCTTGCGGCAAATTCTGATTCACCATAATGGAAGCAAGTGTTTACTTAGGTTCCTCCTGTGACTTGATGAGCAAAAAGGTCTGTGGTGTGCTATCACACTAGATACTGCAAAACAAGTTAACACAAAAGGCAAGTTCCGTTCTTTAGATGAGATTATATGTAGCAATCTGCAGCATAATGAGTAAATACTATGGACTCTACCCATTGTAGCATATAATAAACAGAGCAGTTGAGATTTACTGCATAATTCTACTATTGTTTATTATTAATGATTTCTTATACTTGGCCGAATTAACGAGTGAATTTGAACATTAAGTGGGAGTGAAAAAGCTCCACACTTCTGAAAGAGCATTAGTATTTTTAGGAGAAAAAGGAGCAGGCTTAGCATCTGAATTCATTTTGTGAGCTGTATGGAAGATGCTCCTTCAATCTTTATAATGATATGCAGAAAAACACTAGCTATAATCAACTATGGAAACAAAAGTATTATACACTGTATCCTGAGGAAAATCTGTGTGCTTTTACTGATGTTAGATGGAACACATTTAACTCAGATGGTTCCAGTTGTAAAAATTGTACCGTTTATGAAATATATTTGAAGAACAAAAAAATACAGTTGTTTATGAGATAAATTGAATCAGGAAATGCTGAAGAGCTATGGAGAAGGTTCTGACGATAAATTGCTGTAGTATTCCTAATAGGAACAAGAAAAATGACAGTTTAAAGAAAACTGGTTAGATACTCAGTGGGAACTTTTAGGCCCATTGAAGTAAATGGAAGTTTTGCAGCTGATTTCAGCTGTACCATGATTTAAACATGTCAGAATGAAGCTCTGGGAGAGTTTCTTTGGGTTTGTACCTCCATCACTGAAAATACATCATTAAAGACTTTAATTTTAGAGGATTGCATTTGCAGTGTGAAGAATTATTTTTTAAATTCCTTAACTATTCCACCTCAATGCCTTAATTATTTTAATAAAACTGAAACAAAATGAAAAGCAGTGAAATTACTCTTAATAAGGTTCTTCATGTTGAGACACATTCTCAGTGGTTATAATTTGTTATTTGCTTTACTGTAGCATTGAGGAGGTCCCCTTCAGGACCAAGCTATCACTGTATTAGGCCCAAGCCCTTAGAACATAGTGCCAGCCCCAAGGAGTTAAGAGGATATGAGAAGTTAGTGTAACAGTTCATGAGCTGGAGTCAGGCTGAAGGCAATGACAGCAACTAAAATCCTGGTTGTGGCTGTTGGCATCTTAATTTCACCAAAAAAAGAAAAAAGGGAGAACAATCCCATATCCAAGAAATGTTTCATTTTCTCCTTCACTTTTCTACTCTGTACACTTTTCTCCTCTGTCCTACAACTTCCTGTGCCTTCAGTGGAAAAAGCAATGAAGAAAGCAGCAAAAAGAATGAGGAGGAGAAACATGAAAACAAATTTAGATTGTTATCTTGAAGTTATAAAAAGCTGTCAAAATTGCTAAAAAGAAGAAATGTTTCCACAGGAATATAACCTGTGGGGAAACACAGTGTCAACCAACTCCAGTGCATAGAGGTTGGTGCATTAAAAGGCCTGATGCGTACAGCTGTGTAGCTGGTGCAGTTGTGGTTCAGTGTGCGGTGACACACAGCAGGCAGAACAAGGGCTATTCTCTGACCACCTAGAAGCAAAACTTTCCCCAGTATGTTTATAATTTGCAAGTACCAAAGGCAGTTTTAGGTGATGGATAAAAACCAAAAACTACTGAATATCTTCTACAAAAAGTATACACTTCCTTGTGGAGATTTGATAAAGCAAAGTAAAAAAATTACTGGAGAATAATTAATTGTCAGGGAACAGAACTTCCTGAAATCTTGGGACTAGATCTTCATTTTTTAAGGGTGCTTGTTGGTAACATTGAACCAATTTTATGTACTAGGCATTTTTTAGTATAAATCACTTCCTTATTGGCCACGTAATTTTTCATTGTGCAGTGAAGTAATGCAAAATACAATGTATTCCTATTACAACTGACAGTGGAAGACGATGACTATTTCATGAATGTTAACCCATTGAGTGGGATTTTCCCCTGGGGAAGGGGTGTGTGTGTGTCTATAAACTGTGACCTCTAGTTGTGCTGGAAATACACTGATTCATCATGTAAGGTATTTCACTGTAATTGCCATGGGCCTGCATCATTTTTACCCAAGTTGAAACATTGTCTATCATTTCTTCTTGTTTAATGCAATCTGTAGAAAATGAGGCAGGACAAGGTGGGTCAGAGGAATTGGCTTTGTGCTGTGTTGTGATCATGATGGAAGTACTGCTCATTTGTCTCTCCTGCTCTTCTCCTATCAGTTTATTTGTTCACGCAGGACACAGCTGATGCTGGACGTTGTACTTGTGCACCGAATGGCAGGCCAGGGCCACAGAGTGCTCAGAAGTACACAGAGTTCAATAATACGACTCTCTAATCCATGAGGCACAAGTCTGAAAATCAGATCACTGACAGAGCAGCAGTACAGTCTGTGGCTCGAGAGGGAAACTGTTGTCTTCTGTACTAGTTCACACTGTTGCTCCAGGGCAGGTGGTCTTACTCCTGGGTAGAATGAGGAACTTTAGAGGAAGCCCTCTGGGTTGGAACACCTTTTATGTATAGCCAGGTCTGGGTCAGATGATATGAGAGCAGAGGCTCTCAGTCAGCAAATGAAGAAAAATAATAACAGGCCTTCCATAGCAGACCAAACTATAACTTCTCTCTAAAAAAGATCATGAATTTTGTAATTCCTTTGGCCAGCGAGACATAAAAATTGTTTATATTAGAGTTGTCACAGAGAAGAGTTTAGATATTTTTTTTTAGGTTGTCAAATCAGCAACCCATCTGGAGTATGAAATTTGATCACCAAGTCAGAATGTCGGAGTCCTTTTGCCTAGGTCCTCTGAAATTAGAATGCTGCTCTGTTGCTAGGCTGGGTCTCTCTGAATCTGCATTTGTGCTATTTATGTTATGGTTTGCTCATGATTAATAAAATATTGTCTCCCTTTCTGGGCAGAAATGAACAGATGGGGGAATCAGCTGATCCGATGAACTCTGTGTGTGCACGTACACATTCAGCAAATAATCAGAAAAATAGGAAGGATCACGCTCAGATGTTACCTACTTAAAAATATTTATAAAATCACATGCTAAATATGCTGCCAAAAGGGTGGATTGACTAAGGAAAGTTTATTATTGTATGCATTATTGATCTGCTCTTTCATTCACAACAGTTTTAATTAAAAAACTGCAGTTTTTCTAAATATTTATTCAGGATGCTCTTATTAAATGTAAATGTGGCATTTTGCATAACATCAGTGTTAACTTTTTGGATTAGAATTTTAAAGAGAGTTAAACAAATTATGAGTATTTCTTAGGAAGCATTTATGTACTTTTCATTTCAATAACACCAAGTCAGCTGTCAAAATTGTGTAAAAATAAGTATCTGTGAGAATTAAGAAATGGCTCTGGAACACATTTAGAGTTTCTTTGGCATGTTTAGAGTTGCAAAACCCAGCAAACCCTTCACATAAAAATAGCTGGAACATAACAAAAGACAAACCAAAATAATCCTCAGCTGATAAAGTAAACCTGTAAGATTACCTAGTTTACCCATTCCCCAAGAAGTGACACCCAACCAGGACTGACAGAGTCATGAATCCTGGAGAGCACTCGTGCAAATAGGGGCACTTTAGGTCAGTGGCTGTACTGAGGAAGCAGGTCCAGACATGTTCTTTGGTACAGAGTTGTATCCATGGAGAAGTATGAGGCAAGAAGATGCCTAAAAGGACTCAAAGTGGCTCAGTGCTATAAGAATAACTGCAGCCCACTTCAAGCCCACATCAATTTGGCTGGATGTTTCTACCAATTCAGTAATAGAGGTCTCAACATCCACATTTGCCCCTGAAGGTTCCCCAAATGCTAGCACTGGTAATTCTAAAGCCTGACCTTGTGTAATTCTCAAGGACTCAACACTGACAGCCCTGTCAAGTACTCAGGACTATAAAAGGCACATGTCCAATAGAAGAGATGCATTCTTGTGCATCACTTGCAAAACTGTGTTCAGAGGACTGTGACCAAAAGAAGGGAAGCTACGTTCAGAGGACAGTTCTGAAAATGGGGTTTACACAACCCAAACTGCAGGTGATATTGTTTCTAACCTTTAACAAGAACCACCCACAATTGATTTAACAATGCACACAGCTGAAGACATATAAAAGACATTTTGCTTATCTGTATTTCTAACTTCTTTACATCAGCCCAGCAGTGTTTTACTGAAAGGTGATTTCCCCATTGAATGACAATCAGGCTACACTGCTATTAATAGAATTGAAGAAGCACACATCTGCTCTACCTTCCCCTCTTGCTGTCAAAGCTAAGCACCTAGGAGACAGCAACTGTTTCTGTTTACTAATGGAAAAGTACCTGGACAGACCTCACTTGCCCTAGGAAGGCTAAAAAGTGGGCCACGGACACTTTCAAGATAAAAATGAAAGCCTAGATAGGAGGCAGATAAAAAACACCTATGAACCAATAGAGAGAAAATACAGGAAAAGTGTCCATTAGCTCCCTTCAACCTTGTGAATTCCAGACAAGATGAACTTTCAGGACAGCTTTACTCTGTCCATCAGAACACTTGTGACAGAGGGAATTTGCAATTTTCCCATTCCCTGACCTTCTAATAAGACAGGAGTTTCAGGGGTTGATTAACTCTAGGCTGCCTCTCTCCAGACACCCTCTGTACTACCAGCCCTGGTTCATTGGTGGGGCACCGCATGTTGTGTGTGCAAGGAGATAGAAGCCATGTGGAAAAAACGTGGGATTAACAAAAACTGAATCTCATTTCATGACAAATGGCTGGCTCATCAATAACTCTTCCCAGAAGCAGCCTTGTGACAAGTGAGGTCATTGTTAGATGGAACAGGGAAACTGAGGCAGCATTATGCAATGCTTTCATGCAAAGGTATAAGTAAAATCACAGAGGCATCATTAAAAATTACCAAGTACAATAATTGCTGTTTATTCTCTGTTCTGCCTGAGAGCTATAGCAATGAACAGAGCTCTGTCGGTGTCTGTGCAAACACTAGGTGAACTTACAACTGCGTTTTGAATGCATTGTGCACAATCATTTGGCTGAAGAGCAATTTAAAGTTTTTACCAGTTTCTTCCATAGTCTTGACTAAAAGTTCCCTGGCATTCCTGGCATAGGTAAGACTGAAAAGATGGATGGAAGTTATATCTAAAATGTCAGAAAGTGTTTCCTGTACCTATTATCCAATGACTCCCATATTATGTCTCACTTGGATAGAATAGAGTTTGCATTCAATACACTGCCAGTCTTTGAGAGGGCTCAGATTAATGCCCAAACCATCTCTTTTCATGAAAAGGACCTTGTGTAAAAATAATAAAAAAGATCTACCTCATACAGGAATTGCTGGACTCTGTTAGTAAGTGAAAGAAAGTGTAAGAATCCTTCATCAAACCTCAGTTTTCATCTTTTTAAACATTAATGTAGCTGTAGGCAGTTCTGTGCTGGAAAACTGCTTTTTAGGCAGAGTGTGATCCAATGAGTTTACGAGTTTTGCTGTGGAACAGATCTGATACCATCTCACCTGGACTCTCTGTGCTTGAGATACCTTGGTGCCATCATAACCCTTGTTTTCCTAATAACTTTGAGTAGGTCAAGTGAATATTACAATGGCCAGAAAATTAAAATTGCTGAAATATGAATTTTCCCTTTGGTGCTACACCCAAAATTGTTTGCTCTCAGTTTTGTTGCAGCTGGTTTTGTGGGGCTGCAAAATGTCCAGAGATGTCTTACTTGCTAAGTAGCCTAAGAAACATGTCTCGGTAAAGGCTACTTGTGCCCACGTCTTAGAATAATTTAACACAACTGAAATTGTGCCTATATGAGGCTGCTATTGCATTTGGAGTTGAGGACTGTGTGTCTTGATGGAGTACAACATGTGAAGTTTTTATTTCCTCATCCAGTCCATGATTCCTGGTTAATCTTTTGGGTCAAGTGGCATCCATATGAATTAATTTTAACTGGATTTCTGACTGTTGGATAGGAACCATTAGACAGACTTGTCAGAAACTGAGTATTATCAAATGCTCAGAAAGATCTTAAGGTATGGGAATGACTTCAGTCCTTCTGTGAACTCGTGCTTGCACTTTGAACGGACGCCTCAGCATTTTCTGCACATTGCTGAGGAACAGAATCCTTGAAATGGCTGGAATGGTGCCTGTGTGTTCAGTGGAGGTCTCCTCTAAATGGCATATTTTATACTCTGGAAATACTTATTACTCAGCACTGATGCAGTAAGCCTAGTGCATCCCAAAACAAGTGTCAAGTCCCTGTAAATTACGGCGTATAAAAGCTGTAATTTCCCCTGTTCCCCATGGGCAAAGTGTAATTCATACATAACGTTATTTTAATGGAAATCTTTTATTCTATTCCTTGGTGGGGAGGGAAAAGGTAGAAACTATCACAGTGGCTAAATATTTCTCCTTGGGCATTCATATGAATGTTTAAGTTGATTTTTCATTTCATTTAACACAAATACTTTGCACTCCCAGGGGAAATTATTTTCCATCATATTTTCAGTGTTACCATCTTTCAAGGACTAATTTGTTACATACAGCTGTTCCAAGGTGGAGGTGAAAGAGGAATGAAAGGAGAACAAACTAAACTTCAGTTTTGGGAAAAAAAAAAAAAACCAAAACAACAAAAACACAACAAAAACTTGTGGAGTATCATAGGAATTATCCAAGTCTTCTCAACGGACGCTAAGCTAAGAGGCAGCTGTTCTGCCTGCCTGACTCATGTGGGAAACATTTGTATTTGAATTATTTTCACAGTATTTATAAGCTGTCCTGAGGAAAAAAACCCACATATTTGTGGCCTGTGTCACAATACCATTTCATTGCAATGTCAGCTGCTTTTTACAATTTTAAATGAGAGCAGAATCAAGCTTAGTGAGAATATTACAATGATCTTTATCAGACTATTTGGGATGAGAGTCATTGCCATTAGGGATTACATCACTGTTTTAGGCAAATTGTTCCAGATGTTCTGCTCATTAAAAATATTAATCTCTTCAGAAGAATAGGACAAAGTAATTCTTTAAAAATCATGGTGAGCTGACAGACAATTACTGTGTTTCTAAATGTAGGTTTCATGGCACTTGCAGTTCCTGAAATTGAGTAAAAAGTGGGAAGTTAAAGGAAAAAGTCCCATTTTAATAGGTACCTATCCAGAAAGATGTTGAACAATAAATCTCTCATTCTTCTTGCTGGAATTTGGGCTGACGACCTGGTCTTTTCTCAAGGTAGGGGAAAAAATGGAGAGTTCATCTGTCCTTTTATATTGCTAACTGGAATTTATACAAGACATACAGAAAATCAGGCTTTGTAAGGATGAAGCTGAACAGATCCTTCAGAAGTCAGAATTTTCAGTGCATCACAGAAGAAGACAATCCTTAAAAATCACTGAAATGTATGAATGTTCTCACTGAAGTTAAAACGTTGTGTCCAGGTATTAAAATTCAGCCCAGAGGTCTGTAGACATGAGAACCCAAATCATTCAAGTCCTGCTATGCCTTGCAACATTGTTTCTCAGTGCTTACAAGCACATTTTCCTTTCTAAACATTTATCATGTTAGAAATGATCTGAGAAACCATAGTTTGATGTATGCAAATTCTTAAATGAAACACGGGATTCCCACATTTGAAATACTCTCCTCAGTTATGCACCATGAGAGCTGTTCTTCAAGATCCTTTAGCAACTATGCTTCTGTCCAGACAGACCCTTGTTTATGTGGAAGTCATAGTAAACATTGACAACTTCTAGTTCATTGAAACTGCTCATATTTCCATATAATCACCTTACTCTGGTTACAGGTCTTACAAGAGTAGCAGGTTTCATGGATGGTGAGCGCAACTACTGCTTTTTACAGAATACAGGACTTGGTCTGATAAAGGACCATATTAAATACTGTGTTTTGTACTAGGAAGAAAAGTTGTACAGAGGCCTTTTGTTGATGCTGAAAGTATCTGAGGCTACTATCTTACTATCTTTTTATATTCTCACTGTCAGCTATATTCCTAGAACACATTTATACTTCCAAGTATTTCAGAGTCAACTGAAATGTAGTTTCAGAGTGTGATAGTTCAGATAATGTGTTGCATCAAATGTCTTTTAGTTGCTTGTTTACAGGCACACACAAACAATAAGTCTGGATACGTTTTCTTACACCTAGATAAATTTTCATGATTGTTTTCCTGCACTGTTTTTTGACCAGCTTGAGATACTAGCTAAGCGATTGGTGGATTTGAACAAATAATAGGTAATTAAGAAGCGTATATGTTGGACATGTAGGACAGCAGAGAAAAATGGTTAAGATCAACAAAATTATGATATGTGGGAGGAAAGGGATGGGGTGGGGTAAAGAAGAAAAGAGAGAGATTTATCATGGGGGCAACTAACAAACCAAGGTAGGGAAGAAATAGTATAATCTGTCAGCAGAAGTAGACACATTGGCATTTTTTACATAATTTGCAGTGGGTTGTTTTGCTGTAGTTGATAAAACTTTACTAACCTTTTCTGAGTATATGCAGTTACATATAAATGTTGGTTCTAATTTTGACATGGCTTTAATAAAAACAAAATGAAACCAAGCCTTCATAACAACATTTGGCTATGGCATCCTGGAGGGGTGGATTCCATGGGCTAAAACCAGATTTTGAGAAGCAGTATGACCAAAGTGAGTGAAGTGCCTCAATACCATTGAATGTTTGTAACCTTCAGTACTGAGACATCTGGCCCTCATTGCACACAGGGCAATTAGCATAACTTGTTATTAGTGAAATCAGTGATGCCTGTGAAAGTTACAGGGATGTTTAACACATTTCAGAATCTGAGCGTTCGATGGCATTTATCCTTAAGGTGCTCAAAGAGTAATGAAAAAATTAGCGCACTGTGTGGAGCTACACTTCTTTTATACATTCTGCATTTAAAGCTATTAATTCCAGCTGAATTCCTGTCAGCCGATACAAAAGCAGATATATCAGATAGCACAAGAAATGCCTCTGCAGCTATTTCAATTATGATGTAGAACTCGGAGGATAATAGCCTTGATGTACTTCCTGCTTAATGAAGTAACATTCCTGTCAGATGGGTAATTGCAGCAGCAGGGCTCTGTTCAAAGAGATTTCTTCTCTCTGCTCTTATTCTGCACTCACCACTGTGATACCTCAGCTTCTTGAAGTTTAGGACGTTACTTTCCTTTTGCGAGCCGCATTCTTAATGAGGGCAATGGCTCCATGTCGGCCAGCACTGATTATTGGTAACAGGCCCTATGTTGTAGGTAGGCTCTCTGTGATCTCCACTGAAGTTAATGCGGCTGTAGGTAGAGAGTTTGTTGAATAACACAGTTAAGTGGACATATTGATCTTGCATATAGTGAGATTAAAGGTTGAATTTCCATTTTGTTTCGTGGGAGCAGGGCAGGGAAGAGGTAGGGACATAAAGTACTACTTAAACCTGGAGTCTGAGCTGCTAAGAGCACTGGTCCAGCAGCATTTCTCTCTATTTGCACCTGTACTATGTACATATCTGTCGTTACTGCCGAGTGTGTACCAGAAATATTCAGTGGTCTTGACCGTACAGGACACTGGCCCACTAACAGGGACTTAAATGGTTCCTTATTAGTCAAAGCTGAAAAAAGAACCAACCAAAATAAAGGGAACAGATTGTGGAAAAAAACCCCAACCAATATTTCTGCTTTTGTCACTCTCTTCTGCAATCTGCCTCCAAGTTCCATCGGACCACTGGTCTGAATTGAGTCCCAACCATTGATCATGAGAACTATGGAGGAAAATAGTGGCCAAGATAAGTCCTGGGTCTACTCAGAGGAACTGGGAAGCTGAGAAACATGGTTTTCAGTGTCTCCCTGGTTTTCCTGGTTGCTTCTCTCAGCCTGTCATCGCTACTGCTGAGCTACAGAATTGCTGTTGGACTGTTTTGCTGCTATTGTGATGAAAGCAATGGCTGTGCAGGTTAATGCCTGGTCCATGTGTGACATTGTATTGCTCTAGACTAAGAATAGGTAATCTAAGTGGTTTCCTTTCAGTGTTTTATTTTACATAGTGAAGAAAAGGTGGATTGTAAAGTGAAGAAAAGGACTTGTAAAGACCTGTGGGTTAAAGACCGTGCTCATTAAAATACCATGATCAAAACAGCTGAACAGAGAATGTGTATGTTCTTTGCTTACCTACACGTACATACATACATATATATAGGTTATAGAGCATATGGAATAGATGTCTTGTTTCAACCACTCTGCATTGACTATAGGCTTTGAAGTCACATTCAGCTTTGGATGAAATGACATGCTCACTTTTCTGTCTTATGGTTTTTCCCAATACAACACCTGAACACTTGAGGCAAACACAAACATCGGCAGAATTTATTGAGATGAATTAGGTCCATAATTAAGGCTTTTCTATACAGTATTTCTAATTGAATGTTAGAAAACTAGCGGTCGTTGACATTTTCATAAGCAAACCACATTCTTTCAACAGTAAGTCAGGGGTTAACCCTCTTTATGGAGTTTAGATTGAATCCAGTTGAGATTTCACTCATAAGGGAGAAAAAAAGGAGAAGCTTGAAGTGTGTTCCAAGAAAATGAACTCCCTTCTTTTCCTTTTCTAAAAATTCTAATTGATGCATATTTGGAGAATTTTACTGATGTCATAGCCAACTCCAATGACCTCTAATGGCATGAGGAGCCTTGTTTGGCTACATGGCTAAGGAGGTAATGTTACTTTCCCTTTGATCCAATTGCTGGCTGCAGTAATATATGTGTTTGTTAATCATGAGCTGGATCTCTGCAATTTAACATGATTTCAGTGACTTCATTGACGATGAAAACAATGTGTTCTGTTATTTGGAGAAATAAACTACTGTGGTTATACGGTTATGTGGGGTATGCATTTTAAATGATGTAGGCACCTGAACTCCTATTTTCCCCAGGATCATCTGCCACAATGCACATCTCCACAATAGCACTGGTTCTCTGGAATCAGGAGGCTTATCCTAGTGGAGCCTTTGGTTTCCACAGAAATGTGCATCATGGGCGTGTGTAAAAGTCTTTTTTCCTCCTATTCTGGGCCTGACCAGCTCCACAAGCAAAAATGGAAGACTGGTCACTGCAGAGCATAAGCAAAAGTAAAAAAAATAATCTGTGTTTAAGTGATCCATAAAGAAAATGTAATGAGTAAGCATATACTTTCAGGATCAAAATACATACTAAAGAATGTGTCTAAGATAACAAGAAAATCCAAAAAACATAAAACCCCAACTAATTCAGTTTTCTTTCCATCTGCCCCTTGTTTAATTCTGGCAGTCATGGTATGCTCTATATTTACATTTCAATGCATTATTTAATGATAAAGGGAATTTGGAGAAAGGGAGGAAGATGGTTGCACTTGGACAGCAATCAGAGAAAATTTCTGTAAACATCTGGTTCTTTTTAAGACCGTTTTTAAAGCATTTAATATAAAATGCTATTAGAAGGTAGCAAATGAATGCTGAGTGTTCTCACTGTGTAAACAATGCGTTTTTCCTTCCTGGAAGTTTGCATACAATTGAACTTGAGTCAAGTTTGTAGATAGGTTTCACAAAGATAACCTTGCATTATCTAGTGTGAGTGAAAGAGACTTACAAGAACAGCAGTTAAAGTCATTAAAGACTTCTTTAAAAAAGAAGTTCAAAAGACGATAAAGCCCAACTGGATGCATTTCAGCCAGCTGGATTTCAGTAATTGAATGAACGTAGTTGAACAAGTAGTTAGAGATGAAAAGAGAGTAGTGAATAAAAATGGAGACAATGGAAAATTCACGACACAATAGTCTAGTTTTTCTCATTTGGACAGGACTCAGTAGATAACTTGGAGGATTGCCTGTGTCTTTGATATTCTCATATTAAGTGATATGCTCAAGTGATAACACCGAAGGGTATGCTTTCAGCACAATTCATTATTAATAGCATGTTTTTATTGTCTTGAAACAATTCAGTCACATTTTTTATTCACGAAAAATAAATGCTCCAAAAGATATAAATATGATTAGTGTCACAGCTGCAAGTAAATGTACTTGATTTAGAGATTCTTTTGAGTAAGTGCAAACTTACAAGTGTTCATACAGGAAGCAACATAGGCCAAGAATGAAAATTGTGCTTTTGGACCCTACTACTCAGGTCTTTCTGTTTTGCAGGAGAGATGTTGTTGATGCTTACTGAGAAGGCTGCAGTCAAGGTAGTTTTTCCAGTAAGTGTTATTCTTGGGTCAGGTTTTAATTTTAGAACAGAAAATCTAAGTGTATCAAAATAGAGTTAATCTCATTTGCAAAGCAAGGACCTCAAAAAGGTACCTGAGGCCTGAATAAGCAAACACATTCTGAGACAACATTAAGCATATGCAGTGTGGATACCATCCAGTATGACTCTTTTAATACATAGGAAGACATAAAAATGTGCGGTTTTCCTCAAATGCTTGGGCTGAAAAATGGATCTTCACCCGTCCTCTAAATGGACTTCCAGCCTTTTCTTTCCTCTTTCGCACAGACTTTCTGACCACCATCAGATTCTTTCATCAGTTCCCATCCTCCTGAGGTGCTTTACTGACCATTAATTAGCATCTAAAACTGCCCTAAATGAAGGTTCACCTTGTGGCTTTATTTGTGCTGGTGAAATTGCACTGCAGGAATAACAAGCTGCTTCTTACTTAGCTAGATGGAAGATATGGGGCTAGGATTTTGCTGGTGAAGCACAGTCTCAACCACTGCTGTATTTACTTAGCACTCCCTCTTCTAATTTAATTCAGGCTTTCTTTCACAGTTACTCAAAGCCTGAAGTGCAAAATCACAACTTTGTCACAAAATCCAGTAATTTAACAAGAGAACAGCTGCAAGACATGTTAGAATTCAGCTCAAATAACAATGGGAAACGACAAAAGAGAATTTGTATTCCAAGCCTGAGAATGTAGATACATCACAAATGTTTTCTCTTAACAAGGACATCATGCATTTTCAAAGTATTTATGCAATAGAGTAACACCATTTTTAACTGGGTAAAAAAACGGAGTTTGTATGCCACTTGTGATGGTACTGTGAATCCCGAGAGCAGTAAGTTTGTAAAAAAAAGAAACATTTGCTAAGATGAATCACCTAGGTTGGTCTGCTTAAATTTTGCACTCATGAATACTAGGAACAGGCACTTTTTTTATGTTAAGAAGTAGGGCCAGGGGAAGAACATGGACAACAGAGTTTGCAGAATTCATAGAATGGCAGATTTTGGACCCAGTTTGGCCTACGCTGGTGAATGTTCCTGTGACTGTTTAAGATAATTATCTGTTTTCCACCTTGCCTTGTGATGGGAGTTACTGAACTTATAGCAAAACAAGCAGGGTGCGGATCATGTTCTTGTTTCATAACTCCCCAGGGCAAAACAAATTGCAGGGTCATGGAAGGCAGAAATTCAGACTCATAGTCCCTTGTATTGTCTCTGCACTGGGAACAGTAATGGTCATGAGCTTGGAAATAGAAGCCAGGAATGGTAACTGCTTGAATCAGCTCAGGAAGATAGAGTAAATGGCATGTGTCGTGGCATTGAAGTATGTTTTGAGGGCAGAAAATTTTACTTGTGCCAGCTCTTATACTTGTATGTGCGTGGTGGATACTAATAGAATCAAAGAAGGTGGAGGGCTGAATATAAACTTCCACCTGTCCCCACCCACTGCTCCTTCCCATACTGACACTGCACTTGCACTGGGTATAACAATTGTGTACAGTAGGTACATCATCTGTCTTGAAAATGCCACCCTTTAGCTTGAGTCCAGCTATGCCCAGGGCCCTGTTTTGAAGATGAAGTTGGAGACAGAAACAGGCAGTGGTTCATACATAGTATTGCCTTAGACATGTAAGCTGTCAGTGTCATTATGACTGTTCAGAGGCAGAAGACACATTGTTATCTCTTTTACAAATGAGGAGTGAAAGCTCAGAGGTTGAGTATCTGACACATGCTGTATTGCTCTCTCCAAGGAAGCAAGCCTTGGTCCATGGGCCAGTTCATATGGGTCAGCTCACACTCACGCTGCCTGGCAAATGAACTTAGACAGCTAAGCTGTAGCACACCCAGCTGAAATCCTCACTGAGTCTGATGTGACACTCATCTGTCCCTTTGCATTGTTGCCCTTTCTTGGTGCTCCTCTGTCAAAAGCTCAAATACTCAAAGGTATCTGTGGCAGCAGGCCAGAATGCTTTTTCACAGCATGACACAGAGAACCTGGGCTGTACACTCTTGGGTATGCAGAGGTAGCCTGTATGGTCTTGTAGGACAGCACTGCCTCTGGGTGCTGATGGAGGATTGGTGCTGGTGAATGTGAGATGAATCAGATATCATCTATGTCTTAGCTTCCTACTTCATATCTGGAGTGAACCCAGCAGTGAACTATTCTGTGCTTCAGTTTCCTTTTGGGAGGAGCTAGTCACTTTTCTCTGGAGGGCAGCACAGAAGTGAATGAGAAGATATGCAGTGTGGATTACCAGAGGGCCAGGCCCAGATGTCAAAAAAGGACTGAAATCAATTGACAGGAATCCTATTACAAAGCTAGGAGATATTTTGTGTTCCAGACCAGAATGGTTTGGAATGTCATATATATATAACATATATAATGCCATCCTTCCTTCCTGCATTTGTGACCAGGCAACAGCTCCTGCCTCTCCTGTGTGTTTTTGTGCATACTATTGCTTCAGTATGACCCTTTCTTTTTAGAAGGTGACATTGCATTAGAAGAGAGAAAATGGACATGCTTAAATACTACTTACTGACATTATAGAACCTTTTGTTGAATGTGAAGGATGTGTGGTCACATTGATATTTTAACTTTTATTAAGATGTGCTCAATGAAGTGAGGTGACCCAAGCAACCTTCTCCCAAATCTCTATTGCACATTTCTGAGTGTTCATATTCACATTGGTTTTAAGGTAATAATTGGACAAGGTATAGGCTGCATCAGGAGATGACTGTACTGAAAGGTGGTTGAAGCACAAAGTGGCTTTTTTTTTTGCTTGATTTTAATGCTAACCCTATGAGAAGCCTGGCAATTTAAAAATTTACTATTTGCTTATATTACATGAAGGAAATGTATAGATATATGATGTATAGATAATGTGATACTTTGGAACTGCAATACATTTGATTGCCCAATGTTTACTGTACTGCTGCACTAAGATTTGCAAGCTTTTCAGAAGAGTCAGAAAGGATTTCCAAAGGCACTGCTACATTTCAAATACTTAATTAAAATTATTTTAAGGGAATATGAGAATAATGTTGCTATTTAAAGGCACCTTGAAGTTTTCTGTTAAAAATTGAACTTGCAGTTTAGCAGATGTGTAAATATGCAGTTTGTTGGTGGGGGTCTTTTTTGAAGTGGAAAAAAACCCCTTAGAAGTCTGACATGAAGTTGTTCTTAAAAGAAGCTGTTGCTTTTAGAATGGTTTTACTCTCCTGCTCCTCTCATTGATTGTATTCAAATCAATATCACTAAACATTTGATTTCATGTAATGCAGGCAAAAGTTTCCATCTATTTTAAGTTAAGAGAGAACTTAGAAGTTAATTCATTGAAGTATCAAGACACTGAAACAATTTTTATTACAAATGACCTTTACACAAATTACTGATGAGAGCAGTGATTCTTTGAATATTGCTTGGTCTTTGGGCTATTTTCAGGAAAGGAGAAAGAAACTCACGTTGGTTTGTTTGGTGCTGTGTATCCAGTGTCCCACAATAAAGGCAGCAACTTGTTACTGGCTTGATAAATCAAGCTGGTGTCATTCAACTTCCTTATGCAGCAGAAAGAACCTCAATTGTGAGGAAATTGCATCTAGTTTGTCACTAGGAGGAGAATTCAGGCCTTTTGGCTTCAAGAAATCATAGGGCCTAGGGCAACAGTTCTCTTGGCTCAGTTATGGAGTAGAAGGCAAATTCTGCTAAACTCTGCTCAGATGTCAACTGATTTTAACTCATTTGATTTCAAGGGAGTCAGATCTGTTTTATACTAATGCAAACACGTCCAAAATTAGGACCTCTTGGTATTGCACCTAGCAGTGTTTTGTACTGGATCATCATGCGGTAAGAACCACGGAGCTACACTGGTACAGGGGATGGCATAGGCAGGCATATAGCCCACATATCATAGTGTTTTCTATCACTGCTATGAGGGCTGGTCTTGAATTTAATGCCATGAGAACTGTGTGAAAATGCACTTTATGGCCATGACTATTATTTGGTTGTTATAATAATATGTTCAGCCAAAGAACAATTTATGCACTTGACTACCAACTCTCAAGGGGCAGACAGGGGGAAGATGGCAGAGAATACAATCTATGCAATGAATTCCATCACCAGTAAGGTACTGCATAGATTTCCTTGAAAAAAAAAACATTTAGGAGGTAAGCAAGGGGACTGCAGAATAGGTTATGTGTGAGTAACTTAGTATTTCCCTTAAAATTATATTCTCCTTTGCCTACTGCTTACAAAATGTTGGCACTGCCACAGCAGATCACTCCTAATAAAGAAATACTGAACTGATATAGTTAGAAACTGTTTTCTGTTTCTGGTTGTCTGGATTTGTAGTGACAGATGTATTATCCCTGCAGGAAAATACAGAAAAAACAATGATGTTACTGATTTTCACAACTCTGTTCTGGTAGAAATAGCTGCATAACCTGTAAGAACAGAGACCCTTCAGCTGAACCACAATGACAGCCCAATTGCAGTTACAGCTTCATCATCTGTGCCTGGCTCTCAGTAAGGGAAAAGACCAGCATCTCTTCTCATCACATTGAAAAATGCGTGCAATGGGTATTCTGGATTACATGCACTCCAGAGTTTATTAATCATAATGAAAATGAAGAAGCTAATTAACACTTTCAAGCAGTTGTTAGTGTGCAATATTGTGTCATGGTGTAGGCTGAATCGTCCAATTATGGATGACAGCTGCTCACTCCCTACCTTCTTGCTCCAAGGAGAAGAGGAGGAGAGGTAAAGAGATTTACGAGTTTAGAAGGAACTAAACTACTTTAATGAAATATTATTCATAAAATAAAAAGGAAATAATGCAATAGATACAATATATACAAAACCACATCAAACTCCCAGCAGGCACTGGGGAAGTCCCAGACTGGACTAAGTGACAGATGGGAACTGAATTCCAGCTCTGGAGTTGGGAATGCATGGATCAGGATCAAAGGCAGATGAACAGACAGGGTCCTATTCAGATGTCAGCCATTGAAGAAGGAGGGCTGACTCTTTGATCCTTCAGCTTTTATACTGAGCGTGGGGCAGATGGGATGGAATGCCCCCGTTGGTCAGGTTTGGGTCACCTGTCCTGTCAGCTCCTCCCCACAGGTGGGACCCCTCTATGCTTTTCCGTTTCCTACCCTCCAGTGGGGCAAATAATGAAACTGGCTGATCTTGGTTGTTAGAGCAATAAGTGTAAGCAAGAGCCTCTCTGCACACTGTTCCTTGGCATGAAGTACAAACACAGGTCTTATCGCTCTGAGAATTAAGTTTTCTGCACAATCTGCTGTTAATTTCAAAGAGTTAGAACAGGCCTAGCTAAGAAGTAAAATTACTGAACAGAAAGTTGGTTCTATTTTACCTCAAACCAGGACACGTGGACACTTAATCTGCTCACTGTATAGTTTCAAGTGTAAATATAGCAATTTTAAAAGATCTTAGAAGCATAAAGAATAAACAAATGGCAGAAGTTTTTAGAGAAGGAACAAGTTTCTTTATTTCTCTGTAGAAGGCGTTTTTCAAATATTTTTAATTCATAGTTTCATTTAATATTTTAATAAATCTGGGTATCATGCATAGCTCAGAATAAGTAGGGAAAAAGGGTCTGACTTCGAGCATTCACTGCTGCTGGATGAGTGTGTGAGCGGGTAAATAATGGAAAAGTTTTTCTTTTCTAATTCAGCATAATCCATTATGACTCTGGGTGGTTCTTTCCCTGCAGATCACGTTTACCTCAATTTTTGACAGGTCAAGGTACAATATCTTGGAAATTAAATGTGCAAGAAGCATGTATATTGGAAGAAGCCATGAATATGATGACTTAGCAGCTGTTTATTCTCAGTATTCTGTGGTTGGGAGACAGACCTGTCTTTGAATTTTGGAAACTTTTGGAAGCTGTGACCTCTCCAAATCTGGGTAGTCTGCTTACGGGATGTTAAAAAGACTCTGGGTTGCCTACTTCAAGGCTGTGCTGAGGAACAAGGAGTGTGGAAGTCCTTAGGCTCCTCATGATGGCCAGGAGGCTCAGCCCACCCAACTACCAGCCTTTGTGACAGTGAACTTGGAAGCCCAACAACCCCTGTGGCTGTCCTGGAGCACACCTCAGAGAGCTTTTCTGTCCCTCACAGAGTGTTGCTGAAAACTTGCAAATCATGGATGTTTGGAGAGAAATACTGTGTGTTTGCCCTGTTGATACCACTTTGATGAGTCTGTTTTGCTGAAATTTCTAGCTTACCAAGCAAATTCATATCGGAGGACTGAGAAATGTCAGCACCTCTCCTTTCCTATTTCCACCCACAGGTGTCCCATGCTGTGCCAGCTGTGTGTAGATTGCTTTCTGTCATGATTAGGTTGTGATTGCACAGCATTTCCATTTACACTGGATCTGTACCTTCCCATGGTTTATTTCCTCAACATTAATTCTCTAAAATAATTAACAGGTTCTTTTCAAGGATATTTTCCAGTTCTCTTCTGTTCCCAGAGGGTCCTTTTATTTAAAGGCAGCTGGAGTAAATCCTTGGGTCTTTTAGCACAAATCGAGGATATATTTCACAGCACTGTATAGAATCAGAGATGGAGGGTTCTGACAAGTCAAATAATTTTCTGAATAACTTGAACTCACCTCTTTTTACAGTCTCACTCCCAGACACTATAGTCTTGGGCCTTTAAAAGCTTCATGTATCCCTTCAGCCAGGAAGCATTTGCAGTCAGGCTTTGATGGCAGAGAAGGAAAGTGGCATTGTCTATTTTTAGTTCAAAACCAGCAAGTTTCTGCAGGAGTCGCAAGAAGAGCTTTTATATTTTAATTATTTATTTATTTATTATTTCTCAGCTGGAAACTGCTTGAACTTTATAACAGTGCTGGTTTTTGAAACAATAGCTAATCATTCATCAGAACTCCTTGCAGCACCCACTTTTGTATAGCTTCTGAAAATGTTTTTTTACTTTTTAGCCAGTTTCTAATCTAATTTCCACATCCTGTTTTCCTGCAGCACTTATCTGCTCCAGTGAAATTGTTCAAGGGAATTCCATAATCATTAACTCTCTCTGCATTTCCATGATGACTCTTTCCTAGAAATGGGAGGAGGACTACAAAATTGGTTCAGTGCTGAGGTTTCCTCATTTTGTTGGCTACAGAAATTTGAGTAGAAACATAAACCCTAGTGCTGGTATGTATCACCCAGGGAAGAAAGCAACAGTGTCGGCAAATCACCGATTTATTCCTTGCTCACCATTGCCTGATTTTGTATCTGCTACTCAATTGGAATGTGACAGACTTCAAAATTACATTAGACTGATACAACATAGTATTTGTATCACATTGTCATGTCAGGGGTGATATGATAATAGCAAATAAAAATATCAGATAACATTGCTTGGCCGCTATAACACTTGCTGCATTTAAGAACTAGCCTCTAAGTCTATTTCACAAAAGGCAAAGTAAAACTGTGGAAAAATTATTTTCACTTCATTACCACTCTTACTTGAAGTTTTTTATCTCTTATCTACCTTCTTCTTCCTTTCCATTGGCTAACACATGCTCTTGTTTCTGGTTCAGACATGCTGGAAGTTCCTTGTGTGGAAAGCTTGCGCTGCTAAACTCAAAGAAAATCCCTCCATGCATTATGTTTTCCTAAAACTGATGAAGATCAAGAGTTATGAAGGATTGCTTCTGATCCCAGAAATACATAATTTCGCCCTTTAAACTCACATACCACAAAGAAGACCATATCTATTTATTTTTATAAAGATTATGATGATTATGTTAAGGTATTTTCTGTTTATGCTAAGGCTTTTTGTAAAGCTTTGTATAAACATATACATCATTTATGCTTTAAAGAGGCAAAAGGTTTTGTTAGTTCTTACATCTGACATGCGAATATTAGACCTTGAACAGAAACTAAAATAAATATATAAATATTTAATTTAATATATGAAAGGGCATCTGGTTCCTGCTCATGGCGTAATAGGAGCAATTAACTTGGGCCACATCTAGGTTTTAGTTCCAAAGGTTTGAACTAACTAATGGAGATGTTTTAGGATTAACTATCCTTACATGACATTTATGAAGTAAGACTTGTTTTTCAAGACATTTTCAATGTTAATCTTTAACTACTCTGTAACTTGGATAATATTCTAACGTAAACATAATGTCATCCAATAGAATAAATTTACTGAGGCTATTCCAAAGTACGTAACTAATATTTATAAATGACCGTTAGGAATTATTTAGTTTGAAATTATTTTTAGCTGAGATTTCTGTATCTCACATCTATCTCATATCCAAAGAGATGGAGAAAAAAAATAAAAGTACAAGAGCCAGTAAGAGTATGGTTTTGCTTGAAGGCCTATGAAATAAAAGGAGGACCTTAAGGGCAGTAAACAGTTATATCCCATTGATTTTGCTATGCAAATAACTGATATTGCCTATAATACTTTCCATTTGACTCTTTACAGGGATGTACATATTCAAGAACAGGCATTTGCCTGGACTCTATGCAGAAGTTTATAGGTGAAGGACAGCTTTTGTAAGCTTGCATATCCTCTAATGAATACATTAGGAATTATGTAAAAATTATAAATTAGAATGAGCCTCACAGTTCTAGTTTCTGAAAATGTTCTCAATGTGTAGAAACAGAAATTGTAAACATATCAAAAGTCAGTTCAGTCAGTTTTAATAAATGAGGCCTGCAAACTTGCAAGTAGCATTTACTTGGTTTTCCAGTTGACTAGTCTGTCCATTCAAGAGTAAACAGAAACAAAGGTGTTATTGAAAAGGGAATAATTTAGCGAAAGAGCCAACAGTGTTGAATAGATTGGTTTTTTTCCCTTCATAAACTCCAAGTTGGCTTATTTTACAGGGAGATTTCTCTGTTATTCTAGTTACAATGAGTCTAAAATAAGCCAACTGTTGATAAAACAAACAATCTCTGCTATAAAAATCATTGTATTTGTTCATGCTGATGTCATAGCTATTATTCATATAACCAGTCTAAATAGGGTCTGGTTGTTAGCACGTGGGCAGTTTTTGCATGAATGTGGTTACAGCGTTGGACTCATCTTACATTTTGCAGGCTGTATTTTTCCCTAAGGATGTGTGGAATTCTTTATACACTTCCTGATAAGCTGAGGTAAAAGTGCAAGGCTGAATTTGCAACTTTTTGTAACAGCCACAGCACCGGGTACTGGTAGGAAGGACAGGACATCTTAACAGCGTGGTCTGTTAAGTCTTAACCTTCCATCCACGGAGTATTCCTCTTATTTTATCTAGACAAAACATTTGCTGCTTTTCCTGAGTGAACCTTGTATTTATTTAGCACCCTTTGTAGATACTTTAAAGAGTCTTCCTTAAAGCAATGCAAGAGACATATTTAGAGGATTTTCCCAGGTTTGTTCTCTGGAGAAATATGGCCTCAGCTTCTATCCAGAAGCAGTGGCTGGTAGTAGAACTGTGGGATATTCCTGAGTACCAAGTGATCATGTTTTCAGAGCTAGATAAAGTTTATGTGTGGTGCTACTACTCAGGAATGGACAGGGTTTGTTACTTATATCATGAGGGATTTTTAAGTTTGGTTATTTTGATATGTTTTTTTTTTTTTTCATCCAGAGTTGCAGTAATTGAAACATCATTGTAGTCAGAGATTTCTAGGTATATCACCAAAGGTTTTGTGTCATCATGCGGCATATGGACACATCTCAGGTCAAAACAAGCTAGAGTAGTCTCTGTGGCCAAGACATGGCACCAATCTATTTGTTTGAAAGAACGTAGTTTGTTCTTTCCACAACTTTTGATACAGGTCAGTGATTCCATTAGTGTCACCTGATAAGCAAGCCCTGGCTTTTATAAATTAATGATCACATGCCCTTGGAAACCTAGTCCTTGTTTTAATTTAAAACAGAAGTTCGTTATTTCTGGGAGGGCTTCCCCCCCTATTTGGAAGCAGTCAACTATGTATTATCTTTCTGCCACGGCAGTTCCTGAGTATGTCCTGGAAAAGATCAAAGTCTTGTATTAATTGCTAGGTATGATATACTTTATCATTTTATTGTGATTTGTTGAGTGGAAGTATATGGTACATTCTTCCAAAAACAGAGGAAAGCTAACAAGCACATAAGGAACCAAAGCATTAGAATCTCTAATTTTTAGAGCAGCACTGCTAGTATTAAACAGTGAAACTGACCCTTTTTCCCTATTGTTTGCCATCTTTCAGCCCAGATGCCAATAGGATTGGAAAGGCACTGCTGCCTAAGAAAGTGTTAATATGGAGTTTTTACTGTTTCTGCATTTTAGAAGAATTACTTGTGTACTGCTTATAATAATTAAAGGTGGCTTGATCCTTTCAGGAGAATTAGTAGCTTTTTTGACATCTATCAAAGCATCAGTCTACCAATGTGCTTGAGGCAGGTATGCAGACATGTATAGCTGTGACTTTCCTCTCTACTTAAAAAACCTATGCCACCCTCACTGGGCTTATCTGTTCTTAGGGAAGAAACGCTATGAAGCTGCTTTAAAGGAAAAATCTGAGTAATAGTGTATGATTTCATTTTGCAAATCTACAGTCTCAAATCCTTAGTGATTAGGAGGAATTAATTTCCATTAGATCTGTCTTCTGCATAAAGAGACAGTTAAGCCATCTAACAGGCTGCGGTGGAAAAGTGAAGTTAATATTTCTGACAAGAAAACTTGGGCACAGAGATTGTTCCATTCATGTCATGTAGAAATTTAGTCATATTCTTAAGTCTATTTCACACATACATACAGCATACAGAGCACTATCTCCAACCTGAAATTCTGACTGCGTAGAATTGAATTGAATGGAGGGATCAAATTCAACTTTTTGATCCAAACCATAGGAACTGTTGAACTCCACAGTAGTTATGTGTGGACAATGGATGAATGGAGCAAAATTTTAAGAATACCGAATGCCCTGAGATTCATCTGAAGTGAGCTTGCTCTAGGATGTTCACCATTTCCCTGTTGGATTCCTAGACCATGTTACACATCAGCAGAAAGAATTGTCATGATAAGAACCAACACTTTAGCTAAGCAGTTGCCAGGGACAATAAAACCCAGCACATTCAGATTAATCCCAACCAGACCTCTTGGTGGAGGTGCTATTTTAAATCTTTCCTGAAGTGGAAGATTTTGAGTTTGAAAATATTTTTTCTTCCAGTTACTGAGAGGACTAGCAATAATTATCTTACTTCTGTCTTGCTACAAAGTTTTGAGGACATTGGAAATTTTCTATAGGGCCCAACCCGTCTCTCCTCTTCTTTATTTTTTTATTTAAATTTTTCCAGCAGCTGTGGCTATTCTTTGGTATTCCTCACCTAGACCTTATGGCTGGTAAGATATGAGATAGTGGGATAGCTCAATATGAATTCCCAAAAAGAAGCAATATTATGTAGCTAGCCTGAATGTGGTAGCTTTTTCTGGCTGTGATGTTGAATATCCCAGATAATGCTACATGTGTACTGAATCTAATTCATTTTGCTGATTGCTAGTGAAAAATGAGCATCACAGGAGCTGAAGCTTGCAGCTTGAAGTTATAAGTAATGTTCTGTTATATGTTTACAGACTCATTAAGGAAAAAAAAAAAACCAAAACAACAGAAAACACCATCCCAGGCTGCTCTGAGAGTGGAACAAAACTGAGAATAAAATGATGGAATTGATCCTCATGCTTTTTGGGGTAGTCCCCTGTTTACTGAATGGACATATAATTCTTGATCTTATCCTTTTTTTTTTTTTTTAATGCATGATGATGTTTTATTAAAAACTTGAAGGGTATGCAGGTTAGTCTTATAACATAAATCTGGTTTTTGGGCAAGGAAAATAGGCCCTGAAGCCTGGGTTAAACAGGCAGGGTAAAAAGGGACGCATAAACAAGCGTACAACTCTTTGAACCTGATTGCGGATTAGAAAATGGTCTCATAGAAAATACTGAGATGTAAAATATTCCTTCTTATCAAGCAGCTGGGTCCTTATTACAGCCATGCTACTCATCATACCTAATCCTGTGAGGTTCACAGTCTTCCTAGATTTTGGTGAAACTGAGCTCTGAATATCTTGTGCAGTGGGGTCATTACAAAGATGCTTACAGGCTGCACAGGTGGGTTCAGAATATAGTACTTACAGAAATTTCCTGTGTAAGGCATTGATGAGACAATAGATCCCTTTATGAGGCTCTGTTTGACTACAGAAATGAGCAATTGTTCATGTTATATTTAATAAATCCCTCGACACCCTGTTAAAAGGACCTGTGTTTAGCTGAAGTCTTGGCATAAATGTACTTCCAGAGGTTTAATGACCTTTCACTTTTTGAGGTGTTCTTTATTTAAACTAATGAAAATGAGCACCACTTAAAAGGCTTTTAAATGCTGATTAAAAATTAAATCAGCTGTTCATTATCCCCAGGAGGCCTCGTTCTAAGAGCAGTAATTCAGAGAGAGTCAAACAAGTAGTCTTTTTTAATGTAGCTAGATCTCGGGATGGAAGGACTTTATTAAAGCTGTTTATTAATCACAAAACTTTAAAGTTCTAATACAAGCGTTTCTGCAAACAGGAATTTTTCCTTCCACTTTTGTCCCCTGTTTCTTAGAAATGTGGAAGAAAACCAGGCATATTTCTGAAGATTCCTTGTGGCATGTACAGCAGAAATTCAAGCAACTGTGGTGTTTTACAAACAAAATACTGATCTAGTGGGTACCATTACATTAATAATGATAAACTGAAAAACTGGCTATAGAAAGTCTCTATGTATTTGATTATTTTGCTATAGGGCTGGAAAGGTCTCAGAAGCATTTACAGTAGAAATCACAATGAACAATGATAACCCCAATGGATTAGCTTTTTGGTTTTGGTTGTTTTTTTGGTTGGTTGTAGGGTTTTTTTCTCCATATGGCTGCTGAGAGCACTGGCCTGGGGTTTAAGTAGTTAAACATGATTAAAATGCTAAGAGAACAGAATCTTCAAGTTTATAAAGTATAAATTATCTAAAAAGCTGGAACATTCACTGCTTGAACACCGAGATTGGTCTGCAGAAGCTCTCGTGTACTTTCTAGTTACAAAATTTCCCTTGATAGAGTATTTCCTGATCATGAAATGGAAGCTTAACTAGTAAGAGATATACTGGAACAGTGCAAAATATTCATGATCACTTTGAGAAGAGATAAGGCAGTGTGTTTTTGAGAGCATTTAGATATAAGAACAAAGGAAAGAGTGTTATACAAAAAAATCCCAAACAACCGAACAACAAGCAACTCTGAATTCCACCATAGATAACACTTTCCTTATTGTTTTTTATAGGCCATATGACTCTCTGCTCTTTGTTACTCGTAGTAAAAGGAATGCTAAGAGCTGGCTGGGTAAAATATGCTGCAGAGTATTAGGGGAGCCATGCAGCACTGTTAGCTTTTCTCTTCTGCAGCAGGAAGGGTGGAAAAACCAAACCTTTGTTGGCCAAAATATTTGAAATGACCTGCCTTGAAGAGATGCTAGTGCTTTCACTCCTATTCCTGTCTATCACTCATCTGTTAATTTGCCTGCTATCATGGCTGTTTTAGGGATGCACTAGAAGTGCATCCTTGCATTTGCACAGCGTTTTAAAAGTCTGCCTGAGCAGAGCAAAGCTATGCATCCCAAGTGGCTGCAAGGAAAACTGGACAGGTAGTACTCCTCTGATCCCTGCTACTGAATGCTTTGTCTGGTAAAACTTGTAGGTGGCCAAGACACCAAGGAGCTGCACGGGTGATGTTATGAATGTGTCCTGCTAGCTTGTGGGTGGTTTATGTGGTCACACTCACGCGCCTTTTACCTTGTGACTTTCTAATGGATTTTGGAATTGGGCACATGACACCAGGGAATGCAAAGTGTGTGTCAGAGGTAATGAGCAAACACCCCTAAATAGGATGCCTGGCTGGAGAAGTATTCAAACTTTGTTCAGTGAAACTTTAATTTCCCTCCCACCCCCTAGGTTAAAATAAGCTCTTTTTTCCTGTCCTCATTGGAGAAGGAATAATAATAATTTAATCATGGTGTGAGATTCAGCTTTAAACGTCAAATTCTAGGAATCCCTTCTGCTCCAATGCTAATGCAGAACAGATTGTAATACAGTGGTAACTGCATGTCTAAAATAATGAAAACATTGATGTTTTGAATAATGTCCTTGGCTGATACCTGTATTTAATTATCTAAAGTAATTGGAAGAAAGTTATTTTCCAAGTAAGTTTTCCTAAAAACTCCTACTGTTTCTACCGCTGAAGAAGCTTTCGGTGGAAGAACTGTATTTGTAGAAAAAAAAGTGCTTTGAATGCATAACCCCAAAATCTGTAAATCTGGAAAAGTGCATTAAAACCTACATGGATGGCATAACCTCAGCTGTGTGCATACATTAATATTGCATGCAGTGTTGGTTCAATGTCCAAGTGACAGCCAGTGATGAGTGGTGTTCCTCAGGGGTCAGTACTGGGACCAGTGCTGCGTAACCTTATCAGTGACATGGACAGTAGGATTGAGTGCACCCTTACCAAATTGGCTGACAACACCAAGATCAGTGGTGCGGTCAACACGCTGGAGGGAAGGGATGCCATCCAGAGGGACCGGAACAGGCTTGAGAGGTGGTCTGTGCAAACCTCATGAAGGTCCTTGCACGCGGGTCAGGGCAATCCCAAGCACAAATACAGACTGGGAAGAGAATGGATTAAGAGCAGTCCTGAAGAGAAGGACTTGGGAGTGATGGTGGTTGACAAGCTCAACATGAACCATCAGTGTGCGCTGGCAGCCCAGAAAGCCAACCATATCCTGGGATACATCAAAATAATTGTGACCAGCAGGTCGAGGGAGGGGATTTTGCCCCTCTACTCTGCTCTGGTGAGACCCCATCTGGAATACTGTGTCCAGCTCTGGAGTCCTCAGCACAGGAAAGACATGGACCTATTGGAATGGGTCCAGAGGAGGGCCACAGAAGTGGTCAGAGCGCTGAAGCACCTCTCCTATGAAGACAGACTGAGAGTTGGGGTTGTTCAGCCTGGAGAAGAGGAGGCTCTAGAGAGACCTTATAGCAGCCTTTCAGCACCCAAAGGGGGCCTACAGGAGAGATGCGGGGTCACTCTTGGTCAGGGATTATAGTGATAGGACGAGGGATAATGGTTTTAACCTGAAAGAGGGGAGATTTAGATTGGATACTAGGTGGAAATTCTTTACTGTGAGGGTGGTGAGGCACTGGAACAGGTTGTCCAGCAAAACTGTGGATGCTCCGTCCCTGGGTGTGTTCAAGGCCAGGCTGAATGTGGCTTTAAGCAACCTGGTCTAGTGGGAGGTGTCTCTGTGCATGGCAGGCGGGGTTGGAACTTGTTGATCCTTAAGTCCCTTCCTACTCTAACCGTTCTATGTTTCTATGATTCTATGATATGCATACACTAATAAATAAAGAGACTAGCATAAAAGTTTCACCTTGAAATCCACTCCCTCCTCCATGATTGTTTCTGATTTCAGAAAAATCTTACAGATTGTTACCTTTTTTGTCTCTTTCTTTATTTATTTTTTATAAACACCCAAATAGTTGTTCTGAGTGACTATAAGAAATTGTCAGTTTCTGTTGTTCAAAGAAATGCTTTATATCCCCTCTACCTCCTCTGGAAACAAAATGATTATTTTTCAGGGGAAGGACTATCTCAACATAGAGGTCAGAACTATGTTAGCAGAGCAATGAGATTTAACAGGCTCAAAAAGACTGAGAATGAGAAAATATTATTGCAAAGACTTGTTTTGCACAGCACATCTGTAATCAGAAGTCAAAGGTAAGATGTTCTTCCCTCTCATCAGCAGCTTTGGTGCTTTTTCACAATTGGAGGGCGCTGTTGTTCCTCTTGTTATCAATATTTTAGAAACACCTCATTCAGTATGGTACCCCTCCAAAAATATTTTGGTTTTTTTTTGCCAATAGCTAAGACTTTTGTAATTAGTTCCGGTGTGTATTCGTAACTTTTCTACGTGAGAGCATTGCTAAACGAAAATGATTTCTGGTGCTTGGGCTCAGTCCAAAGGTCTTGTGTTTTCAAGTGCTCATTGTTACTGTGTCCTGCTCTAATGTGCCTTGTTTACTTATGGGAATAAATCACTGGCTCATGTGAAGCATGTCAGCTCTCTAGATGATGTATCAGGGCAGTTAGGAGACGGTCATATTTCAGTTCACTGTACTGTCAACCTAAATAGAGCATTTTCAGTCTCATTTAGATGTCAGAAACAATTGAGTTAAAATAGCACAAAATGCTGTTTAGATTTATTCATCCTTCTCTACAGAGCAAGTTAGTGTAGTTGGAACATGGTGCTGCCTTAAGGACAGTTTAAGCTGAGCCTGAGTGTTTACCTGGACAGTTCTTCCAGACTAGTATGTATCAGGCCACTTACAGCAGCTCTGCTGACAGATGGTAACGTGTTTAGTGGCTGCGACTTTACTGCTTGCAACTGAACATCCCTTGCAGATTTAGACCAAAATGTGATGCGGCATCCTTCATAAAGTTTGAATATTTTCTTGCTTCCTTCTACTCTCTTGAGTGTATTCAATCGTTATTTTGGAGTAGTTTTCACTTGGAAACACTTTTGTTTAGAAGCACATTCTTGATTTATGGGTTTGTCTTCCTCTAAACAATGTCAACATTCCTCTACATGTAAATATAACTACACTTGAAAAGCAGATGTAATGATTAGACTCTTAAAATAATAATTTAATTTAGGCATCTAAAAGAAGAGACAAGACTGAGGTCTAACTCTAGTCAAGCTTTCTCTTTTTTACTGCTCAAGCTAAGGTAAACTTTGCTGGACAAGAGGATTCTGAGGAGTCCAAAGACATTTGTGTGTCTGCTATGAAATAGATGCAGCCGTCATTCAAATATTCTTAAAAAATATTCATTTTCCAAGCAGTTTATTATTATTGTGTAGGGAACAGTGAATTGGGTATTGTTAGTGGTACTGGGAAAGTAAAGAATTATTGCCGGTGGTTTTATAATCAAATCTTGAGGAAAATTAATTACTCTGGGGCAGACCTTTAGTTTAACTTTATTTAGCAGCAAGGAAAATGCATATCGAGAAAGGACATTCCTATTTCACTTTTTAATTGATTTAACTATCAGAAATCTTTTGAGGAATGTCACAAACACAAGTGTTATTCTTAAGTGGTAGAATCTACATTTACAGCTCTGATTTTGCTGAAGGGTGTGTAAAATCCTATGTATCTGAGTTCCTGTGTCCCTCAGGAGCCTCCACCAATGATTGTTTCCAAAGTCCATTTTGACTTAATCTCAGAAAATTGCCTATGCATCAGTCTCTTTCAGAAGACAGAATAAGAAGAGTGGGTTAACTTCACCGGAACAGCATATTGTATCCCAAACCAGTGACTTTTTGTTGGGTTTTGACACTGTCAGCATGGAAGATAAAGGCCTTATTGTGGAAGCTGGTTTTGGCCTTTTAAAAAAACAAATTCTGAGTACACAGAAAGGATTCTTGCAATGAGACTCCCCAAGTGAAGGTGCGAGCACTTGTGCCTGGAAGAACTGAAAAATGGTATTTGAAATAGGTCAGCCTATTTATATAACTCCAGGCAAACACACCCTCGGGTCTTCCTTTGGGAATCTCTACAGAAAACTATATCTTGTTGCTGTGGAATAAGTTTAGTCCCATGAAGTAATTATGAAGTCAAACTCAGGACACTGAAAACAAAGAGGGTGTGGAAGGAAGCTGCAAGATTCGTTCTACAGGAGGGAAATGGAGATAAGATAATGGTGGCGGGACTGCTAGCAGCCCTTAGGACACAGAATCAGACTAGAATTGTCTAAAATAGCTTTGGTATAACACATACTATGTAGTCATCAAGTCCTCAGTACTGTTTTTTTCTTGCCTTCAATCTTGGCTTGAGATACTTTTTTCTGGACAGCAAAGAGGCAGGTGACTGGGAGAGATGTTCTCCTTAGCTGAACATTTTAACACCAACTTGAAGTTCTCCCGTGAGCTGGTTTGCTGTCTTCTTTGGCTTCTTCTGTATATGTGCTCAATGGGAACTGAAGAAAGACTTAGTAAACTAATTCTTTCCATATACCTGTCCTTGCTAATGCAGGAATGTTCTTCTACTGCTTGGAAGGAAATGTCCAGCCTAGATCTTTCTGGAGCAGACTCCAGACATTCCATAAAGACAGCTAATGGACAAGATGCAGTAAATATCCAGCACACCAACCAATCTACAGTTTGATTTCAGCTCATGCTACAAAACGTATACTTGTTTCTGCAAACTCATGGGTTTAGTTCATTCAGAGCCTGGCTTGTTTGCTGTCTTTGTGTTTGCTACTGAGTCAGTGTCAATATAAATTTCCAATACTGCTGTAGAAGCATCTATAAACTATCTTGTAAATGCAGAAGAGTGAATCACTAAATAATATTCTTTCACCCATCAATCTAGTGGTAGGTTCAGAAGATGTACTGCTGGTATTTTAGGGATTGTCAAGGTGTTATTTTCATGAGAAAATTATTCCTGTCACATGTAAAATATAAAGATACAATATGTCTGCACTAATTCAGTATTGTTATGAGAAAGTAATTAATCTCACATTATTTTCTAATATTGTTTTGAACATTCAAATGTTCAAAGTTTCTTGAGTATTCTCTAGGCACGAAAAACCCGCAACGTGGCTTTTTCATAGAAGAAATAATTTTATGTTCTCAAAATCTTATGGAAATATAGCAGCCCTGCAAATGTGGAATTTAAAAGTAATTTCTAAGTAGGTCTGAACACTCTGCATTAAATGTTTTAGCTGAGATTTATTACACTAATTTTATAACCTCTTAAACATGATGTAAGAGTCTAGGCCTGCGTAATTAGAAAGGCAGAGTGTTAATGCTCACATATGAAAAACATCTGTACCTAAAGTATGGGAAAATAGCATTAGGGTAATATCTTGACTGCAGTCTTCCAAGATGCTTAAAGTTTCCTGCCCTCTCTCCCTAATAATGAAATGTAAACCTGCTTATTCAATCAAAGGTTTGTCAAGATGTGGTTTCACAGTAGTTTCTAACCCATCACAGAAAGTTGATGTTGTTTTACTAAATCTCCTCTGGAAGTTCTTCATGTAGTTACATTCCCTGATCCTTAGTTGCCTGGTCTTCTCTTAAGCCAGAGGATTTCTTGTGAATCTAGTTCTTTCTTCCTTCCCTTGGTGGCAGACATTCTGGCCTCAAATATATTCCCCCATCCCCCTTTCCCTGTTGCCTGCCTACAACAAACAGAAATCTAGGCTGGGGAACCCAACTGGAAAGGGGAGCAAAGGACAAGCAGAGCTCGTTGTTAACTGTAGGGATGGTTCTTGATACAATAATGTTCCCCTATGGCTTCCACACAGTTGTGCTGATTCCTACCATCTGTGCTACTCACTCAAGCAATTAACACATTACATATTTATCTTCTATTCTCTCAAATTAATTATTTAAGTTGCTCCTTGATGTGAAAGTTTAGACCATTAAGGTATTGGCAGTGTTAATATTTAATGATCTAAAGCATAGGGAGGAAGAGGGAAATCAATATTTGTGCAGTTTTCCATCTCTTAAGAGAGCTACAAAATTTTTGCTCTCTTCTATGTGTACATGCATTGTACTAATGCTAATTGAAGCAAGTGGATTGGCTGAGTCCTGAAATTGGGCTCTCAGTCATATTCTAGCTGTTCTTACTGGTAGCGGGAAGCCAGAAGCTCCCCAACTTCTGTAACATAAACATGTTAAAAATGTCAAAATTCCTTCTTGTATGAAAAGGGGAAGTCTCTCTTATGGAATTTTATGGTCTTGATAAACTCTCAAGTCTTTCAGCATTAAAAGTGAAGAACCCATTTCTAGCATGCACATGTGTTTCAGGGGAATCCGTTTTTAAAGGTACAGAAGGGACACATAGAGATCCAGTAACAGGGAAACCTTTGAGGCTGAAATCAGTTGTGTGTGTTTTCAGCAACACAGTAATCATTGGTCTATCCTGAGACTAGTTTTTTTTTTCTTCCTACTCTCAGTCTTTCAATAATGTAGCTGTTGTAGAAGAATTCTTTCTTCCTGCTCATATGAATTCATAGTGTGTTGAAAGTTGGATATGGATGGAATTTGTGTTTCCTTTAGTGCTGAGGAACTTCAGATTTAAGCTGGAATTAAATTCTGTGAATGTACTGCTTTCTAGTAAATGGGAATGGGAACATAAGCTACCATTTGAGAAAGCAAAAAGCAACAAACTCTTGCTGTTGCAGTATTGTTTTGGGTGGCTTTGGGCTAGGAACCATCTCCAAATATAAAAGGAAATTATTTTTTAGGTTGTTGTAATCCTTGTAAATGATGAGCATAAATTTCAGAACAATGGAGAAAGGAGACATTCATCTATCTGCTATTCCTTGTGGTTTAGCAGCCCGCATAAAAAAATTAAAGTTGAATATCCCTTTCTACCATAACGCTACAAATATCCATGAGGTTGCAGCTAGTGAGAGGACAGAGGAAAGTCTACTTTTAAAAAGGAACCAATATACAAATGTTCATAATATGAAGGAATTGGCAATCGGGCAATAGGCTGAAAGGGTTCCTAATTTATACAAAGTCTCCAAAAACAAAACTGTGAAGTCAGCCGTTCTGTTAAAATAGCTTGGATTCATCTTAGCTGCAATCCACAGTTGGAGGAATTACATCTTATTGCCTACTCAGCATTTGAAAGCTAGCCAAACACCTTTGGGGATAGACATAATCTGGTTTCTAGTTTACTGCTTTCTGGGTCTGGGGAATTCTGAATGAGAACTGGCTTAATCAGGACATTTGTGGGAAGTCAGCCAGGACCTGTGGAAGAGCTGTCCAAATACTTCTACTGCCCAAATTTACAGACACCAGCTGGAGTGTGTTTGTTGATTTTGTTTTGTTTCATGATGGGTCTTTGGAGTGGCAAAGAGCTAGTACATTGCACACCAGTGATAGATTTATGTCCATAATAGTTGCATTCAGAAAGGCCCTAAGCATCTTTTAAAACTTGAGTTTTAATAATAATTAAAAATAGAAGATTAATATTTTGAACAAAAATTGATTCAAGTCAATATTAGAGGGAGTTATGCTTCAAGGGTGCAACAGAATTTTTACTCTGATCATATTTGGTCAATTCTTCTGAGTAATACTGTGGCTGAGTATTATTCTTTGCCTGTAGAAAAATTAACTTGCGCCAAAAAGTTCCATTTTGGGAATACTGGTAATGTTCAATGAACGAATCTGTCTTTTCCTCTCAAAGCAGGAGGGAAAAGTCAGTTGTTGAAATAAAATATTTTAGCTGTCAGGAAAAAGTACATTTTGTTTCCAGAAGTTTTTCATTTCTCTATGTGGTTTGTCAAAGATCTGCATCCACCAGCCCACAAGACTGGACCATACCTTTATATCTTTGTGGAATGGCTTCTCAAAATTGCATTATAGATATCTGGTCACCTTTAGAACCATGAACTTGGGCTTACATTGGTCTCTTCTCAGAGACATTGTCTGCATTTCCCAACTGCATTGTTGCCCACTCAGGAATTGCTTGCTGTTGCAAATGACTAGACCTGCGACATGGGGGTAACATCTTGGCTGATGCTTAAGAGAATTCTGAGTAGCAGCATATGGGAAATTACTTCTTTTCATTACCTTCAGTCTGTGATTAAATTCCAAAGGAACTTTTCACAGCCTCTTAAAATACATCTGTTTGCTTAACTTTTGGGTGTCTGACTTTGCTTCTGAGTATCATGGAATGATTAAAAAATTACCTCCTGGGATTGCCAGTGTGTGTGATGAGACTGAACTAAATAACTGGGCCTCACACCCAAGAAATATTCCTACTTAGAAAATTGTCTTTATAGAGGACACAGCTTCCACATTAGATTTCCTCTACCCCTCAGAAAACCCACAATCTCCTTTGCTGTTTGTGACCTATATGTCAAGTTTTTCAGTGACCATCCTGCTGAGCTGGTTTGAGTTGAGAAGGTGACAATATATGAATTGCTATTTCTTCACCTTTTATCAGGAAATGGTTGGAAGAATGAAGCAGAGTGCAGTAGGCACTGCTGGAGTTAAAGCTGGGCTGTAGGGAGCTTGCGAGCATCTCTTTTTCATGAGGCCCAGTTTTCCTTAATCTTCACAGGTACAGGGAGGGGCAATTGTCCTGTTGGCCTGGGCCAGTGAGAGAAGATGACTAGTATATCATAAATTCTTAGTAAAAAGATTTCTCTAGAATGCTCATGCGTTATGGTGCTGGAGGTCATTGGCCCACTGGCACCTAGGAAATCATCTTCCTAGGAACAGGCAGGAAACACTGAGGTGACAGAAGTACCTAAGCTCATATTAACAGATAAGTAAAGTATTCCTTTCACACACAGACTGTCTCCTTAATGGGGAAGCAGAACCATAAGGATCAAATAATTTTTGTCTTGTTGAGCTTGGATGTTTCTGCTTATCTCTAACAAACCCATTCCTTGGTTTCTTTGCTTCTAGGTTCTGCTTAGATCTCCAAGTGCATTCAAGGCAGAGTGCCTTCAGAGGTTAGGCTGAGAGAGGTCCTTCTGAGGCCCATCCTGACTAGTTCAAGGTACTGAGCAGCATTAAAGCAACCCCTCTCAGTGTGATGTCCTGAGAGGGCAGCATCATGCCCTGAGAGCAATTAATTCATTACTAAAAGTAATAGGTCTCCACCAACGTGGAACTGGCTACAGGACAGCATGTTCACATGAAGATCTGCTCAGAGGCAGCAATTGTGCCAGTTTCTCACATAGAGAGAAGGGAAGGGGAAGATACCTAACATCTGTGAATGCTCTACAAGTAGCATATGTTTTATATATTGGATTTAGGTTGATGAATGCATTTTTTGAGTGCATTAGCAGGATTTTCTTTTAGACACGTGGTATATGGCATCTCAAATATTACATGATTGGATGTAAAAATACTGTATACTGACAATTAGGATCACTAACTTGGTATGTATAATGATGTTCTCAATTATAATAATTATATATGTATTACATATATGTAGAACATATGGTACAATGGACATGGCAGTCCCTTGATCAAATGTATTTTCATGCAATTAACAAAAGATTTTTTTCTCCTCTAGGAACTATATCCTTATGCAAAATGTAATTGCTCTGTTTTTTTGTCAGCCCTGTTAGAGAGGCTAGGATAAATATTACGTTACTAATTCAGTGTTCCTCCACACACTCAGAATCTGAAAGAGCTGAAAACGATGTTGATGATAATGTGGATAGTAACATTAGTCCCTGATTATTTTATCATTACTTTAATAGCGTGTAGAGCCATTATGGCAGATAGCTGATACAATTTTGAGTGTGGTTTAAAGAGTAGTAAAACACTATCATTCAGTTTTATTCCGAACTACTACTCTCATGAGACTGCCAGTAGGAGTGATGTGTTGTGTTCTGTACCTTCTCTGCTGCTGTGCTCAAACCAGGGCAGCAAGTTAATCAGCAGCCCATGCGGCACCCCAACTGCCTGCCCGTCCAGGTACCCAGCTACAGCCAAAGTGCTTTGTAACGGGTGGTTACAGTTCCCAGTGCCATCTAGTGGTGCTCTTCCTGAAAATAATTGGAGAAAGATATATAGAAAGGAATTTAATTTCCTCGTATAATTTCCCACTAGCTTGGTGAATTCTTCCTATGTGAAATGGTTAAGAAACTGTAGTGGGTATTGGTCTAAGCTCAGGGGCAGAATCAAAAAGCCTCCCTGTTTATACCCAAGCACACTCCTCTGCCCTTCCATGGGCCCCAGGGTGGCACTGGGATAGGGAAAGGCGGAAGGAATGGGCATTTGGAGGGATCAGAAACATCTCAGAGTGCCTCAGGGGATGCTTAATTTCTGCACAATGCTGTGGTGTTTCCATACCCTGTCCTTTCATCCTTGTCTTGTTCTGTGTTAGAGGCTAGAAGGTAAGATAGCTGATAGAAAAATACTGGGGATTCCCTGTTTCTCTCTACCAGATAATTTTAATGAATTCATTTTACCTGATGAAGCAAACAGCAAGAAAAGCCCTATTCTTTTCCTCCTGCTCTTACCCCTCCCTCGCACCATTATGCCAAGGCCTCTCTTAAAAGCTCCCTTTCATATCTCACAGGCATATGTTTCAATTTTCACTTGCTGGGTGTGATATTTGGTAGCATATGGATGAGTCATATTAATAACTTATTGAATCAAAACATAAACTGTCCTCAATCATTGCTGTAGCCTTTATTCTTGTGGTAGCACCTGTCCAGTCTTAATCACACTGTGTTGTTTACTGCACCTGGGCTTTTCTCAAATGCATTAGACCTAGAAACCTCATCAGTTCTAGCTCCAGCAGGAATATCCCTCTACTCTTGATTTCCTGAAGTGAATTTTCAATTTAGGCCAAGAAAGGGCTATGAAAATCCTTTAACACAAACCATCTGATAAGTCTCTTTTTAGAGAGAAACTGTGCAATGAAAACTGTGGGCTCAATTTAAGTAATATTTTTACTTTCAAAATAAAATATTGGCAAAATATAATCAAAATATTGAGAAAACAAACACTGAAACTGTGTGTCAACACAGCCACAGCTGCTATAAGCAATATGGAATATTACTTTGCTGCAAACTTCTATAGTTTTCCAAGCCATAGAACACCATGAAATCTGTCTCCAAATAAGACTGGAGTCAATTCATCTCATATGACCAAGCCAGGAATCCTATCCTACTGTAAAGTCTATACATTTGCCTACATAAAATCCTCCTACCGGAATATAGTGATTCCCAAATCTTATTCACAACGAGATTTCAGCTTCTTCTAAGTCTGCCCTCACTGTTTCATGGCCAAAATGGCACAGAACTGCTTTTCCAATGGGAAAATGTAGATTCAATGATGAATTCCTGCATTTGTAATGACAGCAAAGTTCATTTTCTCCGGAAACACTTGACTTTTGTTGGATTATAAATTCCCTCACTGTCCAGGAAAACATCCTTAGTCCATGTCCCCATTTCGGTTACTTTCTTCCCAGCTGACCAGATTGTTCTCTTGAGAAGCTGTACAGGAAGCCCTACACCCCTAATCCCTGCCAATGCTGAGAGAAAGGTAGGAGCCAGGTGGTTGGTGCAGTAACACTTACAGATATGATTTTCCACCAACATGTGAATATTAAATCATTATTCTAGGCCATACTAAGGTATATAAGAGGATATATGAGCCATTTGAGAACCTAGAATGGCAACCAGCCCTTTTTGGTAAGAAAGACTCCTAACCCTGAGAGTCAGCTGGGAGTGTGATTCACAGCTGGCAAATCAAAATGGCCCAGGAGAAAGAAAAAGAGAGATCAAACATGGTATTGTGTAGATGAAGGAAGGTGCTCTCCTGAGAGCAATAGGATGACAATTCTGTTGGGTATCAAGGAGGCAGTGTAAGTTTTTGCAGGGTGGAGTTGCCATGTTCTTTTATTTGGTGATGAATTGTACACAAAGTAAGCTATGGTACACATCACCCTGCTGGCAAGAGGCAGATCCAGCATGGTTCTGTACAGGTTGTGTAACTTTACTCAGTGGTTGTTTACCAGCTGCGCTGAACTGAACATGTAGCAGTCCATTCTGACCAGGATTAGTATTTACTTTGCTTCTGTTTCCCTTTTTCAATGTTTTATTTGAAGATTTTTTTTTTCTTTTGGCTGTTCTAAAGTTTTGTTAAGCTGTGGGAGGTGGTCATTGTAGTGCCTTGTTGAAACACTCCTAGGAATATATTTTAAGACAAATTCTTACTATATTAATTTCTACTGGATTGAATTTTCGTTGTACTACAAGAGCCAGTCCTTGTTTTTATAATGATATTGCTACAGTTCAGGACATAGAGCTAATGGAGTTTTGTTTAGATTTTCATTTTTAGGGTTTTCTTTAAAGCTTTAATTTACACAAAGGGAAGAGGAACAATTTCTCGGAGGGCAGCAAAGGCATTTAATCTCAGAATGGCGTAGTCCTAGCCTTAGTCTGTGAACTGCAGACTTTCTCAAGGAGGAATATATTGCCTTCATTTTGTGTGGAAGTGCACTCAGCCCTGACATTCTCTTTTAGTGTGGCACACATCTAAACCTGTTGCTGATTTAACACTACTAGACAAATTAGTCTCATCTTTATTCTGCAAAACATGTCACTACGGATATTTATATCTCTTTAAAAAGGAACAGGTTTTATGGGAAAAGCCCCACTCCTTTCTCTCCTTTTTGACCTCTCTCCTTTGAGCTTACTCTTCCATGATAAAGTGTTGAGTGCAGAATGTTCAGGCAACTGATGTGGTAGAATAAAAATTCAAGAAATATCTTCCCCTTCTTACCCACTATTTAAGTAGTAAGAAGGCACAGCTTAGTACATTTGGGAAATGCTTTCTTCACCAAGGAAACCTTTTATTTATGGTCTTTATACCAATGATATTAAAAAGCCCCAAATGAAAATAAAAAAAAGCCCCAAACAAGGTTCATTTCCTGAATATTGCAATGAAGCCCAAATTTCCTCTGACTAGGCTTCTGGAGTATTCTAGAAACATCAGTAGGACAGGAGTACTAAGATGCTATCAAAGGAGATCACTGAGATAAGTGCTTTTGAATGATGGTCCAGGGCAAGTGTTGTGGGTTGACCCCACTATGCAGCTAAGCCCCACACAGCCACTCACTCACTCTACCCCAGTGGGATGAGGGAGAGAATCAGAAGGATTGAAGTGAGAAAACTTTTGGGTCCACATAAAGGCAGCTTAGTAAGTAACGCAAAAGCTACATACACAAGCAAAGCAAAATAAGTAATTTTTTCACAACTTCCCATCATCAGGCAGATGTTTAGTCATTTCCAGGGAAACAGAACTTGTCACACAAAATGGTTGCTTGGGAAGACAAATGGCATAACTCTGAATGACCTCGCATCTTTTTTCCAAGTTTTTATTGCTGAACATGACATCATTTGGTATTGGATATCCCTTCGGTCAGTTGGGTTCACCTGTCCAGCCGTGTCCCCTCGGAACTTCTTGTGCACCCCCAGCCTAGTCAGCGGCCAGGGCAGTGTGAGAAACAGAAAAAAACCTTGATGCTGTGGAGGTACTGTTCAACAATAGCTAAAACTTCAGTCTGTTACCAACACTGGTTTGGTCACAAATTGAAAACATAGCACCATATGGGCTGCTATGAAGAAAATTAACTCTATCCCAGCCCAAACCAGTACAGCAAAGTTTGTGATTGCCATCAAGAGAACTGAAGGAACAGATGTGCATGAACGCTATGTATCACTTATCAGAGAATCAATTTGGATGTCATTCTGAATGGAGAATGATGAAGTAGGTTTGGAAACTAAAGAGTCATCCACGAGCACCACAGAGCCAGTTTCTGGAAGGATTACTGTTACAGTCCTGCTGTGTACCAAAGCTCCAGTTGGAAAGGAGTTAGCTCAGGGCGAAAACCCAGTACATGTAGATCATTCTTGACTACCATAACCAAACAGCACTGCCCCACATAGGAGAATTAATCCAGCCTAAGAAAAGGCACATCAGCTGCAAAGGCATAACTGAACTGAATCTAGGAGATGATGTGCTGTCATAGCGAGAGTTTAATTTTTAATGATGAGGTCATTCCAGAGTGACTACAACGGGTACTGATGGGATCTGAACCTCTAACTTACAACTAGGTTTCAAGTCATCATTTCAGTGGGCTAGTTTCAGCCATATTCACTCCACAAATTTCCCTTCAGAAGGCTCAATTCTCAAGGCACAATGCAGCATCTGAAAGCTAAGTTTTAAAATGCCTTTTTTTATTATTTTTATCTAGCACAGACTGGTTTGTGAAGAAAGAAATGATGTGCTTTCCCTGGGCTCTCTTGATGTAGAATTTTATTCTGTAGCAAAGATTGTGGTTATCGGTGCCTGTTGCTGAGGATGTTCATTAGATATTATCAACTTCAAATACAAGAAACAACCTTTGCTCCTACTTATTTTTGTGGGAAAAAATGATAGCACCTTATGATTGCTAGTCATCAGTATGCTTTTCTAACAGTTTGGTCACGCGGTGCACCTTAAAGAGAGGCTTTGTGCTTAAAGGAGAATTCGAGTGTATATATCCAAGTGTGACCTATGACATGGTGGAAAATAAACAAGAATTCAGAAAAGAGGTGGGACTTTCTGATTTGTGTTATCCCTGAAAGCTGTATGGATAATGAATATGGATAATTATGGCTTTTTCAGGGATTGTAAGTGAAGGCTGGTTTATTACATTCTTTTTTATTATAACATAATAGTTTAATTGCCTAGAAGTTGAGAGGAAGATTCTGTCAACTGGTGATGTGAATCCAGGTATCAAGTGATGCAGTGCTGCCAAATTAATTTTGTGTTTAAAACACTTCTACACCTTCTAAGAGTTTGCATCTCCTGGAATTTGTGCTGGTAGTTTGACAAAAGGAACAAAAAGATGATAAAAGATAATAAAAAGTAAGAACAGCTTCTACTGTTCTTGCTTAATGTGCTAAGAGTACTAATGGATTAATGTTAGATACAATGATCTTACATTTAGAAGATGACTTGCTGCAGTTTCAAAATCAGCCTTTCCTGCTAAGTATGATCTGTTGTCAGTTTATTTAATCTGTACGATAAAAACCAGCAGAGCAAGTCCAGAGGAGGGTCACAAAGATGCCTACAGGGCTGGAGCACCTCTCCTATGAAGACAGACTGAGAGAGGTGGGGTTGTTCAGCCTGGAGAAAAGGAGGCTCCAGAGAGACCTTATAGCAGCTTTCCAGCACCTGAAGGGGGCCTATAGGAGAGATGAGGGGTGACTCTTGGTCAGGGACTATAGTGGTAGGATGAGGGGTAATGGTTTTAACCTGAAAGAGGGGAGATTTAGATTGGATACTAGGTGGAAATTTTTTACCGTGATGGTGGTGAGACACTGGCACAGCTTGCCCAGCTGTAGCTGCCCCATCCTTGGAAGTGTTCAAGGTCAGACCAGATGGGGCTTTGAGCAACCTGGACTAGTGGGAAGTGTCTCTGCCCATGGCAGGGGGGGTTGGAACTTGATGATCTTTAAAGTCCCTTCCTACTCTAACCATTCTATGACTTATGTAATGTACACCTAAAAATATTACCATGTGGAGAGCATGGGGCTTCTCCTAAGATCTAGGGTAAAGACTGTTACTTCAGTGTCCCAGCACATTCCCACTGTTTTCACCTGAGCCTCCTGCTGTAATGCTAATACAGATATTTTTATGGTCCATTCATTTCTCCAGTGGATGAATGGGAATCAATAGCAAGCCCATTCTCTGTTAAATGGATTTAATCAGACAGCATAAATTTACTCACAAATGAATATTTCATAGAAACTATTTGGGTTTCAGGAAACTTGGACCAAAATGCCAGTTTTCTGGACAAAATGCTGTGTACCAGCTGCCTTGCTTTTGATACTGGAAACTTTCTGGTGGTGTGATATTCTTGCTCCAAGGAGCCTCATAACTGGGAATCATGATCTCATCTTCATACAGAATACTCTGAGCCTCAGCTCAGTGAGGACTCTGAGGATTCTTACCATGGTATGGGAATGGAGCTAAAAAGTTCCTTAGATCCAAATGTCCTGAGTTGCTCCTAGTATACAGCAGCGTAGGGAACCTCTGGAGAAGAACAAACACATCCTCTTTTCCCCCACATTAAAAAAATAAATTCAGTATGAATGTTTTTCCACATTAAAAAGTTACTTTTAAGACTTTTTTGTGTCCACAGGAATCTTTGAAATGTCAAACTTTCTTACTCAGCTGACATTAATATTTGCGAGAGTTTTAAGCTCTAGTGGGTATGGCTGAGAAATAACACATTCTCAGCACTGAGACATGATAATCTATGCTTTTCAGAGACTGTTGTCTTGTCCAGAGCCTCCCATTCCTTGATGCTCATTTATAAGGGCCCTCACTAAATAACAGCCATCTTTCAGCTTTCATGAAAAAAGCTGTCATTTTATGGCTGGGAAACTGAGGCCCAAGAGGAATGTCATTTGCAATGTCATGTCTTCAGAAAGCTTACTGGAAAGCCTGGCAGTATCTTGAACTGGTCTGACTCATGATGCCTTCCACTTGCTCTTCCACCCACGCTCCAAAAAAGAAAAAGTCCTCCCTCTCTGTAAGCAATAATGCTGGTAAAAATTGTAAACAAAATACTCTACTTTGTATTCCTTTCTTTCTTCTTCCATAGCTAATCTCTGGAGCCTTTTAGTGGCTCAATATTCCCATCACTTAAGTCCTGGGCACATGGAAAACCTCTCACTGTTGTAAGAGGGAAGAGATGTGAGCAAGTTGCAACCACATTCTCGCTGTTAGAATGAAGGAACTCTGTCTTTGGCCAGGATCTTTTTACCTTCTTTCCAATTCTGGATTATGTTTTTCTGGGAAGCTTGCCTTTGAGTGCAACTGGCAGGAGATTTTGCATTCTGGTTCCTTGCCAAGGTAAGAGTCTCAGTGTACAGCTGTGCCCTCGACCTCAGGATCTAGCAGCCTGTGTTAAGTTTATGATTTATGCCCTCCTGCATCCAGCTCTGTGGCACTGATGCAGTCAGGTTAAGAAAGGTGAAAATATAGTTCTGTAACACAAGCAGGGCATTTAAATATGGGGTTCTTTTGTCTTTTTATTGTATTCATAAAAATGTTCAAGTGAAGGTACAATAAAAAAGAAGAGTGGCTTTATTAAAAGAGAAAAAAAAAAGTTTCTAAAGTTGTTCCAAAATCTCCCTAGGATTCGTCAAATGACTTGAAGGCAAGGGATTAAAATAAATGTGAAAAGAGCTGAAATTCAGAGCTACTTATAAGATACAGAGAGAAAAGTACTTCTATGCATTAAAAGAATAAAATATCAATTTTCTTTGCTGGAAAATGTGCTATGGTTTGGTGTTCAGAGAGTACCTGATCTGGACCATCTGTTGCATGATGCAGTAGCTTGAAGCAGAGACATGAGCAAAGTGTAAGACATGAGCTGGGGCTCCATGGACATTCTATGACAATAAGACACTTCTCAGTTGTTTCTTCTCTTTGGCTCATCCTGAATGGAGGTGGGCTGAGAATATTCTTTCTGACAATGACTACAGCAGTGACTAAAATGCCTTTCCTTTGTCATTGCCTAGATGTGCGAGCTACCTGGCTACTTCCGATAGTGAAGAGCCAGGATTCTCTCAATTCTCCCCCACGTGAAGCTTAGCCCTTGGGTGGTGGAACTGTCGAAAGAACTGCCTTTCTTTTCCCATGTGTTGATTTCCATCCTAAAAGTGGCAGAATGTAAAAGACTCAGTGCTTCAGGTTTTGGTGCTCTGGTGTCATACATGTTGTAAGAGAATCATATGCAACTGCCCTTGCTACTGTGGAGCTGTTGGTACCTACTAGCAGAAATCAAGTCAGAGGTTTCCCCTCGGTGCTGCACTGAGAGGATCTCTCTCCTTTAGCTTGCTGTTTGTTTTCATGGAACTTTTCTATTCAATTGCTGTTACTGTGCCAGGTTAAATGTACAGTGACTACTGCGTGTCCAAGTTATCATGGTGGCATCAATGGACAGACATGCAAACATTTGCATGAGATGATCATACAAGTCTTGCTTTCTTGTGTGTTCTTTTTCCTTTTCTGAAAGCCAAAATGCTTCTAAATTTGGCATGAATTTCTGGAGAGTTGGCCTGGAACTTCAATTTCTTTGTCAAATTGACTATTAAAAGATTTTCTTCCAGTTCCATCCAATAGCCTTGGTTGCTCCTCATATAGGCTGGTAAACAGTTTAAGTGAATAGTGAGTCTTTTTTATTCCACCACCCAGGCATACAGCTCATGTTATAGCGTAATTCAAAGAGCCTTTCATATCTCAGAATGGAAGCAAAGGTACCAAAACAACAGATATCCGAGGAGAAGACTAAGTGTCAACTTCTATGCCTTGTGCAATTTAAAAAAAATATTATTTTATTTATTTAGAAGAGACATACCTTTGGGCAGGACAAGGAAATAGGACAAAGAATTTGTTGAGTTAAAAAAAAATCTACATCAAGATCACAAATATATAGTGAAAACAAGATCTTCCTTTGTTTTTTCTTATAATATGTGAACTTGATATTAAATTTAATAAATCTGGAACCAATAAAAGGAAATACTAATTTTATTCAGTGTCCGGTAAGTCTGTTTAATGCATCGTCAAGGAAGGTTACCAAGAGTAATACTGTAGCTGGATAGTATATAAGGGCTGAATAATCTTATGACCAATAACACTTCTAACTCCTTAAGCTCTATGAAATCTCATGCTTCAAAAAGTACATTGATAGCAAACCACTCTTCACCACTCTTTTTTTTCCACTACATCAATGGCTGGATTTTGGCTTCAAGGTGCTTTCTGCAGTAAAGCACTAACTAAAGACAGGATTACAGGATGAATTGGTGAAAGTGACTTGGTAGTTTCTTAGTTCCTGCCTATTGTGGGCACAAGAGTTTAGTTTGAGAGACTGTGAATTCTGTCCTATGTATAATAGTAACAGAAGGATAAAAAGGTTTTTTTTGTTGTTTTCAATTCAGACATTTTACCATTGTTAGTTTCGGCTTCAGTGTTGTATCAAGGTCTACAGGGGCTCCAAGTAAGCTTCTCACCCGTCATACATATACAGTCCTCTTTTGGACTACAGTGGCAATTTCATCTTGCCCCAAGAATTCCAGTTCTCCAAGACATGATTTGTAGCCTTATTTGACATGAAATAAAAATGGCAGTCTTTTGTAGTGCTTCTCACACATCCACTTTCATATTAATTCAGGAAGAGAAATACACTTTGGGGTTTCTCATTTTTACCAGCTTCTAAGAATTTTAAGTTCATCTTAAGACTTCCAATTCAGTCAATCTTAAGTCACTTCTTCTTATGCATTCTTAGGTGTACTAGACTTCCAATCCCTGATATTCTGTGATTCTGGGTGATTCTGTGATTCTGTGACTCTAAATAGTATTTTAAACGCATGGCACTTGCTTTTGCTATTGTAATGTTGTCATTGGTATTCTCATATCCAGCCATGAAGGACTGTGGTTGCATTTCCTGTAGTAGAAGTCTTGAAAATTTGCATTCAAATTCTAAGACTGTGGGGTTTCTTTTATTCATTTGAATCTTCTTTTTTTTGGAAGTTACTGTGGGGGGAACAGTTTATAAATGTAATCTGTACAGTTAGGATACTATTCATTGTGGCTGGCATTGGCCTCCTTCTCCCCATATAAATCAATCTATAGCTGAGACAAAAAATGAAATGAGAAGAATCTGAGAAGATGCAGAGATCTTTAAGGTGTCTCAGGACAGGGTGAAGGGAGGTTGCTTTTACTGCGTAACCTGTTGAACTGTCAAAGTTCCAGGCCAGATGGGATTCATGGCAACTGAAGATGAAGACACATATGAAAGAAAGTAAAACCTCTGACAGTAGAATACCTCCACAGCTATTCTAGATCCATTGTAGTCATATGGCATTGTGACTTTAATAGAAGTGTTCCTTTGCCTACGTGTGTCCAACATTTCTTTTCTGTTCAGAGTGCTTGAGAGAGAAGTAAATTGTCTTTTGTTCTGTGTGTGGTTTTTTAAACTTGTTCCATTTGTAAAAGATTTACCACCAGTGAGCAATATTGTTACAGCAGATATGACCAGAAATGTCTGCATTCTATTGCAGTCAGCTGAGACGTAAAAATACCTGTGATTTCAATACATAATGTCAATTTCTGGAGGTTTGTAGGATCTTATTTTCGTGAAATTCACATAATTTTTATATTTTTTTTATTGCTTCTGTCTCTAGGACTTTTCAAGTTGCTGTAGCGGGTTTTGATCAGACATCTAAAATAAACAACTGCTTTTTGCAATCAATTACTCTCTGATTTAAAAGTGCAGAAACTTGGGACAAAAACCAAAATATGACTTTGACATGGTTGGCTTTCAACACAAATCGAAAGTAGTCACACACCAATAGAAAGTAGTCACAGCCACCGACTTTGGAGAACCTCGTGATACGAAGAAATATTCTTTCTAAGAGGTTGGATGGGTTTGTGGCCATGGTGTTAACTTAGAAAAGGGTAACTTTGGAATGGATTGAATGCATAATTAGCTCAGCTGCATTGGTTTACCTGGGGTAGGTGAAGTGTTATGCCGAGAAATTTTAATTTTCTGTAAAGTATACCAAGAACTTCTTAGATGGTGGCAGAATTTCACTTTGTTACAGTTTCCTAGGAAATTCAGTGAGCATTGCTTTTTCCAGGAATAATTTAGATTTCATGTCCAGAAGGATTTCTTTTATGTTTCTATGAAGGCAATATAACATAAAGCAGCAAAACCCCACAAGGGTGCTATAGCAACATATAGGACTTTTTGATAGCCCTGATCTGATGATCTGGACCATTCAGTGCTAGTAACACCCATAAAACCTGAAGGCCTGTTGATCTAATCCTATCTGATTTCTATCTCTTTCCCACCCCGCTTGGCAAGGAGCACTGCCATCCCAAGCAATGATGTGTGCGAGCTGACGTGCTGCAGCAGCATTCTTGGGAGAAGCTGCCATTTTGGTTCCATGCTATATAATTCCATAGTGTAATAAGTAAAAGTGTATTCCAAAGTGTAATAAGTAAAATTCTCTGTCGCTCCCTTAAGGAGAGACAGTGTTTTAAATAATAAAATGACAATGCAAAGACCAGAGGGAAGAGCTGTCACAGCCTAATTGAAAGTTCGTTATGCTGCTTATACCATTATCGTAAAACTCTTTATCGTGTGTCTGTAAATGTGCAAATTAAAAACCCAGAGGTAATTTTGTATTTTATCTGCATGTAAAAAGATTGTGAAATTATCATCTCTTTCATAGTTAAATAACTTTAACCTGTATGGTGACCTTTGAATATGCAAATAACAGAGCTTTGTTGGATGGAATACATTTTGTTAATTGTAAAACGATAAGTGGAGAAAATCTGAAGAAAACAGGAATTCATTTTGAAGTAATCATAGTGGAAGGTTTATGTGATAAGGAAAAAGGAAACGTTTTATATTTATGTGCAGGCTCAGAAAAATGATTGTCTACTGCTGTTCAAATCTGTGACTCTGCAGCTGTAATCAAAACCAGCAGGAGAATTTCTACCTTACATCACCAGCAGCAAACTTGGTGAATACATAATGCATGCCCAGAGACTTATAGAATTTCAATAGGCTCTTAGGTAACAGGGCTTTTTCTCTTTCTTTTTTTTTTTTTTTGTTCTCAGTTTGTAAGACATCTTTGAAAAAACTTGATGCTGTGACCATGAAACTGAGTAATAATTAGACATTTTTCTGCAGGTCAGAATGATCATTTTCACATAGAGAGGAGAGAGAATGTAATGAACACAAGGAGAGAATTAGTTGCTCTTAGGCATAGTACAAGTTGCGTTTGAACAAATCTGTCTGGTCTCTTGTCAAGACAGGCAGCTGACTGGCCACTTTGGTGTCTCCAGACCTGCTCACCTCCCTGTGCCTGTGTGCGTGCGCACATGACCGTTTCAAGTGACCGTGTCTTGATTTGGTGATCTCTGGAATGAGGTGGGTTTGGATTTCACTTCATACCTGGGACCTAACCAGAGACTTCAGTTTACCTCTCCAGAGGTCTACAGTGGCACTCATGGGCTGCTATATTGTTCTAACCGTTTTGGAGTGCTCCTCCATGTACATACCATTACACTGCTGCCATTCGAGGCAGCAAAGTTTAAACAAATTCCAGCACTAATCTCAAGGGCAACAGTTTTAAACTGTCAATGTCGTTTGTAGCTGACTTGAAAGCAAAGGTTTGGAAAGAACTGGTAATAATGTCTGCAGAATACAAAGCTTTCCTCAAGGGATACTCACTTGAAGGTAGGGTTAATAGTTAAGGTAGAGAGGAAGTGTGTGTTCTTGGCCCATTTACTGTTGGTATACCACTCACTAGCAGAGTTATGATTCATGACTCAGCGTAGCAGACTTCTGTATTACTGCAATAATGGGGCTTTTTAGGCAGCTTGAACTCTGTTGGATTATGTATAAGAAGGAAGAACAGAATCAAATTCGAACTGTAAATCTGGATGAATTCTATTAATGTCTTTTTATAGGCATTTACTTATTTTCATACTTTCCATATTAACAAATGTAAATTACAGTCAAGTCTTTCTTTCATCTGCATTTTCTTTTCAGAGCGCATTTATTCCCCATTGAGCTATACCGTGACCAATTCAGATTTGTTATTTTGAAGCTGCATTGTTTGTTTTGCAATTCTGATGTGGAAAAGCAGGAGATAAAACCCTTTTCTTTTGTCTTATTGGATCCTGCAAAACTCACTCTTTCTCACAGAAGATCTTTCTGATTACTGCTTACTATGTAAGTTTTGACAGGAAGTTAGACAGACTTGGAATTAAGATTCCAAGGGATTGCAAGCATGCTATGTTTTGACTACTGCATATAAGTATTTTTAAATGCTGCAAACTATGCTGTCAGTCAGAAATACATCATATGAGCAAAATGGCTTTTCTCTGGCTAAAGTGTGATTGGCTTTATCAAGGGACACAGACATTTTTAAAAAGGAAAATCCCTAAAGACAGAGTTAGTTTGAGTGTCTCAAAAGACCTGACAGTAATGTAAATAATTCTTGAGGATATTTTGCTGTAAATACTGTTTTATAACATTCATATGGCCCGTGCCATAAAGAGAAACCTCTTAGGTTGTTATGTTCCAAGAACTGCAATAAAGGTATATGAAAGTAGAGAAAATTGAATTCTAACATGTAGGCAAGTTATGGACCATTTGTTGAAATAGTCTCATATTTGTACCTGCCCTGGTAATGTTTTGGCTCAGAAAGTGAGTGCAGAAGCTCCAGCACTCCCATCGCATAAGTCAGAGCAGTTGAATTTTCTATCAGTTCCTTACAAACTCCTCCCAATGGGTTTTCACTGCAGAGCTCAGTACTTCTGTTGTTATCTGGTTTTTTGTAGGCATCCAGATAATAACAATATCATGAAGGACTTGGGGCAAATTCAAATGCATGCCAGGCTCTGTTCCTCTCACTCATGGAGTGGAACTAGTTCTTAACATCATTCTATAGCTGAAATCAATGGGAATTGCTTAGCTTGCATATTTCCTACTAAATTCAACCTGTTAGAAACTATGAAAGTATCAAGGCCTTGAGGTTCGTTGGCACAGAACAGCATGTGGTTATGCTTGGAAACTACCTGGGCTTCCACATGTTTAAGTATTGACAGCTGGGGGCAGCTCCTGGAACATCCTGACTCTAACACACACCTTGAAGTTGTAGGGGGTATACTGTTTTGCTTGGGTCAGGAACATACCAGGAGCCATTCCAGCTGTTTATTTCCATAGATGTTCACATTCAAGTGTCTGGAACTGTTCAGGGGCATTAGTTAATTTATTATTACACTTCAGTGTTGCCAAGGTGGGCAAATGAACTTCAGTGAAGAAGTAGAATCCAGCTACCCATCCACTGCCACATGCCCTCCTGAGAGTACGAGCAGAGTTCTCTGAGCAAGAGCAAGCTGCAGGGGTACCATGTTCCGAATTAGGATCCTGTACAAATCAGCCTCGGGAACCCTTAATGGAGATTTATTTGCTCTGCTGGAGAAGGCTTTGTTAGATAAGTACATCTTTGTTTTATCTTCTATTTCAGCTTCCTTGGCTAGAAAGGTGATTGCAGAGATGGTTGTGGTGGTGTTTGGATGGCTGTTAATGGCAAAGAAATTCTGTGTACTTTTATTCATTTTTGTGTTGTAAAGACGGAAGACTGCAAAAGTCAGAAACATGAGCAGCATAGTAACACATGCTTGGTACTGGGCTCTGGGGACTTTGCATACGCCAAAAGCTCATTTCTAGCCCCACACTGATAGCAGACTTATCCTAACAGGGACACCAAAGCCAGCCGACTTCTGAATCTAATAGATTTGAATTCACTGTTGTTGGTATCTGCTGATTCCTAGACATGTAGAGGGAGAAAGTAAGCTGGACCAGAGTAGGAGCCTGTCTCAAGAATGTGTGAAAAACTCGGTTTCCTATAGTGTCAACTTGCTTTTGGTTTCTCCTACTGATAGGAGGACATCTGAGGGAATCTATTTATCGTTGCCATTCCTGGAATGGAGATGAGCTGGTGAAGGAAGAAATGCAAGCAACAACTTCCCACACATCTTCCTGTTCTCACTGTTCCCAAGGAATGTGAGACCTCATTTGATCATAGCTGATTTGGACAGTATTCTTGTCCATTCAGAAAAAACAAAAACAAAAACAAAAACAAAAAACAAACCACAGAAGGAATGCCTTCCTATGGGAAACCAGGGTTAACTTTTCAAAGAAGCTACATTCATCAGTGTGTTTATTTACCTTTTCAAAACGGAAGAGGTAATTGTACCTCTGAAACTGCAATGTTTTTAATGTTTGCCATTATTAGATATAAAACTGGAGTCATATACTAATAACCCTTGTGATAGAACTGAGAAGCAAACATATTCTTATATATTCTTATATATTCTTATAATTAGTATGCAGGAAGGCTGTTTTGAAAATGGGAATGGACTATTACAGGAACTTAACAGAAAAAAAATATCTTTGCCACCACCATATGGTTGTGATATAACACAAACCGTTTTCCTGCCAAGATATCACATTACAATGGCAGGCTGCCAGTAGCTTCTCTCTTCCTGATTTAAAAAACAAAAATATCAAAAAACATCTTTGGCTGAATCAAGCTGTTGCTTATAAACATATACTATTGGCTAGTACTCAATCTATGTGCTCAGTTTCTCTTGAGAGCCAGTCCATTTCACTGTGTTTTATTCAGAAGAGTACTGGAAAATGCTCTATGCAGCTCAGATGCTCTAGGATATTGCTTTCTGTTCCTGGCCTTAGAAAGAAGAGGTCTTACATAGCTGCAGTCACTTGCCCTGATTGCTAGCTCCTGCTTGAACAAATTTTGATGGCGGTGCAAAACTCAACCCATCTTAGTCATCTCTCTTTGCATCTACACTTATGAATGTGCAGCATGAAGAGGGGTGAGGTCACTGTTCTCCAGACACTTTGGCAGAGTCCTTTTGTTCACTACAGCCCAGACTAGGAAAAGCCTGCTGAACTAGCCCTTGTCTCTGGTGTAACAAGGATTTGTTGTGGGATCTATAGTTGCTTCCTAAGGCTACCTTATGTGATTAACATATGTGGCATCACATTATACTTTCTGTGTGTTATAATGAGGAGATTGGGAACCTTCTTGCTTTTTCAATCTCTACCAGTAGTAAAAGCATAATTGTTTAAGCACAGAGCCTAAGGTAGTCACTAATATCCCCAGCATCAAGCCCACGACTAGCTAGGGATAGTGATTGCATGTCCCACGCTGATGCTGATGTGTGTTAAGGAAGCATTGGGCCTTTATAGTCATTGATATCTGCTCCTCTGACTGAATTATCTACCTCTGGGAAAGGCATCTGGAAACCTTTACCTAAAGTCTTTAATGAGGACATGGTTGTATATTGGGCCACGCCTTCAGATGGTATAAACTCTTACAGCTTTTTTGGCCTCTGCACAGACATCTCCTGTTTTCTACTTCTGAACTGTATGTATCTCTCCTAAGTAAAGTGATGTTAGATGTAGTTACTTTGTGACCTGAAAGCACATTGTCAGTACCCCAGGATATCTGACTTCATTATTTTTCTGTCTGTCTTTATCCACACCTTTGTTTCTGTGCAGTTCCCTGGAGATCATGGGAATATATCAAACCAAGTAACTATCCTTCAGGGGGCAAAACAATATTGTCAAAATATTGAATGATTTTTCTTTTGGAAAAATAAATTCTTACTGTGTTTGCAAAGATTGCTGAACTTTCAGACTTGCTGAGCATAAGAAAGGGTACTAATTTCCTTGTGGTTCTCATGTCCTAACCAGCTAGAACTGAGGGCAGCCCCAGTAGATGCTCATCTTGCACTACAAATAATTTTCCTCAGTTTCATCTGTGTTAATATTAGTCACAGGTCGTTGCATTTTGTGTGGACAGACTAATGTGATTAGCCCCATTTAGATTTACCTGTGTGCTGAACTGAGCTATATTATGTTGCATGTCTTTTAGGTGCAAATGGTATGGTTGCTGATGTCATCTCATGTTCTAAATGAAATAAGTGTCTTCTCATGCCACTTTCTCCTTTTATTAATAACCACATGCTTTTTTATTTTAGCTCATTTAGGTGAAGATTGTTCACAGGTTCTTTTTCTCATACAACTAATGTTGTTGGAAACCTTTGGAAAACAATTATTATTGAGTCATCTTAGAGATTACCTGATTCTTTGACAGTCAGCTTTAACAAATAAGGAATGAAACATGGGGTTGTCATTTCCTTGTTGTACAGAATTTGAGGAAGGTATGACTGTGTGTGAGCTGTAACAGGTCTGTCATCCTCCAGTACCAGAACACTGGAAAGCTCTGAAGATATTTCATCTCTGCAAACAAGCCACTCTTCATCTGGAGGTTGCAGATTCTTTGCTCAATTTCTTCATACATGTGACTTTCAAGGAATGGATCTGTCACTTACTGAACTGAATCTAACAAAATCTCTTTGTCTTGCAATATACTGAACCAAGACATAAGAGTTGGTCTAACACTTTCAGTCTACAGTGTGACAGCTGGTGCTATTGACATAGAGGCCCTAATCTTAGGGCTAGGCCTCCAGTGTTAAATAAATTATAAGTGGAGAGGAAAAAAAAAGTGCTGTTGTTCATTCTCCTGAGCATCATGGAAGCAATCGTTTACCCAGCATTGGACAGTTTTAAGATTCATCTGGACAGGGTGCTGGGCCATCTTGTCTAGACCATGCTTTTTCCAGGAAGGTTGGAACAGCTGATACTTGAGGTTCCTTCCAACCTGATATTCTATGATTCAATCTACTAATCTTTTACAAGCATGTCAGCATGAATACTTGTTGAAGTGCTATACACAATGATAACAGCATCTTCTCGATACCAGAGGGCAGAACTTCGTCTTCAGAACCACAGGACAAATGGGAGGAAGCCTGGGGGAGAGCCCTGCAGCCAAACTTGTGGGTCTCACGGACTCCCTGGTTAATTGCTAGAAAGCTGGAAGATCAGCATGAAGCATAGGAGAGCAGTGCTAACTATAAAAATAAGACTTTGTAAGATCAAACTCTGTCAAAAAACAGAGGAGTTGGATACTGAGTTGTCCTTCCTGTGAAATTTTCCAAGTGCAGGCAAACCTGGAGAGCTTGCTGCTCTTTTGTTCTATGTTGTGCACTGGGGGGAGATATCCTTGGATAATCCTCCTGTCGTATTGTGAGAGTCATCAGCAGAGAAAAGAGAACTTCAGGTCAGTAATGATCTGCTAAATGCAAGCCTAATTGTTCAACAGTTAAGTATAGAAAGTAAGTGTACAGTTGACCTGACTCTTTCCAATTAGGTTATGTGACTTGTCACTCCTGAAGCAGTTAGGCAACACAGCTGAGTTAATGCAACAACACACTGTGCCTCTCTTTACCCTACCTCTGCTTCTTAGTTTTCTGCTGAATTAGTCAATTGAACCAAGGAGCTGCTAACTGCAGCCAGGTGAGCCCCAGGAGCAGGGGAAGGGAGGGGCTTAGTGCATAGACAGTTGAGAGGGTGAAACCTTTCTTGTTGCAAGCAGAGAATTAGATTAGTTTAAATACTAATACGTCTGTGTTCTTGATCTCTCAGGTGCTGGATGTGAAATGAACTGTTCTGATGTGGTAAGAATGTTTCTGTTCTTCTGTGTGAATAATGAAGTTGTGAATTCAGAAGCTGTTGCACAAAACAAAGTTTTCCTGTCTTTGGTCAGGGCAGACTCAGAAACAGAAGGGATAGATACATTGATCATAACATGTATAATCCCATAGTAAGAAGAAAGGGAAAACAAAGAAATAGTTCACCATCTGCTAAGCTGTCTGCTTCAGGAGCCTTCATTGATATCCTGAATGCAGTAAGGAGGAAGGTAACCCCTTCTAATAGACTTTATCCTGATTGAGTCTGTCCTGAAGGATCACTGCAGATATCCCATTTACAGGCCAGCTGAAAGCAAGGGTATGCTGTATAAGTAGAGCTGGTGAATCCTACCCATCTTTTACAATGTTGAAGGTGTGTGGTGGGAAGAAATAGCAGTTACCCTATGCTTGGGTAAAACTGTGCTGAAGTTGTTACAGGAAGCGTTCCATTATGGTAAGCCCAGGGTTAACCAAGCTTTCTGCCTGCCCCAGAGTGAGGTGCAAATGCATGATCCCTTTATAACTGTCCAACTACTTTTCTCCCTGCTTCCCTCCCAAAGCCCTTGGCCTTGTTCTAATAGCTGTATGTGTATGTGAAAAGTGGCATCTGATGTCATTTGAAGAAGTTGTGGTCCTTCTCTGTGTCCTTGAAATGTGCAGATAGAGGTCTTGCCTATAAGTTCTTGTACTTAACTGAGTCAAACCTCCTTGTGCTGTTGTCCTTTCTCCCATGCCCCATGTGATTATTTGCTTCTCATAGCAAAGCAGTATCTCCGTTCACAGTAGCAGTGGCTTCCACCAAGACCAGGGTGCCTGTACAGTGTTTTCTATTGTTCTTCTTTAATCAGTGTTCCCAGTGGATGTGAGAGAGAGTGGGGAGGCAGTGATGCTTGGATTCTATGTACTTTTTTTCAGTTTTTGTGTAGCTTGAAGTCCATCTTTCAGAAATTACTATAAGTAATAATGGATCCTTGACCATGAGGGAACAAGGGGATAAGAGTAACCTCTCAGGACATAAAAGTAAGGTAGAATGAAGAGGATTAACTTCCCTTGCTGCCACTATGACTAAGTAAAGGACTTTTTTTTTTCTTTTTTTTAACCTTTATAAACACTTGTAGAGAGTAAGATTCTACTTTCTATTAAACTGTTTAGCAGTGACTCTTTTTAGAATAAATCCTTTCATGCTCCAATTTGAGTATAATATTTAATACTATCTTTGCTGCTGCTTAGACCTAATGATCTTGCAAGGTGCTTATGATAGCTATTTTGCTAAATCTTCCATGACACTGTGATAGTGTGAGATATATGTTGTGGGATTGAGCAGTTTTGTTGGGGTTTTTGTTTTTCTTTTTTTCTTGTGAGTGGGAGGACAATATAAATCTAAGTTAAGGAAATAGTGCAAGCAACGAACAGTTGTTACTGATGACAGAAAAATAACCAAGGAGCTTGAAGCCTATAAATAGGACATTACACAATAGAAATTAGATAATGTGATGCTAGGGTGCGTAAAAATTTGAACGTGGAGAGCTCGTGGTGTTTCTTAAATCACAGGGCATGTTTTATGCTCTGTCTTGGATATCTGTATACTATCTTGGAGATTCAAGAGTGGCTGACATGCTTCAGACCTTTTCTTTTAACACCTAACTATGGTGGGGGTTTTTTCTAACTATGGGACAAATGGTGTTTTCTCAAATTCCAGGGTAATTTCTAGCTGCTAGTAGGCACCAGTTCTCTTGGTGCAGTAAAATGAAGTATGTTGCTCTTCTAAAAAAGTTTGGTTTTCACGTGATTTAAATAGTTGGTGTTATTGCACATCTGTTGAGACCACAGTGACAGGCTATTCAAATTGCAAAATGGAAGTTTGCTGAAGCTCATTGTTGGAAGCACTTTCATAGAAAAGCTATTTTGAGAACTAGCTAGGTGCATAGCTAGTTTCTGCTGTGATTCCTTACAGGCCATATTTTCTTCCATTTTCAGTGCTTTAAAGAACTAGCTAAAAGGTCAGTTTGCTATAAGAAAGTTCCATCCAGGGTGAGTTGTATGGAGGTAGATGAAGAAACATTTGGTGCAAACTAAAATGTCATCAGGTGAAGGTTTCCTAAAGGATGTATCAGCCTTGCTCAGTTTACTTGATTCAAATGAAGAAGCTTGATGTAAGCTATTCCATCAACAGAAATAGACCTTTAAAACACAAGTGTATTACCTTAAAGCTTTTCCTGAAGAAACAGTTCTGTTAAGGAAACGTTGCTGTAAAAGTCTTCCCTTCTCTGTTCCTGTTAATTTTAAAAGGATATTATTTCTTATATCCAGCTGATGAAGTGAAGGGAAAGACTGTAACTTCTGAATGATGTTATTGGTAATGGTGTTACATGGGATTTTCTGAGGTATTGCTCTGTGGTATTAAGGACCCCGGTAAACCTCCACGAGGTGAGAATAAAACCTTTTCCAAGTCTAGTTTTATGATGTTGACTGTCTCTGCACCAGTCTACTTGTTATGTTTCATTCTGTCTTCCTGCGGTGGAAAAATTGATGTAGCTGGTATTTTTTTATTAAGAAAATGGGCTTGAAATCATCTGATGAGAGTACTGTTGAGATAACACACTTGGGAGAAAATAAAGAGTCTGTTTAAAATCCTTTCTTGTCTAATTGTGAGTCCTTTCAAAAATCCTTGAAAATGGTATCCAGACAGACTCAGTCTTAATTTCAAGTGGCTAAGGGTTGGCTAATGTGGTATATAGGCCGCAAGCAGAGAGTGAAGGTTGAGTGTCTTCTTCAGGAGCAGCCCAGCCTTCGGGTCTGTTCCTTTGTAATGGAGTGTATAGGGTAAGCTTCCTAGACAGCCTTCTGACTTCATGAGTTTTCTTTTGTACAATTCTAGAGCTTTGAATTTCTGTTTGCATGTTTACATATTACCTCAGCCTTTGCTTCAACTGTGATATACAACTAGCATTTAATTTTACAGCCTTCAAAAGATTTGCTTAAGTGTATTGTCTTTTGATAGAAGGTCTCACTTTCTTTCATTCTTCTGAAATTTCAAAGGAGTTGTCCAACTTCAAAGAGTTCTTTTGAACATTTTTACTTATTGTGGGTTATATTTACTGTTTCTTTTAATTGTTTTCTACCTGTGAGGTTTTTGGGTCCATGTCTTTGCTACTACAGTGAGGTCTAGAGACTGCCTATGTAGGAATTACTGTTGCTTTGTATTATAACTTTAGAGTTAGTGTTTAATGAGTAAAAATACAATTGTATCTGAATTCTGTGGAAAAAAAACCCAATACCTTTAGTCATATTAGCTTGCAGTTCTCAGCACTGAGTTTTTTGAATTAAGGCATCAAAATCTGAACCTCAGTTAGATGCAAATATTTTTGAGAAGTGGACACGCTTATAACTTTGCCGTGCGTTATTTGTATGTGGATTCTAGGAAGATGCTAATGGAGGTTTTAAAGTGTCCTTAAGCCCCTGCATTGTGCATGCTTGTTTCTGACCTGTAAAGATGCCTGGTTGATAATTTCTCCTGACCATCTCTTTGACAGGTTTGTGCTACAATGATTGGTCCGTCTTCAGCAGTTCTGGTGAGTCTTGATTTGTCTCTGTATGCAGCCATGGTACCTCTGCCATGTCAGGCATCTCTAAGGGAACTGCCTGCCTCTGTAGTCTTTAGGTTTCTCCTCACCGTTTTTCCCTTTTCATCTGTTCTAACCTGAAAAATGATAATATTTTGGTAAGAGATGTAGGGGAAAAAATAATACTGCAAAATATATTGTGATGGAATTGCAATAAAGATTTTGTAGGAGGCATATGTACTTTCTCTGTGTATTTCTTAGAGATTATTATGACCAATTATTTTCAAACCTTTAAAATAACCTTGCACTTTTATTTTCACTGTTATTGTAATATTCTGTGTCTTGAGAGTGAAGTTTTATCCTTGTTCTCTGCATGTGTAAGTGTCAGCAGTCCCTACAGGGTTATGGAGTGTTCTGCTATAAGGGAATACATCCATTGTAATCAGCCCTGGCTACTGCAGAGTGTATTGCTATCATTTCAAATCAGTATTAGTATGAATTGATGGTGGTGTAAGAGAGACTAGGCTGTAGCCCCATCAGTTTAAACTTTGAGGAAGGTAATCAAAGGGAAATACAGCAATGAAATCTTAGTTTCATTATATCTGATTTCAAGCTAAAGATCTGCAAAATCACTGCTTGATTTGTTTGAATGTTTATAGATTGCTCTAATCTATTAGTCATTTAAGCAGTCCTTTATAACTACGGCTATCTTTTGACTCAGTTTAGTCTTCTCACCTTTCTCAAGCCTACATACTGTACTGCAACACTGTAAAAGGTGCAAAAATTTACATAACAGAGTGGTAAGGGTATTTGTCCTTCTAGAACATACTCTGCTGCAGCACAAGTACCTTGTAGTGTAGAAATTGCCATAGTAACTACTCATTTCTTATTGATTAGATGGATAAAAATTCTCATAATATACAAGCAGAGTAACTTGCTGGCATATGGCTTCAGGCTACCCCTGTGGCAGCTCTTACTTATGCATTCTCTTCTTTTTCTGAGTGTAAGAGGTTTTTTTAATGAATTAGTATTCCTTGGATTAGGCCACAAAATAGTCCTTTCTTTTCTGCCACAATGGAGCTTAAATTTTAAGTTAAAATTGATATGCAGCACACAAGGCAGAATATTAACTCATATTGGTTTATTATTGGATCAGGACAACTAGATTTTACCTCAACATGAAATATGGAAGGAGAAAGAGGAAGGGAAGAAGAAAGAGTTCTCTTCCCTCTCACTTACAGAGAAGGTTAACCACTTCACAGAGCTGACCTGTAATGAGTACAGGAGAGCATTCTAGTTCAGCAGTTGTGATAAACAGCTTTGGAAGGTGCTTCTTAAAACATTAGAATTGATTACATGAGAAAATGTGTCTCCTATTTTTTATGTTTCTCTAGTAATTCTTTAGACGTAGTAATGATCTTCAGCAGTGGCATCGTGAATGCTTATTGAAAGCAGGATTAGGCCTACAGTGAGTTATAGTGTCTGACAACTGTCTTGGTTAATGTACTGTGGTTGCTGAACGTACTATTGTCTCTTACAATCCTGAAAGATTCTCCAATAAAGCTTCTACTAAGTTTCTTGTGAAAGACAAGCTTTTTGGGAATTCTGTCGAGGGACTGAAACTATGAAGTACTTAAGAAGGATGATGGATAAAATTAAGCCCAACACATTCCTCAACTCTGAGACATCATTTTATTCAGAACAATGTAAAATGAAAGAAAAGCAACAATCAACCAGTTTTTACACTAAATCTATTCTAAGCTATTCTGGAGTCTTCTGTGAGACCTAGATGTTAGCAATGATTATATCCATTTTGTATGATTATTCCAGGATGCTGTTAGTTCACATTTATTAGGAGAATGAAGATTTTTAGAGCAATTTTCAGTTCAGATCTTGCAAGCTGCTATTACAGACGATACCCTTGCAGGCCTGCTTTACTTGGCTTGGAAGCCTTTTCCATTAAAATGCTGGGTTAGGGCACCACTTTTACATTGTACCACCCTTCAGCTCCCTTATTTTGACCTGCAGCCTGACAGCCTCATTTCAAACTTTGTATGACCTTAAGATTGTTTGAAGGAGATGTTAATCCACAGGGCTACAGGAAATGATGTTTCAATAAGCTAGGTATTCGCAGAAAGACTGCTCAGGAAAACATTCTTTCTCTGTAGTAGGCTACAAACAAATGGAGGAAGCTCTCTGGCAGCTGTAGATATCTTCCATCTTTAACAGGAAGAAATAGGCTTGGCTCTTCTTAATCTTCAATTGGCCTGAATTCTTGTGTGCTTTTGTAAAGACTTTGGGAGGCAGCAGTGTGAAGTTCAGGGTCTTTTGTCTTTACACTTAGATATGAGTGGTAGGCCCAGAAAGCAGATGGAAATGCAGACAGGGAAAGAACAGCAGTTTATAGAGGATGAGGTAAGAATTTAAGTGGGTAAATTAAGTTTTTTGTATTGTTACATCATTTTCCCTCCCACTTCTCCAATCCATTATAAAGGGAAAAGATAGGACCTAAGTGAGCCCAAATTAGCAAAAGTTTTCATCGAGTTTTTTAGGGTCACCTGCTAGACAGACTGTGGACCACTGGAATTCCTGTATTAGCAGCCTGCTGAAGATCACTGGAATGGAGCTGGCTGATGAGAATTCTTCCTGTGCTGGCTCTTGAAGGGCCAGGGTAGATTTCTAGAACACATCTCTTGTGGCTTTCTCAGTCATCAATATCTATTCCATTAGGATCAGTGTTGCTATTTTTCCTTGCTCGTGCGATGACCAGTCTTAGGCAAACGTCGCTGCTGCTTCTGCCATGGTGACCTCTTTTAATTGCCTTACCGTTACAGATTAGGAATAACCTGCTCTACTTCCTCATATAACAATGTGGAAAAAGATGGAGAATTGAACCCAAAGAACAAAGGGCAAGGACTCTTCATCTTGGTGATTTCAAGCCTTGTCTATTTTCTGTTGACAAAATAACCACTGAAACAGTCTTGTGCAGTTTTAGATGCTAGTGTTCTGTTCTAATGCTTTTTTTCAGAACCTTTAAGGTGGAAATACTGATTGAGTAGGTTTTGTTCAACTGAGTAAACTTTCTCATGGAAAGAATATATTCCAGGGAATTTATAAAACTTTTTTTTAAAATCAGTATATTGTTCAGTGAGTATCATATGCTTAGTATTTAGAGCCTTGAGCTTTAAGGTATTTGTAATGTTCAGGTATTTCTGTAAATGTTTTACAGTTCATCAGCAATCTCACACACAGCCATAAAAGCTGTATGCATTAGGGATTGCCAGGTGTGGATGGGTATCTAGATGCGTATATGTATTTGTGTGCATCTGTAAAATTGTGTCCTGCATGCAGATATGATACATATCCTCTCTGGGATTATGCTGTGACTTGCATATTTGGAGGCAAAGGTTCTGAATAAAGAAGAGCCTTTCCAGAATAGAGTGAAATTTACTGCAGTTGCTCTGGGTTTTCAAAGCAATGGTTGCAGTCAGAATCTGGCCTAAGTAATTACGTTACGAAGGATGGAAAGGAAAAGCGGCATGTGGAAGATGTAATTAATGAGAACATATAACAGTCAGCTCTCACATAATAAATTGGCAGCTATGCCTGGAGGTAACTGCCTTTTATTTGCAAAATACAGTTGGAATTTTTTAAAAGTAATTGCACATTTTCTTCCATTTCCACATGGTCCCAGAGAACACAGTACAGCACAAATACCACCAGAAATGCAATAAAATCATATTTGTTGGTTGGGGTGTTTTTCAGGCTTAGGGCTATGATCGTATTTGAGCCAATGTCCAAAGGAAAGAAGGAATACATTTTAGCTCAGGAAAAAACAAGTAGTAAAACATTTTAGTGAGGTTTAATATGGAATCATCTAAAAGGACAAGGCAGGAACAACCAGAATAAATAACAGTAAATGGCCAGATATCTATTTGCGGAAGAGATTTAGTAATGTAATTCTCCTGACTCGAGTAAATAATGGTTAAGATAAATGTTCCGAAATCCTTCCATTTTGAAGGCTTGAATTTTCCCTATCTGGAAGTTTATTGCAGCTTTTCCTGAGTAGCTAGCATGACATCAGTTGTTCTTTAGATACGCCACAGATGCTGGCAGATCTTCAAGGAAATGCATTCTGCCACTTGCCTAGTGCAAAGCTCTGGAGGGCTGCAGGATGACACAATGGCTCCCCACACCCAGCTGCTGATGCAGCCGACACAAACAGCCTGCTGGAAAAACAATGCTGGAGTCCTCTCTTTCAAAAAAACAAACAAACAAAAAAAAAAAAAACCCCAAAAAACCAAACCCCACAAACTTGCAAGAGGAAATTGAGGAGGGCTTGTGACTGGGGTTTGCACTGACCAAACAGACAAGCTACTGGACTTCTTAACTGGCACTTGCAGGTTTCTCAATGAAGAAGAGAGAACTGCACGTCATTCCTGCTGCTACCTGGCAAAGGTGATTTCCTTCTGCACACAGGTGGGGAGTTAGACTACCCACCCTTTATGTGCTTTGTCTGTCTGTTTGGGTTTTCTTTTGTTTTTAAACAATCTGTTGTCAGCACTGACAATAAGAAGGAAAGGGGAAGACCAGATCTATGCTATCCTTAGGGTGAGGGAGGGTCTAGTTTATTTTGTCTGTGAGTGAATGAAGGTGGGATCTAGTAAAAACCTAGCATTGGAGTGAGTTCTTCTCACAATAAATCTGATTAGAAGCTTTACTGCTGTTTAAAATGGAACAGCCTGAAGACCAGGAAATACAGTTCTCTGTAAAATATTCCTGCTGTAACTAGTCTGTGTATTGCTGGCCCCAGGGGATCTTGCATTTGCTGCAGGCTGAGCCTCCCAGGCAGTTTGTTGCTGAACTAAGCCCTTTAAATAGACAGCAAGTTTTAAAAAGTACGTCCTGCAATTTTTTTGTGCTGATGAATTTAGAATGATGTTCTAGCAAGCTCAGTACACTCCAAATTAATTAGCAAGATTCCTTTTAACAGGATAATTACTATATCAGCAAGTGGTAAACTCAAAATGAATGTGAGTAGTCCTGGCTTGCATCAACAAGGAAGAGATGTGTTGCAGTTCTACCAGCTGATTCTAAATTCACCCTGGTGTGAAAGGTTTTAGACAGCACAGCTGGTCAGCAGCAGCACTCTGGCTTTTACGCTTCTAGACTTGAATTAAAATCCCAAATGAAGTTGCATTCCAGCCTCCATATGTCTACTTCACAACACCATGGTGAATGATGATTGGCTTCTTTTTAATTTCTGCTGGAAAAATGCCCAAAATTAGAAAAGCAGGAGGTGTTGCACATTATTGTTAAAATACAAATGTTAGAACGAGCTATGAAGTATACGAGACTTTTATCCTTCTCTATGGCTGTATGTTTTCTTCTTTCATAATTCAAGGGCCTGATCCTGCATAGACGAGTAACAGCTCACAAATATAAACACAGGTTCACATGTTTGGGGGTTTGAATTTTTAAACAGGTTAATTTTTCAAGGAAAAAAGACATCATTGCTTATCAGGCTATGGATAAATAAGCATATGACTCCTGCAGTGGTGACAGAAACGCTTTTCTTCATTCCTCAGACCAGATTCTGTCTTCAGATAGTGGAGGCTTTAGAAAATAAGGTTTAATTGAGAATTTTTAATAAGGGAAGTTACCTTAATTGGGTCACTCTATATTTGCTAGACTTTTTATATACTTCTCTGCACTCGTTTAGAATGGATGCAGAAATTTGTAAAAGCATCTGCCACTTCTTGTGCGAACAGAATTTTTAGGCAGACTTTCAAAAATCACTTACCTCACCTTCAGCTTTTATAAACTAAGCTCAGCTTATGGAATGGTCTTGCACTGATATTAAGTGTGTTCTTAAGAGAAATTATTCAAGCCCTCTGTTGTTCACTCCTAATGACAAAGTATTAAATGAGTAGTTATTAGCCATTTCTTAAAAATGGATCTTGACTGGACAATCTCTCAAGTTATTTCACGGGACCTTGTGGTGCTTTATGAAATGGGATGCACAAGCCTGAATCCTTTTGTCTAGATTGTCTTGTCAAACTTGAGCAGTGCCATTTTCTTTATAGTTAGATTGTATGTCTGAGTCAGGTTATTCTTAAAAATCATATAAAATGAAGAGATTAAAAAACTTCTCAACTGCAAGCGCAATGAAAGCTGATGGTTTGGGTTTGGTTTGTTTTTTGGTTTTTTTATTTTTTTTTGTAAGGCTTGGGTTACTCAGACCAGTTGGGGCCAGAGAGACAGTTTTGTTTACACCGTTTCATGGTGTTGCATAGTTTTGAACTGAACCCAGCCACGGATGAGATAATGTTTGAATAAGATTTTCTTAAATTTCTTGAATGAACAATGTTTCAATGTCACAGTAACAGTAGAAATTTGTCATCCCTACTTCAATTCCATGTTTGTGCAGTTCTTGCTGCTGAAGTTGCTTCCATGCACAGTGAACCTACTCTTCATCACACTCTAGTTATAGCCTGACAATTGAAGCTGGGCTATAGTTGAGCTTCTTGCTTTTGCACTTCCTGTAATGGACAGGCTCGTCCTTCTATTTGAATACATGCGAGTACATATGTTAGCACAGTGCCACCAAAGGTAATAACCAATTCTGTCAGTGTGACAATTTTTTCTTGCTACTACATACAAACTATGGCTACAAAATCCCTGTGGGTAATACAATAGGGAACTAGTCAAAACCCAGCATACACATGGATACAAACCCATCCCTTTTCTATGGGATGAAATTTCTCCTAAAATTTAGAAGTTATTAATCTCTTAGTGGAAGAGATGACTTAGGTGGTTGCTTAAAGTGTGGTTGATCACAGAAATAGGCTAAGCCCTTCTGAAGAAGCTGTGGGAAATGCAGCCTCTTTCAAGTCAGTAACTGTGCTCACTAGTTTTGTGATGGTACTTGGGATTCTTCTTTTGGAGGAAAAGCAACAAACTCTTTCATTTCGTTATCTTGATCAGTGGTGGCATGAGTACTAGCTTCATAAGGCTCACACGGGCAACAGCTGACTTCTCCTTTCCTGCTCTTCTGCAGAATGGTAGCACGAAAGTCTAATGTTATCACTGCCAAACGATACAATTGGAGAGTCACAACTAAGATATTCTTAGCTGTAAAAAACACCAGCATCTGATTGAATATTCTGAAGTGGCCCATCAGGATTGAACGTACAATGAAGAAGGGACCGTCCTGTATGAAAAGGCTGACCCCGATGTTCCACAGTTCTGCGCTGTACCTGCACAGCAGGAGGCTGGGGATCCGTCTAGTCGATGCAGTTGGTTTGCAGCCAATATGCTGTACTGGAAATAAAACATGTTTATGTTAAAACAACCCTCTAAAATTGAGCCAGGATTGGCCTAAAGGGCAGGTACAAACCAGGATACCCTGGATTATAAATGAATTCAACTTTGAACAATTTGATGTAAAGCATATCTCATTTCTGGTTTCTGTTTCAGCAAAACACAGTAAGCTCAAGTTAAGCGTACTGTGGTCCACCAAAAAGGACCAAAACCCGCTTCCCCTTTTCTTTCCCACAAAGCTACTAGTATTTATACACTTCTAAAACAAGAAGCAGAAGATCACCTAATCTGTCTGTAACAACTTCCCCAGATGCTTTTCTGATAAATCAACGTGCTAGGCTCAAGTGGAAAATGAGTTGTAGAATGTAGACATTTGCTGAATCCATTAGGCAGAGCTTCAACAGCAGCTAATTTTTTAATGTTTTTGTGCCATTGCTGCTTAATAGTTCTAATTGCAGTGCTGTAGTCCAGTAATAAGTGTCTATAAATTTCTATTTTACGTCATGATGATGCGTGAGTAAACATACTGATGCTTGAATAAAAAGTACTATCTGTGTAACTGTATAGAGCTACCTAAAATAAACTGTACCCATAGTAAATTTCAGGGCAATGTGTGTTCAGTAACATAATTTTTAACTGGTAAATGTAATTACATAAGCAGTAAAGCAATATCCAGAGGAAAAAATCCACAGTACAACCGGTTACTTCACTTAAATTCAAACTGTGCTTAAATAATTACAGCATTAATTTATTTGGGTAGTGGTGATGTGTATGGGCTTTTTGGGCTGTTTTGTTTGTTTGTTTTTAAACCTGAGTTTAAGTACATTCTTTAGCAGAATGTATTGTACCCATAACAGGAATTTTAGCTGTGATAAATCTGAAATATGATGGCATCAGTTTTTTTCAGGAGATGAGCTGCTGAGCTGAAATACTGAAATATTTTCAGAACTTCAGTGTTGAAAACAAAGTGAACAGATGATGACTGAAGTGGCTTTCACTGTTTTTCTTGGACATGAAGAAGCCCTTTCTGCCAGGGGGCAAACATTGGGCTGAGATGACTGGCCTTGGGTCTTTTAGCTTAAAATAAGGGTGCACAGTCCCAACGTTATATGGTCCTCTAGTTTTCCTGTGAATAGGTAATTTCTCCTGTGGTAACTGCTTCTGTGCTCTTGGCTGTGGCATCCTCTGTGGCTAAGTGTAGCCTCTCTCTCTCCATAGTATCTAGTAACCTACCCAGCCTGGAGCAGTAATATAATCCATGACCAGAGCCAACTCAAGAGCTCTTATAGTGAAGTTTAAGGCAGTAACGGGTGACTGGAGCAGATACAATATTGCAATTCTAGTTTTTTTTCTGGAAGTAGAGTTTTATCAGGGAGATCAGAGGTTAACCAGAAACAAGCTGTTTCCGCAAAAGAAACCACAATGGACTTTCTTCAAAAACCAGCATTATCATATGAATTGCTATCCATGAGAAGCCCTTGGTGTAGCCTGTAGCTGTACACAACCACAGGACATGCCAGCAAAAACTTAAAGAATTTGTTCTCCTTTCTTATCTACGTGCCAGTACTAACCTGCAAGATCAAGTGGAAACTGTAGCATACTCCAGGTCCATACAGCAAGAATTGCATTTATGAGAGCATAATTCTTCCTATGGGAGGGGAAAAAAGTGATAACAGTGAAGATGGAGTTTCCTTATGTGATAACAAAAATGTTTCCTGTAGTACTTGGAATGTTATTTAAAGGGTAATTGAGTGAAACAGTGATTAAGGCATGCTCTTGAGATGTAAGACTAAGGAAACCAGAGTCACCTTTTGGTATAGAAATTTTGCTGTTCTGGCCACATGTTGTAGATGTGGAATTATACTAAATATCTGATGCTAATGTTATAATGATAAGCATATGGAAATAGACTTTGTGGTTCAAACAGGAGATTTGTTACCCTTGTAGTGATTACACATTCCTTGCAAGCCTGAAGCTTCTCTGCCAAGTGGGAAGGACCTCTTTTCGTGCTGCAGAAGCTTTTCTTTGATATTTAAATAATTAAAAATAATGTGTGTGTAAGGGAGGATGAACCTCTTCTGTGATTCTCTTTCTTTATGATGGATGTTCACAGCTCATACCTTGATGCTTTGAGGGGGAGATGGTCTTATTTTCCCTGGGAGAGATCACAACGTTGAAAATACACACCAGACTATATCATTCCCTTTCTTCTTATCTTTGAACGCTTTGTCATTCTATCATGAGGAAAGTACATATGAGATAAGCAAAGGAGCAACTTGGATATGAATCACAAAGTGAACTCTAGTTGCTTCCTTGCTATTCTAAAACAATTCATTAACCTGAAAGAGGCTTGCTGTCTATCCAGTGTTTCAGCTCCTGTAGCTGTAAGAACTGAGGCTGCATGGCAGTTACACTAGTTGTTTGGCTCTTTATACCGTTTTATTGTGTTGGATGCAACTTCTCTGTTGGCAACAGATGAGTAATCCCTAACAAAGCTCACAGGACTGTTAGGCCTTCTAAAGAAGGAAAGGTAAAAGTAGGAAAACAGCCCTTGAACGTAGCCTTCTGTTATCTGTGGGAATTAGTTCTACTAGTTTGAACACTACAGAATGAGTGAAGATTTCTTCAAGCAAAACAAATATCTTGCACTGTGGAAATTATTTATGCAAATAGTCCTTACCGAACATCTTCGATATCCAAGGTTTCACTAGCAAATTCAAGTATATCTGCTGCTGTTCCCACAAACATGAGAAGCAGCTGAGACAATTGATCCCGGGTGATTTCAACACCAATAGGAAGAAGCCATCTCCCAACTACTAGTAGCAGTAGAAAAGTCTGATGGAGGGCCAGCGTCCATACAGTCTCACAGATTGTGGAGAGCTGATTCACAAAGACTTTAGCCTGTTTAAGACAACAATCACATACTGTAACTTCAGGAGACTGACATGATAGGTACCTTCAGAGAAATAGTCAGCCTGCTCTTGTACTTCTTCACATTGTACTAGAGCAAATCATTTCTACGTAGCAGGCAGAAATTTGAAACAGCACATTAATATAAACTTCAGGTAATGAATAGCAAGTCTTTCTCTGTCTACTCCTCCTCCTGTTCTCATTTTTCAGATGAGCATTATCTGTTGCAGAACCATCACCCAGACACTTTCTAAATTTAGTTACTGAGATTTGGAAGACAATGGTAGGAGAGTCCACTCTTCACACACAGACTTTTCCTGCCAACAATAGTAAGCAGCATACTGTTGGTTCTTTTCATGATATGGTTTTCTGAAACTTTTTTTTTTTAATTTATTTTAGTTTTAATCACTATATGAGGAGCTTGCCTGAATAGATGCAACGGTCCTCTCAGGACTAATAGCTAATTGCTCTAATATCCTAAGATCTCTGCTATGAACAGGAAAAGGTGTCCCACCGTCTGAATGATGTGGTGATCCATTCCCTCGCTTCCATGACTGCTGTCTTTGGATTGATTGAAGTCTTGGTTGCTGACATTTACCTGAACTGCTCCGGGCTCATTACCACAGTACTGTTGTGAACAAAAACATCACACGTGTAAACATCCTGCACAGGGAGCAGATGCTGAAAGAGTCCTGTTTTGCTGAACTGCAGAGGGTTCATTTCTGAAAGTCAGTTGGTATTTATAAAGGTACATGCTCGCTCTGAATGAAATTCCCCTCTTGTTTGGAAGGGGGGAATTCCTCTCATGATGAGAGGGATGATGTGTTGGTAGGTTCCTTAGTGGGACTGTAATGTAGAAGAGGATGTAAATTCAAAGGCTGATGGAGTGGGTTGACACCTTTGTGCTGTTAAGACCACCCTCTTTGAATGGGATCTCTCTGCAGCTCTCCTGAACAGGCTACTCCATTTCCTACATAGTCTGTGTTTGGCTAAAACAGTAAAATTGATCATGGTCAGTCTCTATATTCAAACTTTTTCTCAAATTATCTGCTTCTCATCTCTACTAGCCAGAAAAAGTTCTCTAAAAAATGCTATTGTTTCATTTTTCTGTACGACTTCCCTCAAGGCTGAAATGAAGAGTTGGGGTAGGATGTTTGGGTTGTATTCTCTGTCCCTCCTGCCCTTGCTTCCCCCCAGGCTGTGCCTTATTCTGCAAGGATATTCATAACGTGAGAAGTGAGATTTAGGAATAATTAAGAAAAATGGGTCTGTGTTGTTGCCTACTCCTGCAGAGCAGAAAACCAGGTATTTTTACTTTATCCAAGAACCCAGTGTTCTGTGAAACTGAATGTTGGCTAAAACATGCTGTTACTTCAACTGCAGTAAATCCAGTGGTGGGACTGTGTTTTGTCTGAGGTCTGCAGCACTGCACTGCTCTTCTACCTTCACCTCCAAGGCTGGCCCCACAGAAACTGGGGCATAAATCTAAAATCTATCTTCATACCAATCCCTTAACATCTCTCTTCATTGTAATAAGAAAAAGGGATAATTAGAAGATCAAACCATGCTGCTGTTAAAGACTTTTATCCTGTCCTATTTATGCCAGAGATGATTTGCATTTCTCCACTGGGCCCCCCACCATTTTATTTCACAGGGAGTAATTTTTTGCAACAATTGGAATGTGTTCCAGTGCATACTGAGTGTCTGTGTTCAACATAATGCCTGCCAATGTAAAGGAAACATTTTCCAGCAAATGTCACATTCTAGCAAATTTCAGATTCCACTTTATCAGAGACCAAGTAAATGTTGCTCATTGGTGTTGCTCAGTGTCTGAGTAAATTCTGTCTCTTGCCTGACCTTGTCGCAGATAAATGGAACAACTTGCCGTGGTCTGAAAATTCTCAAAGAAAAGAAAAAAACAACTCAGTACTTGTTGCTTTTATAATTGGTGGTAAAGACTCTTAAACTGGATGCTTGCCTTACTGGGACTGTGGGTGTCACAGAACTGAAAGATTAAAGATTTTCCCCACACAGATGTGGAGAAGATGATATTTACATTTGGAGGAGGGGAGTCTAAAGTTCTAGCTATGGACAGAGGGGCTGGTACTCTGCTGACTTTAGCCTTGTGGGGCTAATCTCCCTGGGTTAGTCCTTCAACCAAAAAAAGAGAGGCAGAACAGCTTGTTCAGAGGATGTTTCAGAAATTAAATCTACTGTTGCTCTGCAGAAGCGGTTTTATCTGCTGACTGTAGAAAAAGTCTAAAGCCTATAGAGACCAGACCCCAAGGTCAGCCCCCCCACAGGCAGTGTAATACAGTCGGCTGAAAAGACCATGACCTAAAAATATTGCAGAACTGGGACAGCCGCCCCAGAATATTGAGTATCTCTACCTTGTAACAAGTAGCCTGAGTAGGGCAAAGGGATTACTAGTTTGTGATGGAGGAGAAAGGCTAATACATCTTGAGAAGTTTTGGTTTGTCATTAAAGCTGCCTGTGAGCCCACTCCTCTGGCTCCTTGCCTGGTCTGGCAGGGATAAGAGGAAGAGAACCATGAACTTGCATCAAACTTGACATCAGAGTTTGGGAATTTTTTGTTTGTTTTTGAAAGCCCTGTTGCTCAGAGAGGAAGTTTCCAAATCTGAGGCAGAATCCGTGTAGGGAAACCTGCTGCATCTGCTGTATGTGTAAGGACAGTGGAACTCCCTTCCAAAACATTGGGAGAACTCCCAGCAAGTAAATCAAGCGGCTGGAGGACAAGAGTGAAATGAGAGGTAGCAAGCTGTGTAGCTGCCTCTCAGCAGATGCTGTGGCTCTCTCCAGGCCAGCAATACAAAGGAGGTAGCTCTCTCCTCCCTCTGTGTTTAACCTGCACATGGGGCAGAGGAGCTGTGGGAACTGGCCATGGCATCAAGGGGGTGCTTTTTTTTTTTTACCCACAAAGGTACAGAGAATACTTTTTTTAAAAGAATCATTCACTCTATGAGTGTCTTTTGAAGGTTCCTTACATGCAATTTTTGTGACTACTCACAGCTGACCAGGGGGTTACTATTTCAGTGTAAGGCTCCATGAACTCTGACTGACTGGCACTCCTCAGGGCTGGGTCTGCAGGCAGGAAATGGAAAACTGCATCTACACTGGCAGTCCTTTAAGTAAACTGCTTTTTAATTTAAGTATGTTCATATCTTGTTCCAGTTTATTTCTCTCTGAATATTTATTAAGAGGTGATTGTGGTAGTGATTCACTTGAAAGTTTGGAGAAGAGCCTTTATTTTCATCGTGTATATGCATGTAAATAGGACTTGGTGCCAGGCATATTTGCCTAGCCAATTATGTATGTGCAGTGACTTAATGGGAATGTGACAAGGAAAAAGTGAATACTAAGTTTCACAGGCAGTTGATAAAAAATGGTTTACCTATTTTACTGCTAGAGCCCTAACTACTCCCAGGTTTCTCAAGGCTGTGCACATAGCTACAAAAAATGCTTTTTTTTTTTTTTACTGTGGAAAAATAAAGCAGGAAGACACTGTATACATCTTGCACAAATTCTAGCTTGGTTTACTTCCTTTGTTTCTTCTGAGATGAGCTTGTATTCATCTGATTTTAAAAAAATCTAATCAAAACAGAAAATGTGTTGTATGACATGTTGGCGTTTTATTGCGTGGCCTGCAGAGAGCTCAGTGTCAGGGCATGAGGAACTCCTGAAACACTGAACTAAATTAAGCAATTTTCTCCTCACGTGTTATTGACAATCCATTATTCTCAAATAAAACCGAGGTTAGCTAAAACTTTTTGCAGTGGGTCCAGCATTGAGATGGTAAAATTGACAGCTGAATACCGGGGCAGAGTACCCTCAAGCCTGTTAATGCGCATGGCGGTTGGCAGCATGAGTGGTGGAAGGTGGTGGAAGAGGCTGGCTCTGCTCTGGAGCAGTCCCTCTGCCAGGCAACAGGTGCCTTGTCTGCTCTCTGCCATTACAGCCTTTCTTGCTGGTGACAGTGTTCCTGTCCCTATGGCAACATGTGGGATGTCACAAATTCAGAGTAACTGTGACTGCTTCGTTATGCTCGTACAGGAAAGGTGATAGGGAAAACAGGGAGAAGACATTGCTTAAGCTGTTTTCCACATTAAGGATAGGGGAGGGAAAAAATGGGAAAAGATGTAAGATCACTTTTCTAAAAGTAACACACTAGAATTTTAACTGGTAAGAGAATCCCACCTCGGAAAAAGGCTGAGGGAATAGTCAGTAATATTGACTATTGCCTTAAATTGTTCAAGTTAAGGTGGTTAAAAATAATTGCAATTTGTATTTGTCTTATTACTGTCTGGGAAGCCTATGTTGACTACAGCATTGGTAGTCAGATAAGCCCTGCAAAAGGTGGTGTTGCCGCTTTCTGTAGCAGTGATGCACCAGGCATTTAAAAAAAGTAACAGGTATTTGTTTATCTGAGATCTTATACACCATGAGGAGAGAATGTTTGGGTTTTTATTAAATGGATTAAATGGTTTTAATGTTCTTGCCACTGTGTTTTGCAGACAGCAATTTTTTTCCCTCAGTACAGTTCAATTTACTTTATAGTGTCTGCCAAATATGTGTTTTGTCCACAACTACTTTACTGCAAAGCAGTATTTTCTATGCAGTCAGTATTTTACCGTTGATCTATGAATGGTATTACTCATGTCCAGTTTTGCAGTACAGAGGCAGAATTGGAGGAAGGAGAGACTGCATATTAGCACGTGCCTTAAATAACAGCACCAACACAAGTAGTTGATATTTCCTTTTAAAGATTCAACACGAGAGCAAAGTTCTACTGTCTTAAAGACCACGAACTGTTTTCATGGTGGATACATTGAAAGTGCATAATTACCCATTCTGTTTGCATTATAATAAGGAAAATCTCAGCAATACTTTAGTGTGAGTAGTAGTACTAGTCTGGGTGCTGTGTTTGAGATTAATTGTTAGGAGGGCTTCTCCCCTTCTGGAGGTATTGTTGTTGAATCTATTAGATTGTGTGTTTCCAGAACTCTCTATCCTATCTCTCCATGTATAAAATAAGCTGTTAAGTTGATATACTCCCTCTTTAATTCACAGTAGCAGTATATCAATAAGAACAAAGTATGCCATGTTCTAACATCATTTTGGGAAATAAACTGCTGCCTTTGACTACAGAATTAGCCTGTTTCTTGGACCAGATTTAACTATGACAAATGTTCTCAATATCCACATTACCTGTCTGTGACTGTTTAAGGAGATTTGGCAAAACAAGAAGACAATAAATTCCTGCTGCTGTATTTAGAAAAAGCCTCAAGCATTTTCAGTGTAAACACAATTTTGAATATTTGATTATGCTTCTGTGGGCTGTAACAATGTTTCAAAGGAGAAAATGAGGCACTATGTCTTCTTAGCCTAATTTATGTATTTTCTTCTCTTGCTTTTTGCGCTTGTTCTTATCAGGCCCTTTTCTGCTGTGGATGAAAGGTACTGCACATGTGCAAATGTTGGGACAGATGAAGTCCACTTTTCACTGTATGGAAGTGCTAAGGGGACTTCAAAGCAGCCTGCACGGGGAGGAGGTTCACTCAGCATGGGCTGCTGGGCTAAGTGGCTCAGTTCTGGCCATGGCTCCACCTGCCAAAGGAACAATTACCTTTAAAAAGTGTTACTGTGTGTTTTAGTCCTGAATTGGAATCCGGGCACCCCCTTCACAGATTACTATACAGCACGAACAAAGAAAGGATGTAAATACTGACAGAGAATTTACCACGTCAGCTATCTGTAAGTATCCTCTTAGGTTGCAGCTAACATGAGGTAATTTGAGTTTAAGACCCCTTTCATGGATACCTGTCTCAATTTTGGCTTGCATGGAGTTGTGATAGCTGCCTGTAAGTGAAACTCATACTTTATTTTACAAAGGTCTCTAAAGCAATGAAATTCTTTCACCATCCTGAGCAAGACTCAAGCTGGTAACCTGGGGGTGAAAGGCTGCTTTTCAAACCTACAGTCCTTGGTTTCCCAACCAAATACAAACAAATGGTCTCATTTTTAGCTAGTAATGGGGTTCATTATTTGATATTTAGGAAATGCATTATAGTCATAGTATAGCTGTAGCTGGACTGGGAGACCTACCAGTATAAAATAGAAAATTGGAGCAGGACCTGGCAGACTTCTGTGTGTATGCCCAAATCCAACCCATCAAATAATGCATCAATTTCAAACTAGCCCATCTTGTCTCCTAATAAATACCTGAGTCCCATGATGAATTTCTAGTAGCCATAGTGATGGTACTGTGCAAATCAGATATAAAAATATTGCTGGTGAAAACCTGTGAAGGAAAAGAAAAGATGGCTTGGTATTATATAGCATCGTAAATACCACATATCCTATCATTATATGCATTGAAACTATCTTGTGCCTCACACCATATGGGATACCAAGAAATAGGGTAACTGAAAATAAGAGTTGCTATTCTTACTGAATTCCTCATGCTGTCAGTATTATGAATCATAGGTTTATTTGTATATCCATCTAAGATCATATATGGACATTCATTTAAAATATCTTTTAAAAAAATTAACCAAAGGCACTTTGCTGGTTTTATTTCCATCACTGCATTCTCTGTGCTTAAAATAAGAAAAAGCCTCTAGCTAACATGCTCTTTCTGATTTCATGAAGGGTGAATTAATACATTGAGTCATTTCACTGAATGATGCTGAGAAGAAAGGCTGTTGATCAGAATCCTGTGCACTGACATGGGGAATGTAGAAATAGCATCAGTTTGCCTAAAACAAGCATTTTTTCAGTAGGAGGTCTTTCAGTGCAGGCTAAAATGGTTATGGAAATGGGTCTTGGCCTTCTTTCCCCATTTGTGCTGGCAATTGTGTAACTCTTCAGGATTTTTGTTTCTAGTTCTTCTCTCCCTGTCAGTCTTCTATATAACTCATGATGGTGAAGCTTGTTATCTTCAGCTTTTTGAGCTGAGTGTATTCAGAAGTACAAGAGAAGCTTCATCACTCCTTCTGCAAGCACTGATTCTTGTGAGGGTTGCTGATGTCTTCTCATTAAACATATGACTGTTTTTCATTCAGGGTGAGCTTTTTGGCAATTCCTATCCTTCTGGAGTAGGAATGAGGTGTCTGATGCCACTAATGTACCATTTATCTATGCCATAGTATGGAGTGAGCATCAGTGCAATGCTGCTGAGATGCGCAGCAGTCTTTGCATCACGCATACACCCTGGCCCAGGACAGAGCAGTGGAGTCCCACTCAGGATACTTGCCTCATTCCTTCTGCCCTGTCATTGACTGAACTTAAGTTGCTTGTCAGTATGTAACTGCAGTGTTTTGGTCAGATGCTGTTGCATTTATTGTTTACTACTATCCTTAATGTACCTTTATTTTGGTAATCATGACTTTTGCAGTGGAAATTAAGTGTTGGGGAAAAGAAAAACAAAAAACAACCCCAGCTCATCAGGAAAATGACTAGATTGCTGAGCTGCTATGAAAAGTTGCAATCAAACCCCTCTAAATAAGATGGTCCTGGCTTGTGTTTTTCATTTGTTCTGTGGGGGAGAAGGAGTGGTGCTGTTTGTTTTGGCAGTGGGTTTTTTCTTGTTTGCTTTAAAAAAAAAAAAAAAAGAGAAAGAAAAAGGTTAGTGATTCTGTGGAGTTTTAGCCTGGTTATTTTGGGAGAGAACACACCTCTCATTTGAATGGAGAACTAACATGTTCCACAGTATTTCCTGTAGGACTTCAGCACATGAAAAATCCATTCCAGCTGGAAGGTTAGCAGAACTGAGCTAATGATACCAGATTAAGCCAGGAGACTTCAGGGGCTTTCACCCTGCCTCTCTTTCAGATGTAGCAATCTAGAGGAAACGTTACGTGGCCAGGACCACAATAATACTTTTTCTCCATGAGTGTCACTTAATTTTTTGTGCTGGTGTGATAAATAAGTCTTCTGTCCATAAGGAATGGAGAGAATACGAGGCTATTGGAGGCAGGAGAGTCCTGGCGTAGACTGCCCATTGCCTGGATTGGTGATTGTTGATGGAGTTGTTTCTATGAATGCAGATGATACTGCCTGTTCTGAATGTGAGTGTTTTCCATCAGTGCAAAAAGTTATTCTGATACAAATAGATGCTGGCCATTTGTCTACAGTTTTTACCTATAGACATACTTTACTGTTCTGCTTAAAGTGCTGGACCGCATCCTTTTTCAAAATTTCCTTCCAGCTGAATTTAGCTCAGTCTTCTAACACATGTATTCATCTAAAATACATCTGCTTTCTGTATCTATTTTTCTTTGGTTTTCCAAAAACCGCCATAGCAAGTGTTTCTTCATGAAGTCTCTGCTGCCTCCTTTTCCCAGTGAATCAGGTCTGCTCACTCTGCTTCTGTCTCACTACTGTGTATTTGGAGCTCTGTCTGCTGTTCTTGAATTTCCTTGTGTCTCAGACTTTATCACTGCTTTTATTGCATTCACATTTAGAACATAGAACACTTTTATGGGAATTGTCACACGACGCTGCTTCTGCTCTTATAATGAGTTTCACAGGTTGCAATGGACAGGAATTTAAGATCATCTAAATATTTTGGGGCTTTTTTAGTCTTGGATTTGTCCCAGGGCCTGCCTGCAGTTTGAGCTTTTAAAAGTAAAAAGTCCTAGTAAAATCTTGACAATTAGTTACATGAGCACTTCCTTTTTACAGAGCATTTGTTTTGGCTGACTGAGCACTGATGAGCTGTAGATGACTGCAGTAATTCTTCAGATGCATGTAAAAACCCATGTGCTTGGGCAAACTCTGCTATGACTAACTTTTTTGTTTATTTCTTGGGCAGCCTTTCATGCATGGAAGTTCCCCGTTGGAATAGCCTCTCAAATCCAAACATTTAAGCCACTCTTGCTGCATTGCAAGAGTGGTTGCTGCTCATCTTTTATTTGTCATTGAGTTTTGGTTCATGGACTAACGTGGCGTTAGCGCTTTTAAAAGTAGGGGGGACAGGGAATGCAGTCCTAGGTAAGGAGGTCCAAACCAGGGCATCGCAGGGTGGGGCAAGAGATGCAGGGCATCTGCATGGAATAGCTTTCATAGGCCCCCCAGCACCCTTCTGCACTTCAGATGGGTTGTCCCTGACACGTTGTAGGTTAGGGGTGCCCAGCAACACTGTGAGGAAGTGTGTGCCCCCTCCTTCCCCAGCCCACTGGATCAGCAGCTTTAGAGCCACGTACGTCTTGCCTGCAGCTACATTTCCCACATTTTTTAGCTGTTAAATGGATAAGCACACACAAACCTGTACAGAAAGTGGCTCCCAAGTAGTCTGCTGCAAAAATGACCCTCCTGAACACCCTCTGGATTTGGCAAGGGACTAGCCTGGTCTTTACCAGTCTTCCACCCCCCCCACCTCCCAGGTGCAGCAGAAAACACAAATCCCTTGGAAGCTTGGCAGAAACCAAGCCGGGACGGTGCTGCTCTCAGGCAGCAGCTGCAGAAGGCAGCCTAGCATCTGCAGCAAAGTACATGCAAAGAAGCAAGAGGGGCTCCATCGGAGCCAGAGGGATATGCTCACCATTTGTAGCCTCTGCCTTGCTTAAACTTGAGAGTGAGCCCTGTCTCCAGGCACAGGAGAAGATTGAGCAGTGCCAGCAGCCAGTACTTGGGTTCTTTCTTCACCGCAGTCACTCTCCAGACCCCGATGAGAGAGTGCAACACAAAGAGCAGGCGAGTGACCAGAGCATTGAGCAGCACCATCAGCTCCATCCTGGACCAGCCCCCCTCCCCTTTTCCCTGCACCGCAGGGGCCCAGCGCTTTTTAGGAGCTCTGGGAAGTTACCCTTTGAATCACTGGGAAGCGTGCGCACCACAGGCGCGCAGATCTCTTCTCCTCTTCCATCTCCACAAAGGGGCCCATTATAACAAAAAAGAAACGGCGTTGCCCCTCCCCCAGACTTCCTGAAAACTTTTTAAAGGGAAGAAAGAAAAAAAAAAAAAAGCAAAGCAAAGCTCACTCTGGCAGGCTGTAGTGGTTTGCAGCGCTCAGTTCAGCTCTCACCGCGCTAAGACAGGGGTGTGAAGGCTTTCTTTCTGTCCACTCTAGCATCTGCTCAAGGACTAAACAGCAGAGAGGTTTCCTTCTCCTCCAGTTCCCATCTCCCTGCTAGCTCCACTTGCTGCTTTCGTCTTGTAGACTTCTAGCAAAGAGGCAAAATGTAAGAAGTGTCATTAATTTGAATGTTCCTTGCTAAAAGTTCCACTGTGTTACTGAGACTGTAAAACCCTCTCTCCTTTCCCCTCCCCCTGAAAGATACAATTCATATTAGGGAGCTTTAAAAATTGTTCATTTACCACTGCAATACAGAAAGCAGAAACTGTACTTAGTTCAATATTGCAATCCCTGTGTGTAGCAGGGTTAAAAAGCAACAGAAATTAGAAACGCTAACGAGTACTGAAATTTAGTCAAACTACCATATTGAATAATATACACCCTACTTTATGACTAAGAAGCAGTCTCAGTGAGAAACTCCAGAAATCAGGCAAACACTAATGGTACTAAATTGGCCAAGAGGGAGATACACAAAAAATACACCGAAGTCTGACTGTTAGGTCAGTTACCTCTAGATTGACCCTTATCTTCTATAAGAACAGTGTATAAAGTACGGAGTATGTTTAAAAATGGCTTTGACATTTCTCATAGTGATTATAAAATTTTAATTTACACTTGGGTAATCAAAGAAGAATTTCTTCTTGATCAAGATTGTCACTGTGTTGCTCCAGTTTTCTGTTTGTCTGCTGCCAGAGCACTTAAATTGAGATACACCACTGTAAAATACAACCGGAGAATCAAGCCCATGTAACCTACTGTTGTGCTCCAAAGGTCCTAACTTCCTAGCTGATTTAATTTTAAATATCCTGTTCTACTTTAAACACAAGGAAATACTCTTCGAAGTTATGACCTTCATAAGAAGATATTTTTCCTCAATTGCTAAGATCTAAGTTCCTCACTGCAAAACCAAGCCTCTTTCCCTACGAACCGCTGAAGCCAGTACTGGCAAGCTGATATCCTTGGGGGTAGGGGGAGATGGGGGAGAAGACTACTGAAAAAGAACCCTGCCCAGAGAAAAAGAAAAACAAAAGACATTCCACAGTGTAGAACTCTCACTCAGGAAACGCCTGAGTAAATAAATGGACTGTGCAACATGCCTTTTTGAAGCAACAAAACAAAGTTCCTCACGCTCAGAGGAAAATTAATTCAAGTCAAGGGCCTACTACTGATAGCGCCTTGCCAACAGCCACCCTGCTGTATCATTCCTTGAGTGTTGCTGGTTCACAGCCCTTCCGTTGGTATTAAGGTCAAACCTAGTTAAAGAGGAAACAGAGAACAGACAGGATTGAGAGATTGTTTAAACAAGATATTCCTTGCTGTGAGAGTGCTTGATGTCTAAGAAATGATGCAGGGGAACTGGTACATCTAATTGTTCGTGGACATCCTAACAGCACAGATGTCACAAACATGGAAAGGTGGTGATCAGTGGGACATTCCCATGATATCATGTATTCAGGAAGGATGCAGTGAGCTTTGCTGATAGCTAGTAGTTCTGCATATTAAAGACACTTCGGAATTGAACTGCTCAACAAAGTAATCTCGTCAGGGAACAATCCGGACTTCACATTGGTGGAAGTCCCAAACTTAAGTAGGAAGAACACGTAATATTGACTCTGCCTAGCTGACCAGTGGACCATGATGGTAACACAGCAGGCTGAGTAGAGGGAGGAAATAAGTAAGTGTAGATGACTTCAGTTATTCAGCCTAGAAGAGGCAAAAATCGTCTTTTGTGGAACAGCTGGTTCAGGAGTCTGTGAGGGCAACACTTGACTTTAATCTTGCGTGTTTTGTGGGATATGATATACTGAGTAACAGCTGAGGAGCTCCCCTGAAATGGGCATCGCATGTACTTAGACTCAGCATCTTCTCAGGAGTAAGAAGAGCTGGAGTTCTCTGTCATCAAAAAGGAGAACTAGACACAGAGCAGGAAGCTTCTTGAAAGTAAGACAGATGGAGGACTTAACTCTTTGCAGGGAATATGGACATCAGTTCAGTAAAGCACGTGGGAAGTGCAGAGGAAATAACTGTGTATGAAGAAAAAACTTGAGAAACAGTGAATAGAAGCCAGTGGTGGCAGGGTAGGTAAGATTGCAGGAGCAAGGATCTGGACCTGTGTCCTGATGAGGAAATCTGAAAACGTGGTAATATCTGGCAAGTTAAATGTACAAACATGTTGGGGCTGGCTGAAGGACTGTGAGGGACAATAGGCAAAAAGCTCAACTAAAATGTCTATTATCTGTTCAAACATTGTGAACAGGAAGTCCACCAGGGAATTGTTAGGTCAGTAGATGCTCAGGTGGCACAAAAGCCCTCAGGGCCAGATAGGGCTGTGCAGAAGGAGTTAATAAATTCTTTGGAGTCCCGGCATGAAAATGAATGTACACTGTAGCATGGGACAGCACTGACTTCTGCACAAAGTCTTATAGAATCAGTGAGGTTTTTCCTTATGATGTTATACATACTAGTGTTCCACTAATTCAGTTCTTTTCATAGTTTCTACTCATTTGCAACTTAGAGTTGTCAGGCTAATTGATCACAGTCTAGGGAGTACTTGGGGGAGAAACTTTGTCTTTACCTTGTTCTTGTGCTCTTTCCCTGAGCATGGAGTTAGGTTTGCTATTGGAGGCAGACAGTGGAATAGACAGACCTTTGCTCTGAGCCAAAATGGACACACTAGTAGAAGCTTTCCTGTCTCTAAAGAAATTGACCTGGAGGGAGAGGAGGATGGTTTATGCATATGGTTGATTGGTTGGATCCACGCTCAAAGCAAGACTCACGGCTGTAAGGAGCAGTCTGCTAATGATATACCATCTCTTTTTTTCTGTCTGGATACTTTGTCCATGCAGATGCTAAAAATTGTCTGTATCTGGGATCCTTTGAGAGTTATATGCTTCCAGATGAGCTGCTGTACTCTGGCAAGTCCTGGACACAATGGTGTGAAAATGTGCTGGCGTCTAGGACTTTTATTCAGAATACCTTGGCAGGAGCTACTACATGTCTCTTCCGTACAATAGCCAATTGCAGCAAGTCTGATGCATTTGGGAAATACTAAACCTTACTGTGCCCTCAGCACCAGTGACCTTCTGCAGGAACAGTAGATCTGGCATTTGAAAAAGAATCTTCACACATGTATTTGTCAAATTTCTGCTGTTAGACCAAGTCACTATGCCAATTTCACTGAACAAACTCCCTAGTTGTCGGAAGTTTGAAACACACCAGTTCCCAAGAAGAACCTTGCATTGGAGATGGATCACAAGCTTAACACAAGTCAGCAGTACTGTGCTGTTGTGAAATGGATGGTCACATTAGATACAGAACTGAAAACTCTAGTTTCTGCTCTCCTCTACTTGGGAAGGCCTTAGCTGAAGTGTTGCCCTACTCTTGGTCAACAAGGGAAAGTCCAGTGGAGAAGAGCAAGAGTGCTTCTATAGTAGGAAGTCAGTAAATTGCATAAACAGATTCTTCAGTTTTAAATAGCATAAGTGATGTCCTTATTTGGTTGCAGTGCTTATAGGATCAGCCGCCCCTATTCAAGCACCTGGAAGACTCCAGTTTAGATAGGAGTGCAGGGGTTGGAATCCTGTGAGGAGGAATTCCAGTACAGAAGTTTGGGGGGGGTTTGGTGATAGTGTGCAGTAGTGGTTTTTTGTTTTTTTCTGAGGGGGGCGGGGAGGAGCTCTGAACAAAGGACAGTTTCAGAATTTACTTCTGTTGCTTACTTACAAATTGGAATTATTTGGCAGTGGAATTTGGTGTGGAATTTGAATCTTCAGTTCAAAAGACTTTGAACTTTTTATTTACAAAGTTCATAAAGAAATAATTATAGGGTATTAAGCAAGTAGCTGAAAGAGACTGGGGATGAGAATGGGTCATAAATTCCGTGCAAGTCAGCAATGTTGTTCCGTTATGAAGGAAGCACGTTGGGATGTATGAACAGACCTGTAACCTGCCAGATGGGAGCTATTACTTCTGCCTTCCTTGATGGTGGGAAAGACATCAACTAAACTATCCTAATTCAGGTGATGTATTTCCAAGTGAGAACTAGCAGGACAGTGTCCAGGAGATGAACAAGGCTGAGGAAAGTAAAAGGGGGTGCTGTGATTCAGTCTAAGAGAAAACTGAGGAGAGATGGAAGTGGCCAAGTGTTCAGGAAGCTGCTGCAGCGAGGCCAGGAATAGCCCGTTTCCCAGTCCCAAAGCACCGGGAAGGAAGTAAAAGGCTTAAGCAGCAAGAAAGATTGTGTTTGGCTGTCTGGAGACATGTTTTACTAGGAAGGACAGTGAAGCACTGAAATAAATTGTGGAAAGAGATGTTGAATCTCCATTGTTGCAAGCTTTTAAGCACAGATTAGGGAAACATCTGTCAGGAAAGACAGCAGCTTTGTTGATCACAATGTGGGGCAGAGGACTGACTAGATCTCTGGAGGTTTCTCCAAGTTTTACCTCCCAGGGCTCTAAGGTTTATTTCTTTATTATCTGATCATTGTCTTGAGGCTCTGAGGAAGTTTCTTGCTTAAATTAAATCTACTTAATTTTACTTCCAATAGGATTCTTAAAGAGCAGGAAATTGTTCTGTTTCCGGAATGCTTGACTGCAAACTGTGAATAATTATGACAGCCTTCTAGAGAGATTGCAACTAGTGGAAATTAACATACGTGTTGAAATGAATGGGAATGATTCAGCTTTACATGTGAAATAACAACAAAAAAATCTGTCTGATTTTGGCATAAGTGAAAGCTTAACTCTTACTGTCAAATATAAGAGGGGAAAGACAAATCTTTCAAAACATGATATGTGGTAGAAGGTACTAGCTAGCTTAGTAAGGGTGTGAGGGGAATGGATAAAGGAGTGAAAAAACAGAGTATAAAAAGATTAGCTCTCCAGTAAAGAGCCAATATGATTGCAGAAGCATTAAAATCCCTGCAGGAGATTTACTGAGGACTCTGCCCTGGATTAGAATTTGATATAAAATAACTTAACTGAAGTCATACAATTTCTGTGCCATTTGTAGCTGAGTTAATAGCATATGTTCCTGGAGGATTACAGTCAATGATTAAGGAAATTAGGTTTTGTTTGAATTTAATTTAGTTGTATAAAGCTGCTACAATAATTTACAGCTTTGATATTTAATATTTAATAACCCAAATCTTAAAAGAATTCGAGATATAGCAATGTCATTATATATTGAAATATTATCCCCATAAGTCATTTATATTTGCTAGTTGATAAGAATGTTCATCAACTAGATGGGCTCAACAGGAGCTACTTGATAAAAACCAATGCAGTTTTACAGGTGGTGGTGGGGAAATCTTTCTATATCTGTTATCTAGTAAATCATAATTCAGTTAAAAAGAACTTTGCAGTCTCAGTTTCAGTAATCACAAGAATGTACCTCTTGATAGTTTTCTTTTGTCTAATTTCCTAGCTTTTGGCTTCACAAACATTATTAACCCCATCACTTCTTTCTGATGAGCCTGCTTCTGCCCCATTTATAAAAATAATGCTTTTTGTTCACAGAAAATTATTTTCAGATGGGGGTGTTCCTTTACATGCCTCCAGTCCCCGGTATTTTTGAGCACCTTTCCATTTGCCATTTAGTTTATAAGAGCCACATAGATGCCATCTAAGTCCTACACTGTACCCACAGCACAAGCTGCACAATCCAGTCTCGAAATATACTTGTACAAGCTTATCATCCGAAGCACAAAACTGTACTGTGCAAAGGAAGAGAGCAACAGGCTTCCAGTGGCCAGCCTTCATTCTCAATTTCTCCCTTTCCTTTCTGTAACTTAGACATAATTTTCATTCCATGCTTCCCTTTTGGGCCTTGTAGTCATTTTTCTCCTTCTCTGCCCCTTTCTTGGAGGATGGGGTGCATCAAATGGTTGGCTCTTTTGGGTACTACCACCTATTGTGGGCACTGCCCTCCAAGACACAAATCTGATTCAGGACAGTGAGCTTGGCATAAACTTCAGTTCATATTTTAATGCATTGTAATAATTGTGAGAACAACCTTCTAGAAAGCAAGGTGAAAGCACTTACTACATGGCATTGTCAATTATTAGTGGGCATGGGTCTGCAACGAGCAGTAAGCCCCTGGCCACAGTGTCAGATGGTGAGCTGGCAGAGCACCACTGACATCAAAGCATCTGCAGCCCCAAAATATGGCACGAAGGGGTATGTTTTACCCTTTGTTTAAAGCTAGGGGAAAGCACATGAGCAGTTTATAGCTCTCTGCAGTTATACATCTTTTCTGTTGGTTTTATAGTTCGGAAAAAAGCCTTCTGGAAAGACCATTTTTTCTTAAAGAACTAGGAGGGGAAAAAACAGCTTCAAGTATTTTATTAGGATTTGTAATTCCTCCTCCAGTCTGGGCTTTATTTCTGAGGACACACAGGAGTTCTGCAGGCACTATTTCAACCATAGGTGAATTGGGATAGCTAAAGTTAAAAACACCAAAAAAGCTATAGCACTCATCCTCAGCAAAAAGGAATACTTTCAACTTTTGGCTAGGATTCCTTTGAATGGTCTCTCTGGTCATTCTCTCTCCTGTTTTGTAGTGTGAGAATTCTGTGTTGAGAGAACAGGAAAAATGTTACTCGGGTTTGTGGCACAATGAAATGATGACTGGGCACAGGGTGCAGCTATTGCTGGTGAAGAGGTCAGCTCCTTGCACGGATGGGACATTAAGCATACAGGCAAAATATTTCAGCTTTGTAAGACAGCTGTCAAGATAAGGTTGCAAACTACAGGCTAATGTCACTGCTTTTGTTTACACTGCATAGCATCTTACAGGTAAGTTCTTCCTCCATGATCTGAATTCAGTGGAATTTCTATGAAGGTAATTAGTATGTCACTGAATCTAAGCTGCCACAACCAGTGTTAGCAACACAGCCAGTCAAGCTAATGTAACCAGTGTCTCACTGCAGCTTGATTTCTTTGTGCACAGTGTCTTGGTAATTACAATCATATGCCCCTGATAAACTCATAAGAAAGAGAGTTTGATCAGTTGGCAGAATGCTGACTATATTAAAAATACCCAAGCACCTGTAATGTTAGTACTCGGTACATGAGAATTCAGGTTTCTCACAAAGCCAGTCTGTATCTTCTTAGGGGAGTCCTGGAAGAACACTGGCCTCTCTGCAGATCCGTGCCTGATAAATAGTGTCTTTGTTGATACCTTTTTAATATTTTCTATGATACGAAGGTTTTGTGCATGCCTTTGCCATCATCAGTTAAACAATGTTACTTGACTATGGTTCTAATAAGCCACTTTCCTCCCTGGGAATATTGGGCTGTAATGATGATATATACGTACAAATATACATATATGCATATTTTTTCTGTCCCCTGACATGCTGAGGATTTAATGAAAAGAACACCAAAGCTGTGTGCAAAACTCCTTAATATTTCTACAAGCTAATTTGTCAAGCAGGCTTTTTACTCTCTATGTTGAAAAGGGCCGAAAAACTGGGCTGTACCACAGAATACAGGTTGGCACATTGGGAAATTATTGCGTGAATGCAGACAAGGGGAGGGGGAGAGTGTAAAGGAAACAACTCTCCCCTCCACAGAAAGTCCTCAGTTGCAATCTGCTAATCATATTCATCATCACTGCAGTAGAAATATAAAGACATGGGCCTTTGTCTGAGAGCATGGCTTCCATAAACCTGTCAAGATGCTTAATTACATTCTTCTGGTGCATTTGACTGCCACAGACCTCTAACTGAAAAAGGAAAAAAAAAAAAAAGTATGATTACCAATTCTCTTTTTGAACTGGAATACAGACTTTCCTGTTTTCTAGTTATCAGGAAAAACTTTCTAAGGATAGAAATTTCCACATCTTTGTTGATTGCAAAATATATTCAGTTTTACAAACAAGCTTCTTCCCGAAGGCTACAGTTTCTGAACAAACCATCTGCTCAATCATTTTTTTTTCCTAGCAAAAAGAGAGGTTGAGTGCCAGATTTTTTTTTTCTGTAATGTGTATCCATAATTTATTAATAGCTATCTGACACCTATAGAGATTTTCAACTTTTTTTTCTTTTATTGAGTAAAAAAATATTTTTGAGTTGTCTGACAATATAAAAAAATGAGTGAGCATTGTTTCTAATCACTCCCACCTTATGGCTAACAATGCCAGCTTGTTTATAAATAAAATCATCTGTTGCCTCCTCTTGAGTGCTTTATCCCATTGACTATATTTCCCTTGTCCTTTATTTAAGACATCTGTCTATGCTGGTCCTGGTATACATAATGACTTGAGAGACTTGAATAAGGAGAGCTTATATGGGTTAATAGGCACGTACAAATGTCTTTTGGAGCTTAGACTCAGCAGTCACAGGATGCTCCTAATGGTCTTTAAATCGCCTTGAAGTAGAATGTCAAATCTGAGTTCTGCTGATAGGGGGAAAAGTCACAAAAGCTGCTTGTGGAAAAGCCAGTTTCAAAAGAAAAAAAAGCAAACACCCCCCATCCACAAAAAAACCAACTAATGATCCTAGAGAATGACTACTAGTTCTCATGAATTTGCTGAATGTGATAAAACTGTTTGAAATAGCAAAATCTTACTTGACTTGAGAATGTTCAGCATCTGACAACCAATAATAAGGAAAGCTTTTGGACTGAATTTTGTAATTATTTGCTGACTTTTCTGTGTTTAGTATACGCTAGTAGCAATGCTGCAGGACTCAAGTGAAAAGACCAAAGGATGAGTCTGTTGCAATAGCTCTGGCATTTGTTTAGGACAGCTTTCCCTTCAGACTACTTAAGAGAAAAATTTAGGAGTACATTAGCGTATTTACTGTACTAAATCACAGTCAGAAGGCAAAACCAATAAGGTCTCAACAAGCTTTGTTTTCTTTTTTAGGAGCAAAAATTAACTATTTAATCCAAGAGTTTCCACTGGAGTATTTTGGTTATGCCAGCTTCTGTTAACAGTTTCAATGGGGGAAGGTAGTCCTGCTGCTCTTTGAAAGGTCTTGGGTGATTCATACTCTCCAGTGCTTCTGCTGACTAGGAGCTGTGGAGTCCCTGATTTGGAAGTTTGGTTGGAATCTACTCATTTAGTGTTTTAACACTAACTTTGTAGAAATCAAAGTTTATCCAAAAGTAGTATATTTTTTAGAAATCCTACAAATGAATTCTCTTTGTCAGTAATTGAATCAGAAAACCAGGGTTCTTTTAGAACAGGAGATAAGATTCTCTCCGTTCTCTACTGGAGAGTCTCTTTCAGTGTCTCAAAGACAGACAACACAGTTCTGACATGCTTGCTGGAGGATTTGAGGGCACGGGTAACTTATTCACAGAAGGAGCTTTTACTATTTTGATTGCACCAAATAAACCCAAAATCTTTTAGAATAAGCCCATTAAAATGTAGAGCTCAGTTTCAACCCAAAGAGAGAGCTGCAGTATTCAGGAGTTCTGCAAAAATGGGTCACAATAACAGTTACATCAGAAAACCCTTCCTTTATTAACCACAGCCGGTCTGTGTGTTTTGAGTTTTGCGTGTGTGTGTGTTGTGGGTACGCAGGAGGTCTTTTTTTGGGTGTGTGTGTTTATTTGGTGGGAGTAGGAACCTGACAAAGAGGTGAGCGAGGATGATGGAGGCCTGATCAAGCTGTCCAGAATTACTTCTATTGCACAAAGGTGCAATAAAATGCCCAGAAGCTCAGGATCCTGATTTACAGCTCTCTATGAGCTGAAGATGAATTTCCAGTTCTTTATTTTCTGTGGTGAGTCAGGAAATATTTAGTACTTTTCTTGAGAATATTGTGAAATCTCAGGCTCTCGGTCAAGCTCTGGCAGGAAAGAGCTTTGCAACTCTGAGATTCAGAAAAACCTCTAGTCATTCAATTCATAGAATGTGTGGGGAGGATGTGGCTCCTGATCTTTGTAGCCAGGAACGTTACTTTCTGTGACCCTGAATTGCCATGACTGTAGTAGAAGTTGGGTAGGTAACACTTACTTAGCTGTGTTAAATATCCAGTACTGAACAAAGCAAACTGCAGAACTGGAAACTGAAATCAGTGTGCCAAAACTGAAGCACGAGTAGGACAGAATGAATGACATGTAAGCGTATGATTTCTAAATTGAAATTTGGCATATTTTGACAAAACATAATACACGAAAATTATATGCACATTCTGAGATACTGATGTTGTAATATAGATGGATGGTACAGTAGTTTTGGACTGTTCCAGTTTTTGCATAAACTTTTAATGTATATTTAACTGATAAACTCATCTTTATGACAGGTGGTTCTTTCCCTTAACTGTCTTATGGATGTTTGATGGCAATAATTAGCTACCAGTCTGTGAACTGTCATGCACAAATGAAATTGATAGTTTCCAAATATAATAGATTTCTAGAATGGACAATGTTTCACCAAAAAATAAGAGACAAGTTTTTTTGTATTACTCATGGTTATAATTATTTATTACTTATTAACTTGTTTATTACATTTAATAGGGCAGTATGAGGAGGACTATGCTGGTAATTTTCCCTTATTATTCTTATGTTTTGTTGTTGTATATTAGTAGCTTTCTTGTGACGCCATTTTATTCTGCACAGTATGTTTAATGAAACTACCCCAAACTGGTTCACTAGAGATCACCCATTCAAAGGATTAAAGGGTAGTAGGACTGCTATTTGAAATAAGATGCAAAGTTGAATAAACTTCCTGACTGTTACTACAGACCGTGAGAAGCCAGAAGAGAAAGTTGTTGTACCAGTTGTTGAAATTAGGTGGTGGTAGCATATAATGAGAGGTCAGTCGTAGCTAAATTAGGAGTACAACTTGAGAGACCCTGAAAGAGGCACCTGTAAAGGAAGAAGTGAGCCTGGACAATGAGAGCTAGGCTCCAAAATGAGTTGTGCAGACTGTTGCTACAAGTTGAAGAATCTTGCAGTGTGGTGGCTGGATGTGCATTCTTGAGCTTGTTGTAACAGTCAGCTCATGTGCCTGATGAGGAACCAAAAGGGCAAGATGTGGCTGAGATTTCAGATAAAGTAGAATTGAAACTGTATTGGCAGTGTTGAAGGGCAGATTTACAAATATAACAGGGGGTGAGAAAGGGGCAGCATTTAGGACGACGTCAGTAGTGAAGCATGAGTTAATATATCTAGCAATAAATGAAATATATTGTGCAGTATCCTAAAGGGACATACCACATACTCGGGAGGATGCAGATGAACTGTCCACCCATTCTTGGCAAGCTCCACAGTTTGGAAGTCCTACATACTAAGGTTACAAAACTGAACATTTAAAGAATGAGGCCTTTGGGAACTGAAACCAGAGATGCATTACGCTGTAGATAAATATGTTTACAATCAAAGAGAGTTGGCTTCTCATAACCTGGAGTCCCTGGCTCTTGCTTTTGTATTTTGAGGCAGCTACCCAAAGGAAATAAAGAAGTCATAGAATTACTGATTCAGTGGTATCAGAGATGTTTTACAAACTGAGCTTGGGGGAGGGGAGTAGTGGTTCATGATGTTTTGGAGGTTTGTGGGGTTTTTTGGGATGGGTTGGTTAGTTTGGTTTTGCTACCAGCTGTTCTGTAGGTTCCTGCAAGCCCTCAAACTCATCTTTTTCCATCTTAGTAATATAAATAGCTTTTTAGTACCAGCTTTTAAAAATGTTTCTTTCAGTAGTGCACCTGACCTCTTCAATCTGTCACTACCAGAAGCTAGTGAGGGGGGAGGAGGTTATGCCCATGCTCACTCTTGATGCCATTTACCTCTTAATTTGCATGAATATCGCATTCCAAAATGAGGATTTTCTTTATTTTAAGAACAAGATATTTAATCAGCGTTACCCATGCATCGTACACTAGTAATACAGGCAAGAGGAAAAATGTCACATTAAAGAATTTTAAGTAAGGGGTACTTCATGGAATATGGAAAATATCACCATAAGTCAAAATAATTAGACTTGAAAAACTGGCAACTACTATTGCTATAAATACAGCTGCACCAAAGAGGTTAAAAAAGATGTCTCCATGGAGGTATTTAAAGGTATTTTAATACTTCTGTCACTACAGCAACTACACGCCATCCATGAGTACAGCCATAAAATGTTTACATGTATGAGAACTAAATGTGAAATATCTAATAATAACATAAAAACATACACATCTTTCTTTTGCCAGGTATTTATTGTATAAAAAGGAAACTTCCTTTGAAATATGAGGTCTATGTCCCTGACAAACTGGCATGAACTTAAACTGGTGGCTCTGTTTTTTGCATGAGCCTCCAAAGGCAAGCTTTCAATGGAGTTTCGATCTGTCTTGTATTTGCACATAAGCAGCTTTGAGCCCTTATCAGTGTAGGCAGAGCTGGCCAATGGGTGTTGCTCAGGAACCTCTTCCATACATGATGGCTGCATGAGCAAAGCTACCAGCATAGGAAAGAGAGATGTGCTGTAAGGCTTTGGCACAGAAACCATTGCTATATCGTGATGGTGTCTACTGGACTGAAAGTGGTTTAATGCTTTGTTGTATGCTGGTCTAAAGCCAATAAGGAAGAAAGCTAAACATCAGACTATGAATAGGTTGATGAATCAAACCCCTCTTCTGGCTGTGGAGGGAACAGACCAGGAAATCTCTGCAAATGTGTGGGGCAAAAGGTAAAAAAGGGTCTGGGTGTGGCTTTACCATTTCTCAAGGATGATGCTGTATCACCCCAGGTTTTCAAAGACAGTCCTGTAAATCAACATTACATGTAACAACATGACCAGTTACTGTGAAATTACAGGTTGAGCCTGCATTGCTAAAGCAGAGACAAGTTTTCAAACAGGTCCTTATAAATAAAAGACTGCTGGCCAAGTTTGAGACAATGGAACTGAAGCTTGATGTTGCAGTCCTGGAACAATCTGGGTTTGGGCCAAGAGGTGAAACTGAACATGCTTTCGTAAAACCACAGGGATGATCCTGGCAGGGAGGGACTCACCCTGGGCTTTGACAAGCACTCTCCAAGCCTAACCAAGTCAGCTAGTCTGAGGCCTTCTTGATGGATACCGGTGAGAGACTGCACGGGCAACTAGAGCAAAATCTTCCCATTACAATCTTTGTCCAGATGTTGCTTGCAGAGAACTGGACTGGGCTATACTATGAAGGTGACACATAACCTATTTGTCTTTTCTACATATGACCAAACACCTGTTCCAATACCATGCCAGGCCACTGCAACATGGCATAGTTAGCTTACGGTTGAAGAACAGATGGGAGAAGCTAAATGTGAACAAGGTGCCATTTACTCCAGTTTGCTGATGAGCATTTGTAGATACTCTTGTGATGAGACACCTTTCTAGGGGAGATCAGTGATACCTCACCATAAAGCTTTGTGGGTCTCAGAAGCTCCACAGAGCACAGGAGTCTCCTCACTACCATGAGCTCCCCGAGCAGATCAAGTCCATCTTCTCCACTGCGCTGACTTACTATTTGTCAGTGAATCAAGCCCTTCTATTCAGACACCTACGGCTTAGGCTCAGTCCTGCTAAAAGGCAGCTGACAGCTTTGTGGTTGATAACTTTCTCTTTAGTCCTAATGGAACATCCTTAGGATCAAGAGACAGGCCTGTGCCAGAAAGTAGACTTTCCGAAGGGGGCACTGTAAAACCGTGTCATAAACTTTCCCAAGGGCTAGGGACCCTCACAGATATGTCCTACTCAAAGTGCAAAATGCATCTCTTTGATCTGGGTTGCTCTAAGATAAACGTGTAGCTGTGTGCAGTTTTTTCTTTTAATTTCCTACCAAAACAAAACACTTCACCGCAAATGTTTTTCCCCTTGAGGGATGCAAGTACTAATGACACATGACAGATGTTAGTCATGGTTGCTTCATACACTACTGGAAGGCACTTGGGTGCTACAGAGATGTTTATGGTATAAGAAGTTTTAGAATAATGCAACTGGAGCTTAATTGGTATTTAAAGGTAATCACTGGCTTTCAGTTTTGTAGCCACTGAGTTGACAATTATTTTCAAGCCATGTGAAGGGCAAATCTCAGGCAGGAAAATAAGTTATTTTTCTGCCCAAGATGAGTGCATTAGTAACAGATGAGTCATGTTCAAGGGAATTTGAAATGCAGCTCTTAATGGTGAGGTATGAGAAGGGCATGTGTGTGAAGGGGGAAAGAAAATTCAAAGAGCTACTGAGGGAAGTGAGTCTTCTAATGTTCTTCCCAGTCCCACTTGCAGTGTTGATAGAGATGCTAATGGACCTGTGTTGTGCATGTATCTATTTTGATAGCTATAATGCGGGGCGGGGGGGGGGGAAGCATTAAGTTGAAGTGCTTCTTCTCCAGCTTATTGAGGTGTTCTACAGAAGTCAAGTTTGGACTCTTAGCTTAAACGCTGGGTTCAGATGTGAAATTTTAGATATTGTGCACATGGCATGACCCTTGTCAGAGAGGACCTTAGGGCCTGTAACGTTCACCTATTCTTAGACTCATCTGGCAATATCTGGATTTTAATTTTATTTATTGTAGACTGAGTAAATGCAAACACAAGAAGATATTCAGCATCCCAAAGGGACGTTCCCATCCTAGTCACAAGATTCAGCAATTCTTTTATACAGCCTAGTCTGTAACGTGTCTCTTTCCCAAAGCCTTGCAAAAGAAGATGGCTTAGCCACTAGCTAGAAGATTCAGACTGTCATTTTAGTTGAAGATGTGTAACACGAAGTTTTGCATGCCTAGGCAAGAACATCTGTTTGGCAGCTGCTTTTGGTTTCAGATCAATTACCACATCCTACCTCCTCACTGTTACTAAGAACTGCAGATTAGAGGAATTAGCTGTGGCTTGCTTCCAGTTCTGTTGTGTGATCAGCTTGCACACCAATGGGACAACCAGAAATGCAGAGAGCCCTCACTTTTTAGCTGTCAGATAATCTACAACATGAAATTCTATAAGAAAATTAAGTATATGCAGAAAGTATTTCCAAGTGTGTTTGAAGTGATTATTCATTTTCATGTTTTGAGGAGATAAAATGTCATCTGGTATCATGGAAGAGACCTGAGTATTTCTCAAGACCAACAAACATAGAAGCAGGTCTTTAAACACCCTGTGAAAAAATCTACCGACTCCATACGAAACAGTAGTGTTGCTATTCTTCTTTGCCCTTTGTAAGAGGAGCTATGTCTGTAAAATGGCATTGAAAAAAAGGACTTGTTGCTGGGAGCGTTTAGACTTTGACTTGTTGCTGCATCCAGAGCAGCTTACCACATGATTTCCCAGACCCCAGTTTGTAACAGCTTGTAGGCAGTCCAGGCACGAGTGACTCCCACCACGGCCAGTAGGGTTGCGCTGCCCTGGGAGGCTGCTGACTGTAGGGCAGGAGCAACCAGGGTGCTGAATCCAGCGGCACTGGGTCAAGTTCCTGTGGAGCTATAGAATTGCAGAGCACTGTGATTCCTCTGCTCCACTCCCTCATGGGCCTGAGGTCTAGCTGTGTAGTTTGTGACTCATGGCCATGTGAAGCTTTTGCTGCACTGGCTGGTGCTGTCAGTGACTAGGGTCGTCCTTCTGCAGCTTGCTGGTGTTGCTGTATTTTCATGTGTGCAAATTGCATTTGGTGACCCCTAACTCCTTTCTTTAAGTAGTACGTACCTACCCAGATCTTTGTCTGCCTAACACCAAGGAACAAGGAGGAATCCAAGGCAGGCAGGTAACTAGGGAATGGAAGATAGTTTAGAGAGAGGGAGGAGCTGGGGTGAATTACCATCATATTTGCTATACGTGGATATGAGGCCCAGAAGTACTACTGGTCCATGGTTTCAGGTAGATCTCAGCTGGCACATGCCAAAAAGTAGCAAATCCCAGAGTGTACCACAGTTTGCCTGAAAAAAAGACAACATTAAAGGGTGCAATAATTTGGGAGTAGAACAGCTTTTTAAATAACAAGAGCTGATACAGCTGATTTGCCCAAAGACCAACTGAACAAAAAAATTCCTCTGTTCAATTCTTTGGCTGTTGTAAGTAAGCACTTGTCTGTCTAGTTTTTTGCTAATTGTTGTTTGCCCCGTAGCTTGAGTTCATTTACCTTGATGAGCCTTCTGGGTGCACAGCAACTGCAGAAATGGGTAACAGGTAGCTGAATGCAGCCTCTGGGAGAAGGACTTGCTGTTAAAAGGAAACTTCAGAATAGATGGGGGATATGAACAATGGGATTTGGTTTCAAACTACATGAGATCAGGGTAAATGTTACTATTAAAAGTACTTAAAAACAGAGCTCTCTCAGAAAACAGTTAGCAATGCCTTTGAATTGGTGAGGGCATATTTTTAAGGACCTCTTCTTTAATCTTTTATGGTAATGAGGTTCTCAAATCTACAATTCAGCAGTGTTCTCCATACAAATAACTAGTTAAAATTCTTAATTAGATTATAGTGACTACTACAGGAAAAGTTGTTCTAAAAGTAAAATTACAGACTATTATGACTAATGCTGTACAAATTAGCATAAAGTAGCTCAAACCAAATTATCCCTGAGAATTTGCAATTAGGTGCACCTGCTATTAGTGCACTTGCTAAACTTTTATCAATTAATCATTACTTCCTCGAATAACAAGAACAAAACTGAATGTTGTGAATATTGTAAGAATGATTAATTGCTAGTGGTAAATTGCTGACTAGCTCCATTATTACTTTTGCTTTAAAGATTTTCAGAAATGTGTCTACCAGTTTTATGAATGCATAAATTACGCTAATGTCCTCAGTATCAGTTGGATTATTTTTTTTTTCCTACTTAGCTGGTAGCATCTGTTCTCAAATTTACCTAAGTCTCAGGGACTTTCAGAGAATGAACTATGTAAAAGAATGTTATTTTTACCTTGATATTTTTTTCTTCCTCTTCTCTTTTACAATATGAACCCTAAACTCAGACTCTTAAATGCTAACGCTAGGAGACTAATTCCATGGCTTTAATTCTTTCCAGCATTGGGTATAGGATAATTCCCATCATCTGAAAACACTGATCTTTGACATTCAGTGTTTAGTGTTGTTAACATTTCCTAAACGTATCTGTTTGTCCCAGCTTTATGGAACAGTGTTGTCCTGCTGCTTTTTCAATACATACATTAATATATGAGAGATTATTATGCCATTATTGTGTAACTAAAGTGGATGTTTTAGTTTTTCATTTTTTATGTCTCTATTTCCACAGGTCTTAGACATTCTGAAAAGGTCCATGAAGTAGAATACTAATTAATAGTTCAATAAATTATGTTATTTGAAGGCTTTTTCTTTACAGTAACTGGGGGTTAGAGAAGATCTTAAACTTTGCCAAATCAGGAGTACTTTTAGTCCTGTGTAATCAGAGGCGTTGTAGCTTTAATATAAATTGGAGAAATCTAAACTGGAGAACACGTCATTACAGCTGTTGAGTGAAACAACAGCAGATCACTAAAATGCGTGATACTGTGTTACCAGATTCATACAAAATATAGGAAAATCTGGAAATTATCAAGAGATACATGAAATGCTATGAAATGGCTAGAATTGTTTATCTTGGCTGTTCTGCGATGAAGTCACTACATGGATGGAACAATTCTGAAGTGCAGCTTGTGAAAACTGCCAGAAATTAAGATTTCAAAAAGTTGGGGGAAAAAAAGCTTGTATATCAGCTAACAGGGGAAGACAAAAAAAAAAGAAAAACCTAGATTTTTGACATGCCTCAGATGTAAATGGAGAAGGTAGATGTGAAAGGCTCTCCTCATTCCCAGACCATCACAGCTGTAAGGAAGAGCCACTTTCTGATAACACTTTAGCTTCCTAGAGAAAAGCTGTACTAGCAAATTAAGTCTACAGTTTTTATTATATTATTGATGAACAGGTAGTGCTAGTAAATATTGCTTAGGTTATTTAGTCCCTTACAGCACAATGGAGACAACAGAAGAGCAGCAGAAAACACACAGCACCTGGAACGTTCTCAAAGCTTTATGAACATAATGAATGAGATAATAATAGCCTTTGTCCTGAATGTTGCAGTCAAGAGTCTTGATCTGGTTCTGTGGAAATTCCTACTGAGAGCGCTTGGTGTGACAAGGTTAGTGACCCTCAGTGAAGGGCCCTTTCATTTAGCACACGGGGCTTTTAAGCAGAAGCCCATCTGGAGAGTGCTACTGTCAACAAGGATGGCTGGAAGGCAGGGGACATTCTGTCTGCAGGGTCTTTCTAGGGAGTAAAAGCAGTAGATTTGGGAATGGTTCTCTCTGGTTTTTGGTTGTTTTTTATTTTTTTTAAGATCTTAACGTGGGTTGAAGGGGAAGCTAAAAGCAATGAGACACTTCTGTACAGTTACTATCGAGGCAGCAATTGAAGTCAGCCTTGAGCAGCCATGTCATCCAAAGCCACGTTCCTTTTCTAATGCTGTTCTGTCCAAATATCCATATATCTTCAGGATATGATGTATGACAGTGCATGGCAGAGCAGATCTGCTGTAATGAACACTGCTTTATGGCTTCCCAAATTAACTATTTGAAGGCAAATATGATGCTTACATGAGGTGCTAATCGTGTTTCAATAATACATATATGCACAAGTTTCAATAATTTCATAATACAGTTATAGAATTTAATATAAATTAAAAATGTTTTACTGAGAGCTTAAATTTGAGGCATGTGAACCATGGAGGTGCACACTGGAGCCCTGTGGGGACAGTCATCAGAACAGAGGTAGCCGTGTAATGCATAAGCATAGTGAGAGGGTCACTAGCAACATTCTCAAGAAATGCTATAAAAATAAAATCTGGCATCATGAAATACAGCATTAATAAGAGATTCCCCTTGATTACTTCTATTATCATTAAACTGGTCAAAAAGTATAGTTTCAACAAACAGCAATGAAAATTACAGCGCATCTAACGATGATCGTGCTCAAAAGTGTGAAGATCTTTGCTGTTTCTCATGCTGATGTTTCCTTATCTCCCAGCTGAAAGGCCAGGTGCTTCTGATAGATTAAAATTTTCTCTTTCTACACCTTATCAAATATAAGACAAACTGAATTTGTGTTTTTAAATGAGCCATTTGTACAGGATGGTTGTGTGCCTGCCATCTCCTTTTCAATAGCCTCAGGGTCTGTAAACTTGTTTTCTGCCTTTCTCTCCCTGTATTGACCTCACCTGTCCACTGCACAGCTTTAGCAAATGAAGTTGTTTTATGTATGATACAGTGCTGAAGCCTAAGAAGAATTTCCTTGGTTACTTTGATATACCCTGTATATCATGTTTGCAGAATGCTGCAGGTAATAAATAGCTTTGGTCATGACAGGTGACTGTCACCATAACCCTTACTCACCTGAAGCTGCTACCACACCAGAATGAAAGAAATGGGTGCTACTGGCTCTGGTCAAAAGAAGAAAAAAAGCTGAAATCCTTGGGACAGACGTCGAACGTAGAAGCCCTGATTTAAAAGAAGCTGCAGTGATGGACATGAGTTGAGTGTATAACCACATAAGGATATATAGGTCACCAGGGAGCTGATGTTTCAAACAGTTCTGCTAGGCATTCCCTCTGGCAGTTTTGTTGGCCTAGTTGGGAGGAAATAATGAGGAAAACTAAAGTGATTCAAGTGACCACTGTGTGGCACTTTTCTCTCTCTGCTTCTCTATATTTACACACATCATCAAATATTTAGTTTTAGTCATTCTAGATGTCTGTTCAGCCCCTTCTATTCTGAACATAAGGCAAGGAATGTCACAAGAGTAGACATTTTTCATGAGAATTTCAGCATTTCCCCATTTGGACTTTGTTGAAAGTTCTGCTACGAAAGCTATTTTTGTAATATTGCCACTACACACATTGCCAAAATCAGAGAGAAAACAAATAGGTATCTTAACAAATATTTCCCTAACAATTTTAATGCTCATTCACTTTCCTTTAGTTTTTAGACCAAAAAATGCAGCTGCTCGCACTTTAGTAAGCTAATTCTTCATGTTCTAACTACTATAGGCTTCTCTTTTTAAACTGTGGTGCCATGTGGCTGCATTTGAGTTATGCTCATAGCTCATTTGGAATGAATGGATTGTAGTTGAGAGCTGGCCCCAAAATACAATAGTAGAATGAAAGCTGTGCTTTGCTTTTGTTTTTTTTAATGTGTGTGTGATTCGTATGCAGGGGAAAAATCAACATAGATGGTGGTGGTGGGCACATACCCAAAAGTCATGGCAATGGTTATCTTGTTTGGTTCTTGGATCTTGAGGCAAGTGGTGTGATAAGAGAGTTCTTGCACTTTCCCAGCAAATGGCTTGCCTCTCTTGACGCTACACCAGCACCTCCGTTTCAAGTCACGACAGGGATGTAATCAGAATCGGAGGTAGTTATGGTCCTCAGCTCACTGGCCGTACATTCAGATTAGAGCTGGTTGGTATAATTTAGAACAGCCCCATCTGTATGCTGGACTGCTCCAACCCAATCTGCTGAGATGCATTGATCCCAGCCATCAAGGGTTGAGAGCAAACTCTTCTGCCTGGTCAGAGAGCATCTGAGTATCAAGGAAAAATTGTTGTACTTCAATGGCTTGTTGAGAATGCTCCTGGTACAAGATTGCTTGCAAGCTATATGTTGCCATTCATCTATATTTGACCATTTTGTGAATCTAACCTTTGGAATTCTTTCAAATTACAGTGGTATTTGGATCAGTTTTAGACTTATACTAACAAGTCTGCTAGTTGTTTTTTTTTATTATTGTTCTGTACCAAATAACTGCTGGCCCATTTTGATCAAAGTTAACGGAATGATAGAAGTCGGAAATCATAAAGATTTTAATGTTTCACCAACCAGGAGAAAGGCTGTTATATCACTTGTTAGATGTCAGGGAAAGTCAGACACACAGGAGCAACCAAAGTTTGCATGCATCTTCCCAGATATTGAAGCCAATCAATTGCAACACATCAATCCTAAAGAAATCACTCTGTTACCCTGTTAGTGTTCATGGGGCTGAATAAATTGGTTTCACAATACTACCCCTTCTGATCTTTTATCTGTGATAATTTAATTGTCGAATTTTTTTTTACAGAATGTCTCTTGGAGATTGTCAATTGCTTGGTATCACCGTTTATAAATTTGTTGGAATTTGAGGGGGGTCTTTGAAATACTGTTGTAGCCGCTTAGGACATATTTCAAAGACTTCCACAGCACTGCAGAGACCAGAATACATGACTTAATGAGTAAATGTAACTCATGTTAATTGTCTGTGGACCTTAGTTTTAGCAATATATTACATTTCCCGTTCTGAGAGATCAGTGTAGTCAATAAAAGGCTGGTTTCTTTGAATACAGGAAATAACTGAAACCCAAAATTGGATATCATTATAATAGACATCTTAGGAACCCCACAGAAGATTAGATTATGTGCACAGGCCTTGTTAGAGGTGACTGACTCTCTTCCTTTCCTGAAAAAGTTGTTTTACTTGCACACATGCAGTGCTAAGTAATTGCCTTATATCATGAATCCATTTTTCAGTACAAATTGGTCTCATTAAAATTGGCGAGTGAGTTAATATGGCAAACTCTTCTAGAGGAATATGTTGCTGCGTGTAAACAGGCAGCCTTAGATCTGCCTTTGCTGGCTGGCAAGGCAAAAACTGCAAGTACTTGGTTCCAGCAACAGCAATTACACCACATACCATGCAGCAATATGTCATCGCCCCTTACTTACAGCAACATGGTAAGGCTCGCTGATATTACCAGACCTCTGAAAATACCCTGGAAACAGTTAAATTTCGCAAGGACAAACTCTGTTCCACTGTACCCCTGCAAGTCATAAACAGCAAGAATGCTGTAATTTCTCAGGTGAGGGAGTTAAGTGTGGTGAGTGTCAGCATGATTTATAGATCTTGATTTGTTTAGGCAAAGGGCAGTGTGTCTTTGTGTCATGTATATGTTGTGCATATCTGCAGAGACAATCAGTATTTGACTTTACCCTCTATTCCTGAGCAACTCCGTGCTCGGTACTGTTTGCCTTTAGCAAACATTCTTCACTGCTTTGCATTAAGTATTTTCAGTGATTGATAGTTTTCTTGTTCAAGGATTGATAAATGTGAATCTGCTTTTCATCTTGGCCTAAAGGGACCCTTGACGGAGTGGAGCTTTTAGGGTTGTTTTTTCTATAAGCTTTGAAAAGAGACTGAAAGACTTGATGTTGAGTCACTGGGGAATGCGAATTATAACGTGTGGCTCAGTCTATCACTCATTATGTAGCATAATCAACTAAGTGACCAGTTCTGATGGGAATAAAAATGCCGTCAGTTTTCTCGGAGAACATCAGTGGATGAATATGCTTCAGCAGACTTCTAGCCAAACTCTGATCTGAGAAACAAACTATGCTGTCTTTATGAGTGAAGACCAAAATCATGGGAGGCTTGTGGAGAAGCAGTGGAAAAAAAGAGCAGTGCAGAGAGGGCATCTATATGCAGATCAGAACCACTGTTTTGCCAGGTCTTCGGTGGAAGCGGTTTTTGAGGTCTTCTCCAAGAATAGTGGTTTGAACAGCAGAAAAGCACATCTGCAAGGTTAGGTATGTGTGAGTCAAACCAATAGGGTCTATCCCAACCGTATGTTGCTGAGAAGGGAGCAGTGAGGGAGGGCATACTGAAACACAGTGATTCCAGCACCAGCCTACAACACACCTGGGCAGTAATTCTAGTTGTTGCCTCCTTGGCAAAAGGTGACTCCGAGCCTGCCTGCTGATTTCATCCTCTAGCTTTGCTGTATTTCCCCAGGTACTTCTTGAGGTCCAGGCCCTCGTTGCCTGTCTCGGTGTCGGGCTGCTCTGCGAGGAAGGCATCCTGAGAGCAGGTCACCAGCAGTCCAGTGGTTCTCCTTGCCAGCCTCTGCGGCCCCTGGCTGTCGTGGCCAGCCCAGCCACGCTGTGGACAGTCATCAACTTCCAGGGACAGCTGGGGAAAAATAGACAAGGAATAATGGGAGGCAGACTTGTTTGAAGGTAAGGGCAAGGAAGATAACTAAAGTCCTTTGACTGCAAGGAAAATTTGAGGGTGTATGAGTAAGTTTGGGGGCTCTGAGCTTTTTATTTGTTGTGATTTAGGGTTCAAAAGAGAATAACCTGTTTCTTAAACCCCTGGGCCCTGCATCTGAGGTATAGTTTTATGGAATTATGTGATTTAAAAAAACAAAACAAAACCAAAAATCACGAACCAACATATCTAAAAAAGCCCCAAACCCAACAAAACTGCCAGGAAAAAATGAAGTCTTCACATACTTAAAAAAAAACCTCAAATCAAAATGAAATAAGAGTTCATATCTGTGCTCTAAAGTTGAAATGTGCAGGCCTTGGAACATCTGAATATAATTTGGAAACAGTATTTAACAGAACAGGAAACAAAATAAATAGATACTAAGGCTTAACACATAAGAGGCTTATTTAAAACATCCAGGAAAAATTTAGTAATGGAAGTGTTAAAAATAATAAATGTGCTGAGAGAGCATTTAAAGGGAAAAAAGAATCCCTTATGAAGTTACCAGGATCAAAATCAAAACCTTCTGATGATCATACAGCTTTTGCATCATAAAAATATAAATAAGGGTTACTTATTGCTAAGCCAATTTACAAACTTAGCTGAACATACAATACACTGTTACACCCTAACAAAAGAAAGTTGGCCCTGCCACTGAGGGAGAACTGTAATTTTTTAAGCTTGAGGTGGCAGCTTGGCCCAATACCTGTAACCTCTTCCTTTTGTTCTGATGGATTCTGCTTTCCCCACTGGCCTAAGAAATCTCACATCTTTTAATGTGAATTAGGAGGGGAAAATGCAACCAGAGAGGTAAAAAAGTTGATTACACATATGAAACAAACAATAATATAGCTGCTGGTAACAGTGGCAAAGAGTATAATGAAAGGTTTCATTTCAATATCATGCAAATGATATAAAACTTGTAAACAGCAGGACCTGGATTGAAAACACCTTGGAAAAGAGGTAGGCAGGAGTGGGGAGAGAGGGAAAGAAAGTTTCTGATATGTCCCATAGTAGCTTAAATGGAAACGTCCCCCAGTTTAATTCTATTTTCCTTGTTTGGCCCATTTATTTTTGTTTTTACTTTTCCTTTTGCCCTCATCCTTATGTTCTGCTGTTGTGTTTGAGAGGAAGAAGCAGTCCTCAGCAGCCACACGGACTGCGGTTATTACTGTGAATGTGTTCTTGAAAGAGAAAAGTAACATATTAATGGAGAAGATACTGTGGGGCAGAGGAGCTATGATTGTGTGTGGGAACAGTGAATCACAGCAGCTGAGCCAGAAAAATAATATACATGTGTTTCTAATTTCCCAGATGAAGGGGCATCTATTCAGGTACTACTTGAATGGCAATGATTAAAGAAGATTTTCAGGTTAAGTGCAAGTACTCCAGTTTCCTCTATATAATGGTGGATATGAATTTGTAGTGGGTATCTCACCATCCATTAGAGAGCAAGCTTGTTTCTGTGGAAGGAACAGAATCTTTTGAACCCTTTTAATTTGTCAAATACATGTCAAGAGGTAAATAAAGACAAAAAAGTACTGATAGGAGCTATAGAATAAATTATATTCAATAGACATCTCAACAGATGTTTTTGTTTTGTATCGTAGTAAAATTTTAATTTCTCAATAAGCAGTTTCTTTGAAATATCAAGTCTGAAAAACTTGGTATGGAGTTCTAAAAATGCATCAGAACTTTGAATCTTTTCAGTGGATTTTTATTTGGGGGATGGGGGTTAGTTATATATTTACTTGACATGAAACTAAATTATGAGTTGTTTTTCATTGCAAGGAGCAAACATTGTGATCAAGGAAAGGAAAACCACATTTGTATTAGAACTAAGTAGTATCTGCTGTTATTGCCTCTTTTAATCCACTACAAAGAAACAAAAATATTTCAACTATTATGTCGTAGTGAACACTAGTAGGGGAGCGTGGTACGTTTGCTATTATTGGCAAACTGTGAAATAACACTTACAGATCAGTTTATGTTACTTCAAATATTTCCAGGAGACACTTTAAACAAAATAATTTCATTCCAATGTACGTGTTTTCCCTCTATAATAATTTTTGCTAAGATATGTTTTTATGTTGGAGTGAGAAGGCAGACTTTGCTAAAAACAACATTGCTAAGGATGAGCTTTCATGTGTGTACTTATAGATATGCAAAATCTAATTGATTATTACCAGAAATAAATCTAATAGAGCAGAAAGCAGGGCAGTTGTAAGATGAACCTGGGAGGTGCCACCCAACCCTTAAGCCTGTGAACAGGATCAAAATTACCACACGTGAAACACTGCCAGTCAGACCCCCTCTAGGTATATGGCGAGAAGGGCCAACTTTTTGCATGCTCTGGGGTTTCTTTTGTTCCCACACAGGTAACATGTGGCTGGACACACTGCGCTCGCTGTCTTTGTGCATCCCAGCACCTGACCCATTAACCTGATGTTTCCTCTCCCTACCTTGACAAGATGCTGACTTTACCCTTGCACGTTATTTTTTTTTTTTCTTTTCTATCAATTTTGTTGTCATTGTCCTACCAACAGTTCAGTTCTGACAAAAGCTTCCATATAGGACCACTTCTTCTTGGTCATTTCTGATTTGAACCACTGCAGTTCCAGTGATTTCAACTTCCCTGTATCTTCCCATTCTCAGGTTGTGTCTCAGTAATCAAACAGCAGGAATGTGGGTTGCCCAGTGTGCTACCATCCCAGTTTTATCTGGAGACTGAAATTTTACTATATATAATAGAGAAATGTGGAATGGAAGATGTAAGTCCTGTTTCAGGACTTCTTTTGCTGCTTCTTTTTTTTTTTTTCCCCTCCGCGATAGCATTTATCACTTGCCAGAGAAAAGAAGTTAAAATGACCAAAATGAATCTCTTGAAACCTTTAATCAAAGTATTGGAATGAAAACAGGGAGCTTTAAAACTCAGAAGTCTTATCTGCAGGAGGGAGCTAATATCATCTATTCTTTAAAAAAAAGAAATTATATCAAACTGTTGAAGCGAATTTTCTTTGGGAAAGGATTTAAAGCAAAGTAATAGCTTAGGGCCAAACGCACTCCTTTAGGTTCTGTGATTTTCCAGAGAGGCAGGGCAGGTGCAAAGTACCTGAATGATTACGGAAGATAAGAGCAGCAGTGGTTCAGGTCTGTGGCCTGCCATTTCATCTCAAGATCCAGCAAAAGCCTCTTCTCACTCCCTCACCTTTGATCTTTTAACAGGAACCAGGGAGCAGAGGTAGGGGTAAAGATGCGAAGCTGCCAATTTCTCTTGCAGCCTTTAATTGCACAAGCAGCAGATCCTGTTTCCTCCAAACTCTGCAAAGCTATTTCAGTCCTGTGCCTTTGGAGGGCAGATGTGGACACTGAAACCAGCTGAGAGGTACCAAGTGCTGATAAATGCAGAGGGTAAAAATTGGTGCTCTGTGTGTGAGGGTGAGAATGTAGGCTAAAGTTACTGAAATGATCTTTGTCTTGAGATCATCAGTAGCAGATAGAACATCTCGTGGGAATTTAAGCAAATACCCCAATACTTTTGGTTCAATGCAGTCTATATTTGGGTAGGAGCACCATGCTGAACTAGTTATCCTAAGCTGGTGTTTCATGCATTGCTGCTTAGGCAGGGCAGCAAATAGCTCAGTAACACCACCTGAAATATCCTGGCACATATCTGACAGATCATTGAGAGAATGTCCTGTAAAATTGATGACCTGACTCCATTACTCAAGAATAAAATTGAGTTGGTGTAGCGAGGTAAACATTGGTAAGGGTTGTTTGGATGCCGTTACAGGAAATGAAATCCTCTGCATACATGGCAATATTTATTTTACATTTTGTGTGCTTCAATAGGAAATGAGCTCGTATTTATCTTCTCTCTATAGTAAGAGGAACAGAGCTCCAGAGAAAGCACAGTAGCATTCTCCAAAGGTCTTAATCTTAAAAAGCTGTATCCCTTAATCCCTGTTGCCTTGTCTTACACTTATGCTTCTGCATAGGATGGAGAGGGCAAAAGCCCTTTGAGATGCCCTTTTAGCTGGAGGACTTACTTGCTGCAATATTTTTTGGGGGGAGGACACGGGGAAGCAAAGGAAGCAGGAATGTTCTTACTGAGAGGAGCTCACTCCTTTCCTCGTCTTTAGCAGTGGAGGCTCAGCCTGGATCCTGGTGCTCTAGTCCAGGCACCAGCTTCAGGAGAGTGGCCTGGGAAGGGAGCTCGGCTGTGGCAGGTGAGCACAGACAGTATTTCAGTACCTTGCACCAGTCCTGCTTAAGTGAACAGCAAATCCTAAACTGGAATGCAATATAAGACTTGCTCTATTTCTTACTTTGACCTCACTCACTCATACATGGCCCTATTCCTCGTTCATGTGACAGTAGTGTCCAGGGCCTGAAATCTTTTCCCCAGCAAAGCACAGTTGCCCTGTAGGGCACGCTGTGCTTGAGGAAAGTTTGCAAGTTGGACCTTAAAAGGGAAAGCAAATAGTGGGATTGCTCTGTTATAGTTGCTTATAGAGATAAAGGTGTACTATGTATTTGTCAGATATGTTAGTTTAGTAACTTTTTCTTTTCCTCCTTACTGTAACACTCAAAAATGTGATAGCAGAGAAATTATCTTATCCTGTTTCTTTGTTCCTAGCTCAATAATTGTTTTGGCTCCACAATTTAAAAAATACTTTCTTACAGAAAGCACTTATCTAACATAAATTTATCTTGCATAAATTGACTTTATTTTCACAATAGCACCCTGAGCTGAGAAAGTGTTCAACTCTCCTAAAAAAGTGGGGAAGAGGGAGAAAGAGAGAGCAAATGAAGTGCCTTGCTTACTTTTCTCAACTACCTATTGCTGAGAAGCCAATCTTTCCTCCCTTTGCCTGTAAAGGGACTGTGATTTCCATAAATACCAGGAAGATCTTTCCTTTCTGTTCTATACGGTGGCAAAAGCTGTGGCAGGGGAACACAAAACCACCAGCTCATCACCATTACTTGAGAAAGTGAACATTGAGCCTGGTGATGGTGTAGACAAATGGAGCTGTAAAATAGCTGGCCTCTGAGGCTTGGCTTGAAACAGGGAACACTCCAGTTTAACCAGGTTTAGTGTTACAATCGGGTAGTAAATGGAAGCTAAGGCAAAAGAGATGTAGCTCATGCTCTTTCTTTCCTCCCAGCAGCAACTGCTGGCCAGTATTTTTCTTCTAACATTTCTTAGTCAATCCATTACATAAAAAGCATGCTTTAGTTAGACTCTATGCCTGGTAGTTTAGCAACCGCCATCATAAACATGAGGGAGTGAGGCATCTTATCTGTGCATGGGAAAAGTGCACAGAACCCAGGTGCACGTCTCAGCCACTCTTAGCCAAAACACTGATGTCGGCGTTGCACCCAAGGACACATCTGCAGACATGAAACAGTGCAAGTGGAATATGTTCTGCGTGCTGCTGGAATTGTTATGGAACTCCTCGTATCTTTCAAAGCAAAGAATCTGAACAACAGCCTTCACATTGCCATTCCTTGCAATTCACAGTTGAGAGAGGTGGATCACCAGCTAGAGCTGCTTCTTGTGGCTAGGTGCCTGAAAGTATTTGCCCATATGGCCTGTGATTTTTCGATTGTGACTTTTCCATATAAAAATGTGAGTACTTAGCACCAAATAGCTGTATTTAAGCAGTTTCATAATTTTTCTACTGAAAGCTCTACAGTATATGAGTACGTATCCAAAATGTATTCTAAGTGGGTTATACCTTTGTTTCAGTCATGCTAACAACAAACACTTGATTGCTTTAGGTCTCTCTTCAACTTTTCTCTTTGTAGCATTTCCTAAGCATAATGCAACTCTGTTTTCCAACCTGTCTGTAACCATGGCTTTAATTTTTTTCCCTTTGCTAATGAAAAGAAAAATCAAATCAATTTTATCAAGCTACTGCTAAAGTACAGAGAGCGTTTACTGTAATTAGGACATTGCATTACATAAATGATCTAAAGAATCCTGTTAAATGTCATTGCTCTTAGCAAAGAAACTGCAGAAGTTGAAATGGAAATGGAATTTCGAAAAGGAGAGTTGAGTAATTTACTTAGCTGTTCAATCATGTTCACTGATGTACTCATGAGCTGTGTTTTAGTTTAACAAGTTGAATTTTCTTTCTGCGGTAAAAGATTAGGAGAAATCTTTTCTATAAACCAGTTATTTCTACACTTGCTTGCTCTTTGCTGCTGCACCGCCCTGCATTCCTTTCGGGAGCTGGAACAATGACGAGGTGTGTGATGACAAATACCTTCATTGTCTTCTTTCTTATTGATTTCATGTGCCAGGTTCTTCGAACCAGAAAGGAGTAAACCTGGTGCTGATTAGAGTCTAATTCTCAATCCTTTTTAAGGAATATACATTTCCTTCCAAATAGTCCTTCGGTCTTATCTATATGGACATAGTCTCTGTCATCAGTTCATTGGAACTAGGTGCCTATCCACTTGGACATAAAAAACTGTCACCGGTGATTGGATTGCAAGATTGGAGCCTAAATAAGACCCCCTGTATTCTGCAGAGAGTAAATATCACATGATGAAGATCTGCTCATATGTAGCACCATTTGGGCATTAATCTTGCAATCCAATTGAATACAGGATTGGCTCTGAAACCTCTTTCTTATATCTGACACACATTACACATTTCTAAGAGCCAGGCAGCTCCTTCAGGGAAGTGTAGTTATTGTTCAAATGAGAAGAGTTGGCAAATATACAATGGTAAAGGATTGGCCCTGGCTCTTTCTTTCCTTTCTTCACATTTGCTCTTCAGAACTGGGGAGAGCAAACCTGGCCTGCACTCAAGACAGAAATGATTACATAGTTCATGAAGTCATTCAGATAAATTTTATTCTGCTTACTCGTTCACTCTGCCTGCTCTAGGCTTACTTGAATTCCTCACACCTTGGCTATATGTGTGAAACCCCCTGTTCTGCAGAGAGGAATTTGACCTTCTGTTCTTACTTTTCTTCATGAGTAACATTATATCCTCTTGTTAGTACAACTATGTAGCCACATAAGAGCCCCTGAGCAATGTACAATGTGGAGGTGGTGATTTTGTTTAAAGTATTTTATTTTTTCATCCCTTATAGAAACATTTCCTTAGATGCCAAGCTGTCTGTATTTTATAACATAAAAATCAAATGCAGGTTGGGTTGTGAAGGAACTTATCCCTATAGACACAGAGTATAATACTGAATATATCAACTGTATTTCTCCTCAATATGTGCAGAATTTTGAAAGAAAAGGATCAAGCAGTTCTTTAAAGTTCAGATCCTGAAATCGATAAATTTTCATCTGCCTCCATCTGCCCTCCCCCACCTGCTATCTAATGATCTCTAAATATCTTTAGAGAGATAAATGTATTGTGGCATTTTGGACTGCCCTGGTTTGAGGATAAAGTATACTCTGCTGAAGACACAAGAAAAGAAAGTGAAAAGAACAAAAAGGCAAACATTCAGGGGTGATCAAACATGCCATATTTGTAGACAGACAGGATGTCAGGGTGAAATAGATTATGAAAGCATTAAGATCTGGCAATTTAAAGGAAAGTAAAGAGTGCTTTTGATAGTTAAACATTGAAACTTTATTGAAAAAGAGGTTGTGGTTGTAATGAAAACAACATCTGGCTGTGATTGCTAAAAGTTGATTGCAAGAGGGAAAACTGAATGATGTTATCTCAAACTGACTGACATTTAAAAAAAAACTTTGAAAAAATGGACACTAAAAAGGAAAGTTAGACAGATGTAGCTACGCAACAGCTGCTGGAGATGGACAAGCTTTCCCTGGGGACATATTGCCAAGGAAAAAGAAGAGCCTTATTCTGATTGCCTGCTGCTACAAATCAGCATTAGCTCTGCTGAAGTCAAACTGAGTTGTGGCAGTGCAAAACTGGCATAAGATCAGAATCAGGTATTTAAAGCAAAGCAAAGTAATGGAATACGGCAAACTTCTATCAAGAATCTAATTAGTTTGGTGGTGTTTTCATGTGTAGCTGAGTTTGTAACCATATTTGTATTTTATGATTGATGAACATACTCAAATAGTGGCAGTATGGTCAGATGTTCCACCAGGTGAAACATCCAGATGACTCTTCTAGACATACAAAGCAGAGAAAAGGGTAGGCACAGATTCTTCCTGTTTTACTGTATCTTAGTGACAAAAAAAATCAGCGCTTACCTATTCTCAGGGTTATTTAGGGATTAAGATTGGCGCAGAGAAAAATGACTCAAGCCTGCTGTGCTCCTCATCTTGTTGAAGGTTCCTCAGCAATAGTTTCCACTGATGGAGGGTGGTGTTCCCCAAACCAGGATTGCCTGGCTTTGCGATATATCCAGATTCCCAGCTCTGGAGCACTCTTCTTTGCAGACAACATGCTCATGCCTCCATGGAGGTGCACAAGCTCACGGCAGAGCCATCAATCAGGTTCTGGGTGTGCTGCTTGGCCTAGAAAACAGGCATACGAACTTCCTGGTGCTATCAGCAGTTACAGAACTGGTGCTAGTATCTGCTTTGCTGAGCTTCCCCCAGTGGGAGGAACTCCTCATGTGTATGAGTTTCATCCCCAGCTGAGTTAAAATAAATAAGTAAATAAAGCCTGCAAACAAGAAAACGTGCTTTCCAGCCAGCCTTCCATATTACATTTTTCTAAACAGTTCCCTTGATTTATAGGCAGTTTTTATTTTTCACTCTAAACTGTGACCATGTGTTAAGGGAAAGCAGTTTCTTACCATCTTTCTTCATTTGCTTTAAAGGGTATGGGTGGGGGCCACTGTGCTCTGGTGAATAATCCCTTATCCTCTACATCACGGACAAACTCTGGCTGCGAGACAAGGAATTAGAAGTGAATAGGAGCAGACTTAAAAAGCTGTGGTAGGGAAAGGGGGATGTGACAGAACTAGGAAGAGACAAAGTATTGGAAAATCAAAATGGATTTCCATAATAATCTTTTAAGAGGCTGTTGGTAATGAAAATGTTTTAAGTGTTGTGTTTTTATTTAACACAATATAACATACCTATAATACTGTGATGCATTTCAACGAAAGAGGGCAGGAATGGAGATGATTGGAATAAGGTTGATATTTAGAGGGGTATTTGCATGGTCTGCTTTATACAGCTATCCTGCGCTGGTAGAACTGAAATCAGGAACACACATATGACGGTTCAGAGCAATTTATTGTGTCTTCTGTCCTATTTGCTGGAAAACCATAAGGACCCTAGAGAGACTAGCCCTTCAGCATGAGTGTGTAAGTCAGCTGCCCCAAGCAGTAACAGAACCCTATTAGTGCTGCCCCACAAGCACAGGGCAGCAGCACAGAACATAATTCCACTCAGTTTTATCTGCTCGCAGAGAAAACACAAGATTAAATAAGTCGCACAACTGCTAACTATTGGCTAAAGGAGAAAGAATGAATGCTCTGCCTCCCTTTCTCATCAGGCAGTTAACTGCATGCTTCCTTTGCCAACTTATATGTACTTTGTGCTTCAGCAAATTTCTTTAAGCTGACAGGAATAGAAGTAACGTGTCTCATCAATCGAGCTTTCATCCTGTTTCGTCAAACTTCTTAAGCTTTTTTCTCTTCCCCCCACCCCGCTCTAGCTTTCTGATTTGTTTCTGAATCTTCTGTCTCTTCCTCTTAGACCTCCTCCAAAGAGCCCATAGTACAGTGGTTTCCTTCTAAAGAAACTAGATTTATGGCATTTATAGCATAAGGGGATCTGCTTTACAGTGACAGTTAGCCCTTGGGTATCAATGTATGCTTTCTATGCTAAGGAATAAGAAAACCTATTCACTTTTTGTATTGTGTGCTATTGTTCAAAGTGTAGTATCAAGCTCAAGGGGGTCACCAGACTGAAAGTTATCACATCGTAGTGCTTTATGCCTTTACAGGCAGAATAATTTCCAAACAGATTATCAGCCCCAGCAAGAAATAGCCAAAGTGTGCACAAACCCTTAGTAAAAGATTCTCTTCAGGAAGCTAGTATCATCCAAGTAGTCCTGAAAGTTTATGTGGTAAGGCAATAGCACAAAATTAATGTCCCAATTTGGATCCATTTATGCTAATTGATTTTATATCTATTTTGTGATATCAGCAGGCAGCAATTCTGTCTGGAGGCCTGGCACTTGTGTTAGTTGGTTCTTTAATGCTGTCAGTAAGTCTGCCCTTTCTGCTTCTCTGAACTTGGGGATTCTCATCTTAAGGTTTATCACCCTCACAGAAATGTGTTGTAATTGAGTTTTTTCTAGGGTGGGGCACAGATGTGGGAATCTGCCCGCTGGTCATCTCAGAATGTATCACAATGGCCAAGTGTAGGTGGCCCAGCATGTGCTCTCCCTATTGCACAACCTGATGCCCAAGCAAATGCCAACCTGGAGATCATAGACAGGCTTCCTCTCCTTGGCCCTGATGCCAATCTGCCACAACAGCCCAGAGCTGTCTTGCATACAGCTGACTTGAAGTGCAACCACAACTGCCTGTTTCTATAGATCTACCTTTACATGATCTTAATTTAGTCTATGGTGGAAACAGGCCATTTTGATAGCAAATATTATTCACACAATGGTATTTCAAGTCTCCATATTCTTTCTGACGTTGTATGTTGCCTAATCATTTCATTTTCTTGCCATTTATAGAAAACTCCTTTTCTCTTTACCCATATACCAAAGGTACTCATTTCTGATTAATTTGAATTAATAGTTCACTTGGCCTTCACAGGAATCTAAAGGAATGGTAATTGCTCTTGAAGAATAATTTCAGTATTTAGTTGCAATTCCAGTTTATTACAGCTGGTGTCAGTCACAAATTCTTTCAGAATCCTGTCACTAATTGGAAAGCTCATCAAATTACCAATTTCCATTTGCTGTGTTTAGTGTTTGCATCTAAAATAGTTTACAGCCTTGTAAATAAGTTCTAAGCAAAAATTCAGCTTCATTTCATCAGGGTTGAAACATGGAGACCAATAATACATTGTCCCCGAGTGTTCAGAAGTACTTGCTTGTCTTCTATGTCATGTACTTGAGGTCTTGTCCCTTTCAGAGAGTCAGCATGTTTCAGTCTGCCTGCGACCATTGGGGCTTTTTTTTTATATAAGGGTAGTGATGGATATGTCAGGTTACATTGGCTATTGCAGATTGCAAGGTAATCATTGAGAAATTTACCTGTGTGATTATCTAATTATTATTTTAAAAATTACATCTTAAAAGTTACTTTTTGTGGCAAAGGTTAACCCTTTTATTTCTGAGCAATGTCTAAAATAATGGATCCTTGAGCTGGACTGGAGCATCTTGCTTATATTTAAACATTAGTTGATAATAATTTTATGCATCATGTAAATCTTTACATAATGAAGTGCTTTAGCATTCATCTCATGCAGTTATATTTCCTTTCTGATGACAAACTAAACTGTCACTGGTGTGTGTAGCATTCCAAGTGCCCTCTACCATTTCAGCCTGATTTGCTTCAAACTTGTGTGGTTGTATTTTAAAACTGGAATATAATATTAAAGCACTTATTGAAAATACCAACTTCTGAATACTTAACCCTTCCCAACTGGAATACCTGTGGGTTAAGTGTGGTTTTGATATAAAGAAGTGCTACTTTCCTATTGTCTCTCAAAGGACTTGCTCCCTGTTATTGCACAATTGAATTTTACCCTCAGTTTGCAAGTCCCCCCTCTTCTTTCCTTCTCATATGCAATGATCTGTGACAATAGAAATAATGTTCAACCTTGTTTTGTCTTGTTAACAGCATGTGGTTAGAATATTGTACTGCCGTTTCAGTAATATTTTTACACTTGTCCCCTACTGTCTTGGCTGGGTGCCAGCTCAGTGATTTATGCTTTGTTTGCCTCCAGATGTGATTATTGCTTTTCTTTCCTGGATGGGCTATCTGACTTCTTCACAGATTAAAACATTGGAGCTCTGAAATCAGGGACCTGCTTAAACTGATTTTCAGTGAAAATGAACATAAAAATCGTAGAGGAACAGAAAACACCTGGATAAAATTTTTATTTCAATAAATTTTTTGAAACTAAATTTTCTTGGCTTTAAATGATGATGTAAGCTAGTAATATTAAAAATACGTAGCTTCATCTCTTTTAAATGCAGCCCTGGGCTGCGTTTTCTAGACAAAGGAAACTTTTCTATGACACTTAGTATGTTTCATAGAAACTCACACCTTTATGGTGAAAAGACGGCTTGAATAGAACATTTTTTTTAAGGCTTTGATTTCTTTCTTCTTTCACTTTAAAAATTACTTTAATGCCCACTTTAAGATATTATTGTACTTCCTTGAAGTTAGAATTTTATATTCTTAATCAGTGCTGCATTCAGAGCACTTAACCTTATACGTATCTTCTGTTTCAAGCAAGACTCCCTTTTCCCCCCACCTTCTCCAAGCATCTGTGGACAATAGTTGACCTAAACAAGTTAAGGTCAGGCACATTGGAGGTGAACGCAGAACTAATCGTGCTTTATTGGCCATTGGAATTAGAAAAATGAGTACTTTTAATCCTTCTATCAAGCCTCCCCAATGCACAGGCTCCTGAGTTTCTTGGTTTTAAATGTGTATCGCCTCTGACTTCGCTATGAATAATATACTGGCATAGGTTTCCATAAGATGTAACAAGAAAATGCATTATTAACTTGGAAGACATATGAACATCTTTAGAGGAAATGACTTGAATTCAGACATCTGGAAAATGAAAGCATAATGTATTGACCGAGTGTAATTTGCTATGATGCTAGTAATTTCCTATTCATTTGCCTTGGTACCAGTGAAAGGCATATTGTATTTAAAAGCAGAACTGCTTGTACCATATTATTTAGAACAGTACTCCAAACCCAGAAATGACTGTGGAGAACCACCGCAGCAGTATCTAATCAAACAAGGCACATTCCCATCCTGCTGCCTTTAAGTGTACAGGGTCAAGATGTATTCATTCGCAAAGGCATTTTCACTTCTGTAGCAACGGGAGGCAAATCACCTGTGTAAACGGATACCAGTTCCTGCAAAAGTGCCCCACCAGCTACAAGAAATCGTGGCTTTTTACTGAGTAACTGTCCTGGTTAGCCTCTGAAAGTCCCTGGTCCAAGGCAAAAAGGACTTTTTAAAATTAAATAAATAACTGAGGAGAAAACATGAAGTAGCAATGTGCATGTCTAGCTTGCAATTCTTTTTATTAACAGCAGAACTGTGCATTGCTTGTTCTTTAGGATCAGTTTGCGCTGCCTTCAGTTACTCGCTGAGAGCTGCTTGGATCCGGCCTCCGTGTCACTATTTGCATTGCACAGAAACATGAATCAAGTGTGTCAGTCTTTTGATGTGTGTGCCCAGCCAACAGCGCAGTCATTGTAAGTACTTATCAAAAACCTCTCCCTGTTGTCTACCAATGAAGACAGAACAATTTTTTGCCCCTTTGCTTGTTTTTATCGCTCTGTGGAACATTTCCTTTTAAAGTGACGTTTATTTGTCAGCTGGAAAAAATAATCTTGTCAGGTGTTGTTCTTAATTACAGTTTTTGAGATTTATAAAGTTACATTTTATTTTTCACTTCAGTACATAATGTCTCAAAAAGCATAAAGTAAATATTAGCGCTAGAGCTAGCATTGCATCTTTATGTTTCCTTACTTTGACAATTACATTATAAAATTCCTCTACTTGTAAGGAATCAGATTTAGCAATAGTCCTTCTAGAAAGCAGAGGTTTGGACAGGTAGACATTTACTGAATCCCAAAGTACAGTTAAATGCAAGCTATTCTAATCTCTTTATAACAGAATATTAAACTGGCATTGTCAGTTTAATTTCATCAAAGGAATAAATGCCCTGTTGCCCCAGGGACTCCAGGAAAAGGTATTTTGAGTTTTGGTCATTATCCAGGCATAATAGTCCCTTTTCTTCTGAATCTGTGTTACAGTCTTAAAATAGGAAAAACAGCACATTCAGAAAATAATATATCAAAAAAAAAAGCCATGCACTTTAATTTGGGTTCTCTGTAAGGGACAAAAGCTCTGAGACAAGATAAAACTACGGTAAAATTCCAGCACTGGAAATTAGGAGGTCTTTGTTTCTGTATCTGATATTGTGAATGTGGCAGCTTTAATTAGACTCACAGGTTTGGTTCTGCACTCCTTGAACTTCAAAGCAGTCCTAAATGAATAGTTCATGCTGGCGTCACAGTTTAAGACCAAATGACAGTGCAGAGACTAGATAGATTCAGATACCAAAACACTTAAATCATAGATATATGCAGTTTCTAGAATTTCACATCTTTCCCGTTCTGTGGAACAGGTTGGCATGGTCCAGGAGAGAAATCATCAGGTTAGCCTAATTGTCCCAGTCACACCACATGTACTTCTTTAGATGTGACCATCCTCTTCCTCCCAGGGTGCCCCTGGAGACTGAAGAGATGGTTCCAAGACCACTTGCAGGCTATGCATCCCCTGGCTTCTCTCCCCACGAGACTTCAAGCACCGTCAGTAACAGTGTCAGGCAGAGAATATCTGCTTCTTGGCTGGCTCCTTCTTGTGCTCAGCGCATGAGAACTGGCTCCGTGTTGCTGGTGCTCGCAGTCTTCTCCTCTCAAAGATTCCCCACAATAAGTGACTTCTCTATTCTTATAATTAAACTACTCCCTTATGCTATAGGGTTAACCTGCTACAGCAGGTCATTCTCTTTAAAAGACGCCTGCAGTGAATTTCTCAAATATGTACTTATTCAGTAAATGCTAGGTATTAACCCTGGAATTACTGTATTTAAAATCTTACCTATAGCCTTCCAGTCAGGAGGTTTTTATTCCTTTTATTGCATTTAAAATAAACAACAACAAAAAAAAAGATCCTAACTACATTGCTGCTAATGACATTTGCCATAAAGCTCCAGCTGTATGCTTAGTGCAAAGAAATAAAAATCAACAGCACTAACAACCACCCCCACATCCCCAGCCCCACTCAAACAACAACAAAAAACCCTGCGGCTTTATGTAACGCAAAGATTTCTCAATTGGATTTGATCCAATTTATTTCCAGTAAGTTTCACAGTCGAGAGAAAAAAAAAAGTTGCTCTATGTAAAGCATAATAAAAAATAAAATTTAATGGATTCATTTGCATTTTTCTATCAGTTATCTATGATTCATACTTACATCTTGGAATACAATACATCGATGAGTCAGAGAGAGAAACAGCCTCTGCATAGGAAATGACACTGTCACGTTAGAGTAACACGACGCTTTCCCAAACTGAGACAAAGATGGGCCACTGGTAATCACAGATAAATCTCCACAGAGTTGGAGTACTTGTTTAGAAAACCCGCTCCCCTCTGTGTATGCAAAACCAGAGCCTGATCCAGAGCATATGGAGGACACAGTTACAAATTCCCGTTAGCTGTGGTGGTTCTGGGGACCTCTCACACTCACGACTTCAGCTCATGTTTTTTCTAGGATCAAGATATCTTAAAGCACAGCTTGAACTTTGCTGCTCTGACTGAGCCTCCTTCCAGGCCTGTTCTCTCTTTCCTGAAGCTATAGCTACATCTGAAGTCAGGTAGTTAGACCTCAGACTTCTAGTCTGGTACATGCAAACTGTTACAGAGCACACTCTTAGCAATCTTTAAAAGTGGCTTGCTGGGAACAGCAAAGTCAGATGTGTGTTCCAAGACAAAGTCTCTTTGAAGTGGAACTGCTGGTGTGACAGTCAGTGGCTGTCCCAAATTCGATTGGAAAACTGGAGTAGTAGCTGCCTGAAGAACTGCAGTCACTGAAGCAAACTGTCTAGGGAGACGGAATTACTACTTCTAATATAAAACCTTTGTTGAAGCAGTGTCTTTTGTATGTACATTAATGTGCCCTCTTAACATGACTGGAGGCTTGGAGAACACCCTTGTCCTCTTGTTCTCTTCTGTAAAAAAACATCATTCAACATGGAAGGAATGAAGCCCAAGAGCTTCCTAGCTTATTCAGGGTGCTCTGATTGTTCCTGAATGATGGAAATGGTAAAGAGAGAGAGAAAATACCACACCAACAGCATCTGTTGACTGCCAAATGGGTTGTAATTCCCTAGCCTTTAAATAAATGCTATTCATATGCATTGCAAAGCCTGCAAGAGGAGGAACTAAACATACCAAGATTTGAAGCTCTGTACTCTAGAGGCTGGATTTCATTCAGACTGTGGTTTCTGAGTTCAAATATGAGTAAAACACAAATTTCCCTAAATTCTGGAAACACAAGACTGTACACCTTTAATCACTGGTATATAGTTTACCTCATTAGTGTTTTCAAAGCATTAATAAAACTCACGGGGAAAACAGACATGAAAACTAGAGTATATGCATGAAATATCAGTGATTATGTTATATATGCATCTGAGAATTGTACTTTATTCAAGTCAGGATCTAATCCAGCTCCCATTAAGTCAGTGGGAATCTTGCCAACGAAAACAATAGTAACAGGATCTGGCCAAAATAATTTAATCCACCCTCTTCAGCTGCTGTGCTCACAGCAAGAATGTTGCTATTAAGAAGTTTATATGGACATAAATATTCACTTTAATTTCCTAGAGTTTGTCTACTTGCTTAAAATTGCATTTGTGATTAAAAAAAAAGAGCAACACAGTGTATTATGGCTGCATTTTAATCACTATATGTTCAGGAATAAATAGAAAAACAGTTTAAATATTTTATACAGATTATATTGCGATCTTGAATTAGCAATTCTTTTTGGAGTTGTTTATTTCTTTTGCTTTCTGGTTTGCCTTTTTTTTTTTTCTTCTGTTGGTTCAGGTTTCTAAGCTACTATGTGAAGGTGACTGTGATGGGTTTGGATTTTTTTCTCCTATATAATTGCATTCTGGAAAATTGTCACTGTATATGTCGTATCACTGAATCACATCTTGCCTCATGCTGTGAATTCATTCCAAGAGGAGGAAAGGTTTAGGGGTGTATCTATGTTTAATAGGCTGCTACAAACTGTTGGAGGATGCAAGACATTAACATGGGGAAGTCTCCAATAGCTGAAGAGATTTTGAAAATGATATTCAAAGGCTTACAAAACCAGACCCTACTTCTCAGTGCTACCCATTGCCCATGAACTCCATTAGGAACTGCCCAGATTGGGAATTGCTCAGGTTTAGTTCCTTGGGTTAGAACTTCCAAGATGTCTTGTTTGGAGACCTGGCGGCTTGTCCCCCTGTGCCTGGCAAATGTTCTGAGCTGACTGAACTTGAGTAGTTCTGCAACTCCATGCCCTTCATTTTCCTCCCTCTCCAGAATACTCTTCTCCTCCTTCCTGCCTTCCGTTGTCTTTTCTTCTTTGAGCCCAGTTGCACTTCCTCCTATTTCTGAATTCTTGAAAATCTTGGAGGCTAAACTGAGGCAAAAATGTACCATGCATCCATTTTAACACCCCTTTAAGGCCTCATAACGATGTCCAATATTCTTGTTATTATTTGGAAATCTGTTGATTTTCCTATCTTAGTTATAAATACCAAGCAAAAGAAAATCTTGGTGAAGCCTAGGCCAGGTGGGGGGAATGTAGGAGGCAATAATGTGCCTGCAGTGTGTGCTGCTGTACACGTGCATTTCAGTTGCCTAATGATGCCACTGAGAAATTGTGTATCTAGACCCCGTCTCTTCATACGCCAAACGTTTAAATTCTCTTTTGGATTTGCATGTGGTCCTCGTGGCAGTATCCAAACCCTTGTCTCTGCTGTTTCTGCTGGCTTTGGTATTGTGGCTCACTTTTGCTTTCCCCTCATTGTCTAGCCTTGCTGTCTATGACTATCTCGGTACTGCAGTGTTGATATATGTGCATTACTGCTGTATTTTTTTAAAACACTAATATTATAATTGTAAAGATGGTTGCCCAGGAAATATTTGGATCATTTCACAGCGGATACCTGAATCCTATTAGCGGGGAGTGCGGGTTACAAAATTCTCACACTCTCCTAAAAATATTTGGAATGATTTTCTGTGTGTGTCTGCAAAACCATTTAATTCTGCCTTCTCACTATCTGATTATAAAGTTGATTGTATATTAGATTTGGTTTATGAAAAAGAGATGGCAAAATTCAATGGATTGAATTAAAATCCTGAATAGGAAATGAGATATAAGAACATTCCTCCTGGATATATTGAGTTATGAGTTCTCTACTGAACATTTTCTATTTATATTTAGTAAATAATTTATTCCAAAAAGATTAATTGCAAACATGACGCTGAAAACAAAGCAAGATCTCTCAATGTATAGTTGCTTGATTTTTGGGGTGTGGGTTGCTGGGATTTTTGATTACCCAACCTATGGAGAGAATCCATGAATCTTTATTAAACTGCTTAATGGCCTGGAAACACATTACAACAGCACAGTAGCTTATTTATAGCTATATAAAGTTGAATTACTTTTAATGAGACATTTGCATACAATTATCGCAATCACACTGAAACGGAACAGCTACCTCAGCACATTTTTGAGAATTTGACTGAAGAACTCTGAGGATTTCCCTCTGCAGCTGTTGGAAAAAGTAAAGTTCTTCTGACCCATTCTCCAGGATGTGGTCCATGCACTACCACCGTTTCTGGGAGGAGGGAGCCCGTGTTGTTCCAAATTAAACTGTAAACACCGATTCCCCTGAGAAATCCAATAGGCTCAGTGCAAAATGTGAGTAACGAATGTTTTCATGGATGTCAGCTCTCATAGTAAGTCTGTTTTCTATTTCAATTAATATTTTGCATAAATCAGTGTCTCAGTAAAATAAGCAATACCAGACTGAAAAGAACACAAGGCAACTGTAATTAAGCCACATGTTTAGTAATGTGCTGAACAAACAATGGAAAAAATTACTCCTTGGTTACTAAATCAATTGTAATCAACCTCATTCCGCCCACTCATCCACCTCTATGAGAGGATAATACAGCTGTAGATATCAGGAACAAATCCAGCAACTAAATTAATAAAACAAAATTGGTGGTTCAGCTACACGTGTTGGCATGAATGTATTACTCCCTATAGCTTTATCTCTACAAACATCTTTTTGCTCCCAGAGGGCACTTTAAAATACATACTATTAAATAAAGAAATTACTCAGCCTTGTAATTAGAGCATCTTTTAAGAGTTTCTCTGCCTGTTGCCAAATAGTTTGAAATATGACAGGTTATTGCTATTTATCTCCAATAGTCAAATATAACCTATGGGTTTATATGCATTAATCTATAAAAAGTGAATAAGGCTTTCAGAATATCTGGTGTCAGTTTGCTGTCAGGCAGCTTGTCAAGCTCAAAATGGGCATGTAAGATAGGGGATTCAGTGGCACGGTGATGACCATCAAATGGTATGGGCTAACAAGTCAATATGGTTCTGCCACTTTGATGTAAAAACAGGATAGTACAGGGTCGTCATTCTTCAAACCTTCCCTAATAGATGTGGCAGAGGAAAGGCATTTCCTGCCTGCTGGAGCGAGGGGGAAGATGCAAAGGGGTGGGTTCATCATATTCTGTAGCCTGAAGCCAAAAATTACATTCTTGTTAGCTACACGGAAGGCTTGGCAACTGGTCATGGCTGCTGGCTGTTATGCTGTGGTGTATCGCTTGTTCCTGCCAAAAAGGAGTGGTGCTGATAACTAGAAAAGCGCAGAAAAGGGACTGCTCCATGTCCATGTGTTTGCAATAAGGAGCAAGGCAGCATCCTTCCTGCAGGAGAGGGAAGTCATTAAGGCACTGATACTCATGGACCCAAGGCAGGTCTCCCGTGCCTGTCCATAAGCCAGTGTGAACAGAGCTGGACCACAGACTGAACCCTAACCTTAATCTTAACACGTGTCATAGCATGCAAGCATCAGTAGAATTCATAAGCAAGCTTTTTTAATCCTTCTAACTGCAACAATGGAAAGTCAGCTGAGTTACCAATGACTCTCGATTTGGTTAGCCGGCAAACTGCAGTGTTCACATATGGTATGAAGTGCTTAGGAACTCGTCTCGGGTGGAAAACATGCAGAAAGTGTGCTTAATGCTTTTATCTTACTAACTATTAGTCAGTGGACTATTTAAGGAGCTAAGTACTATTTAAAAATAAAGGACATCCCCTTGCCAGCTGTTTGGTAATCTTCGAAGAGCAGAGGTGGTTCATGGGCATGGAGGAGACTGAAAGAAAGAAGCAATGGTTTTCAATTCCTGTGTTGAAATTCCCTGGAGGTGCTTGTCCAAAAAGGGAAAATCCAGATCCCCAGAGCCTGTTCCTCAAGAGAAAATAAAACTGTGTTACTTCTGTACATCTCTTATGTAAGATTCCACTAATCAGGATTTCCTGGGTAAATGGATGTCAGCTAAATCTTAATTTTTGCGGGCTTCCCACAGAGTAGCGATTATTAAATCCAATAAATACTTCCTACAAATATATATATGCAACGCTAAAAGAGTAATTCATATTGTGGGAAAAAAAAGCTTTACAGCTTTACTTGTGGTTTATAAATATGAATGAAGTAATTTTTAGTAGATCCTTGTGAACTGAGAAGGTTTCTAGAAAGTGTATGCAATTATTACATAATGAAATCAAGAATTGGAAGGAAGTAGAGACAAATTTTGAAAGAAAATTTAAGTTTGCATGAGCGGTTCAGATACACACCTTTGGTGATTTTTTAAAAACACTTTGAGGTCTAAGTTACGTTAATGCCTTGATGCTTTTGAAAATCTTGGGTGCCTATTTTTATATTGAAATTGCTTTTAAATACTCCATTAGCGGCTTGACCAAAACCACAAAAATGAGTGAGAGGCAAAGTTAAGAGCTGGAAATGAAAGTCCTTAAATTTTGAGATCATCCTGCCATAACCAGCCTGTGTATGTACTGCACTCGCTTTGTTTCAGCTTTCTTGATTCTAGAGGTATACAAATGCTGCCTGTCTAACTGTCTTAAGGGGCCAGCTTTGAATATTCAGTGAAACTATGCCATTAAGACCTGTGGACGGTGATGAGACACCAGGCACAGATATCACTGGACCTTGTGATTCCACGCAGCAAGTTAGCTGAAGTGCCAACTGCAACAGAAAGCTCCTGCTCTCCTGCACCTGCTTTGAACGTTCGGTGACAGAGGCTACACTCACAGCTAGATAAAGAAAACATTAACCTACAGAGAAAGCATAATAGCATGGAAGAGTTGTCCGTGGCTGTGTTTGTGGATTTTCAGTGGGAAGTGGAATAGGACAGATGCCCTACAAGCCCGTTTCTTTCTTTCAACGTTACTACTAGGTAGAAGGAATAATATAGAGATGCAAATAATCCTGGCATTGGAATGCAAAGGTACTCCCTTGGTTTAGAAATGCCCTTTAGAGAGGGAGTTGGGTGCAACAGTGCAGATGCTGCCACCCTAAGGAGAGACAGATTTACTGATGAGAGTCAGCTGCCCAAGGCAGGAGCCCAGATGAGAACATGATTCTGTACTGTATAGGCATTATAGGGAAAGGGTTAATAATAACACCAAATATTCTCACCAAACTCAAAGTTATTCCAGAGTGAGTAGCAGCCTTCTGCTTCTTCCAGTCCACCTTTTCTTTATTGGCAAATGGAGAGTATGTGAAATAAGTCTTGTGACCATACGAAATAAATCCAGGTGAACCTATATCTACAAACTGACCATATGGCAACTTGTATGTGATGTCAGTTCTGTGAGCTGGTAAAATTGGTCACATTTGGTTTGCTGTCATCAGCTGGCGAGGGGCCGAATGCGCTGCTAGCAATCGTTTACTGTTCCATTTACAAAAGCAATGCCAAGAAGTGCTCACTCACGCAACTGAAGGATGGAAGGCTGGACGGGATGTGAGTCAGACCCTGAGTCAGCTGTCCTCCAAACCGCCAAAAGCTGCTTTATCATGTATCGCTGCCAGTGCACTTGAGAAGCATGTTCCACTCCTAGAAGGACCCTGGTCACTGCTGGGGAGGGGGTGCTGGAGGAGCCAGAGCACCTTATTCCCTGGCACCCTGCTGGTGGGTGGCTGTAGGGCCACCATGCCACAGCCACAGCTCCTCTTGGCTTTCTCCAACTGTGCTTTGATGCTTTTAAAAAAATGCTTTCTATAGTGTTAGAGGCACCGTGGAGTGAGAGATGCTCAGAGGAGTATCTAAGTCTCTCCCAGTTTGGCTGCTGGGCTGAAATGTGGGGTATCGTTTACTTCTTAGGAGTGGAAACATTGTCCTGCAGAAGTCACATCAGGCTCAGCGGTCTTGCAGTGTGCTTATATATGCATTTTAAACAGAGTGAATCAAACAGAAGTGAAGGATAAAGAGAAAAAATGTTGACCTCACCAAGATTTATAACATGTCAAAACCCAGGAGAAAAATTTGCAGTAATGACCTAGCGGCTGAAAATAAGTTGCTTTGCATTACTAATGGACAGTTTACGTTGCAAAGCCACTAGCCCACATTACACGATATATATGCATTATATAATGTCCTCCCTATCTCAAGTGGACAAATAATATTAGCACAAAGCCAAGAAGATTTATGGCAAGAATGAATCTCTCCCTATTACTCTTTTCCAACTAAGTTTCTGTAAGTATTTCTATCATGTATGAACTACTTCACTGGCCAAGCTAATTCCTGGAGTAACTCCCTTGGCTCCGGTGGAAGCACTCCAAAGATGATTTTGTAGCTGTACACTAAAATAGGTCATACATCGAATAGATGGATGTTATAAAACAAAGTACTCATGCTAATTGGCAATGACATCATCCCATCACCCCAGAGCAAGTGGATTGCTTCTAGCCTCCATTATAGCTATTTCTATTAAAAGCCAGTCATTTCTTTCTTTTCTTTTTCTATTGTTTGTGTTCTAAACCAATTAGCTCTTTGAAAACTATTTTTCCTTTCATCTGGAGACAGGTTCTACTTCTGCTTATGTTTTTTTTCTTACTAGAAGCTAATATGATTTTGCTTGTTCTGATTGAAGTGCACCATTGCGCTTCGACTGCCTGTCACCTTGCCACTGAAGATCTCAAAGCACGTTACCAACCTTATGCCTCGTAACACTCAGGAGGCAAATAGGTACTTTTATAGATGTTTAGTAGACAATAGAAGTTAAAACTCTCTCCTGCCTTGAAAATTCTAAGGGGTTTAGAGTACTTGCACGTTGGGAATGGTCCTTGTGCATTCACCTACTAGTTGTGTTTTCTGGTGGAAATCTAAACGTTGCTTGGTGGACTGTGCATCTTAAACGGACTTGGCATTGTGGGTGGAGGTTCCATCAGCTCACGGACGGTCTGTGTATGGTCCTGGAGCTGCTGCAACAAGCTGTTACATTTCTTCCTAACATGTGTTTCAGATCACTGCAGAATTATCACATCATCGTCCAAATGATCAATGCTCTTTTGAATACACGAGGGAACCAAATATAAAAGGAAACTGCATATGCACAATTTCAGAATTTTAAATGTGAGCTGCTGCTGAAAGGCTCATAGGAAAATCCTGCTACATTCTGAGGTGAGAAAAATGTCATTATAGTTTTAAAATTTCAGATCCAATTTTTCCAGAGAGCTCAGCAGCATTAATCAAGGTGAAAAAAAACCCCAAAGTTGTGTTAATTATGCATGTCCATAAGTCCAGTAAACGTGGCAAATCTTGAAATTATGAGAAAAGAGTCTGATGTTCGATTTAATATTTCATTTCATTGACACACCCCCATAATTAACAAAAAGCTGAATTGTGCCTGAACTTTTTAAAATGCATATGGAGTGACACTAAATATGAACATTTTCAGTCTTAAAGGAATAAAATTGAGAAAATGGCATGCAATCAGAAAAAAGAGTTACATTACGTGCCTAACTATTGTATCTATAGTGGCCACTACTACTCCTATTATAATACACAAGAGAATTTGAAAGCATTTAGATTTGCTTTTTCAGCTGACAATCTGCCGCAGGTGCTGTGCTATTATAAATAACTATTCAGCTGTTATGCATTATTGTCTAAATCACCATTTTGAACCTGAAGTATAAGCTGTACAACCCATAGATCAAATCTAAGAAATTGGCTCTTGTTTACAATGTAGTTATTTTAAAGGAAGAAAATACCCAGGAAATCAAACTCGCAAAGAATTTTAATTATGCTACTTGTTCCTAGGAGCAGCATTACAGTTTTCCCATGCACAGTGTTGGAATGTAAATGAAATACACAACACCTGTTAACAATACGCACTCTGATGAATGCTTGGCTAAAAATTGGTTTCTGATTTTTTTCAAAAATTGTATAGGGTGGGGAGAAAGAAGATTGAGTCCATTTTTTCCATGAGCAGACAAATATTATCAACTTAGTGTAATGATTTACATTTTATTAACATCAGATGAAATCATACAGAAAAAAATTTTGGACTGATACAGAAATAATTATGATTACCATTACATGAGTAATAATGGGATTCATAAATAGCAGCAAAAGGTGTAGGTAACACTGGAACAATGGTTCCCATTATATTTCCCTACTTGCAGCCTCTGATTTTTAGTTCTTTTTTTGGCAGAAAAAATTTACATGGCTGAGTTCAACATAAAAAAATGGTTTATTTGGATTGCATTCAATTTCTCTATATTTTCAACAAAACAACTTCTCACTGTGGCTATGAGAAAAAATATTTCTCTCATATGTATATAAAACATCTAGTTACAGTTTATATTTTAAAGCCTAGCAGAGGCAGTTAAAATTCAAATAGTCATTTATCAAGAGTAATGTCTTTGTTGGTTTGGGTAACATGGAAAAGGTAGTTACCAAAAAGTAACGCATGGTCCATGAAATAGCATAAAAGCAAAAGGTAGAAGAAAAATTAAGGCTGTGCTTGATAGACCTGGGAGATAAAACTTCAAGTCAGTTTTATGTAGGAAAGTCTATAATTATCTTTTGAAGCTAAATCTGGTTTTGGAGCTTGATCTTTTCATCAAAGGGAGTTTCAAAATTTACATTAGAGGAAGAAATCGCAGTTGAAAGAGCATCCACGATCCTCCATTTTTGGGACTTAACATTTTTCCTGCCTTCCAGTTCTAATTGCTAATTTTATAAATAAGTAATGGCTCAGTCCTACCATTATCATATAGGCTGAGCTCCTCTGAATGTTGCTGTAAATGGATGAGCTGCTGTCCTGTTCAGGTGGCTGCCACGCTGAGTGAAGAGAGCCCTGCCTGGGGATGACAACAGACTGGTTGGTGGCGTGACTGGTTCTGAGCAAACCAGGAGGTTGAGGAGAACAACTGGAAGTATTATTCATGCAGCCTAACAAAGTCATGTACTTCTGGAGACAAATGCTTTCACTGCAGGGTTCCCAGGGAACAAAGGAAGTCATGGCCTTTACAAAGTACACAAATGGAAGAAATACTTGTATACAAAGTCTGACTCACAGCTCATGTAAAGAATATGACAAACTTCTTAGTCTAATTCATTAACTCTAAATAATGTCCTTTCAAATGCCATCCCCAGAAGCAGTTTCTATTGGAGCTATTTTTTCTCCTTTTGCCACAGATTGTTTTTAAAGAATTATGGGAAATGACAACAGTAGAACCCAAGTTCGATTTTTCACAGATGAAACCACAAAATGCACAGAGTAATGTAATCCAGTCAGACAAGTGAGTAAATTATATCCTGGTTGCAACAATGCACCACTTGCTGAATATCAATAAGGATATGTTCTCTTCTTTAGAGCAAAAATAATATTTGCCGTTAAAGTAAGCGGTTCTGAATATCCCTGGCAGTATATGCACGGCTGCCAAACAGCATGAAAACTTGAGCAGAATCTCATATGTTTCATTTGCAAGGAAGAGGACTGTTCACAGATGTTAAAACAAGGAGGATGATTCATCTACATTGCTTTGTAATAATGAAACTCCATTAACTTCTGTCATTTTCCTTCAAATTTCTCTTCAAGTAAATGAGAAAAGCATAAGCTCATGCTCGAGGAACATTGTCAAACAGAGCACCAAGGCTTTCATTCTGCTTCTAAATTTCCAGGGTAAGCATGTAGGTAACTCTGCTCCCTGTGGACCTAAATGTGCCATTCATAACTAGCGTATCCTTCATAAATCAACAGTCACAAGCATCAACAGAGTATGTCTGGGTACTGAAGCTGTGGTTGACATGAGCTGTGCCCCATCTTTGAATTTTGAGTTCCAAGATACTGAAGACCTCAAGAATGGGTTAGACTAATTAGGCTTTCACTCTCCAAGAGGCTAATTTTAGATTCTGTCTCAACTGAATTGATAATTGATTTTAATAAAGACCTTATGGAAACATTTGACCCCAGTTCTAGAACGAATCCATGAGTGTTCCTTATGACATCACAGCTGGTGTGCAGTTGGGGCTACTCTTAGCACAGATATATGTGCTGGCTTCAGGTCCTCTCCTCAATGACTTTTATTTTTACTAGAAGTAATATACTTAAGCTCTCTAGAGCTCTGCAAATTCATTTTTTACATGCAACTACATAATCTTTTTGGAGTGAATATGGACATTAACTCCTCCTTGCAGCTCTCTATAAACATCTGCTTGCACAGCAGATATTTCAAATTCAGAACCCAGGAAGGAAAGTGCTCCCAAGACTGATTACTGAGTTATATACCCTTTTATTTTAATGTACTCTGCCAAGATGAGTCCATAACCTCAAATGAGTCAGGGAAGAAAAGGGGAAGGGCAATAACAAACAGCTTCATTGTAATTTTAACCATATTGCCTAGTGATCACAGAATAACCTTTATGCTTAGATATTTAAGGAGACTACACGGACACATTCTTCCTGAGTGTGCACATCCACTCAGTGGGATTTTGTCCTGGTTTGAGGTAGAACAGGAACCGTGAGAGATTTGTACTCTGATTCCAAGTACACAAGAAGACACATGTGACATCTACCCCGATTTTATTACTTGATTCTGGTGGCAGGGGCACTTAGGACTTTTTTTCATAGGCTTCACAGTGACAAATTTCACTCTTCTGAATAGACCCTACTTGTACGGTGGGGATATGCTTGCCATACTCACTTAGGGTATTGCAGCTCCAGTTGTGTTCCTGCTCTAAGACATGGCTTTAAACATTATGTTATGTCCCAGTAATTCAGGCTTGCCAGTTGATATCAAGTAAGTAAAGAAATATCGAGACACCTTGGGAGCTGTTTGTGTAGTCCAACAAGCAAACTGTTCACAAATGTACAAAGGAAAAATACAGTCAATTTAAACTGGAAATAATGACAAGCTTAAAGTTGCACACCGATCTAGGCTGGCATGAAAATCACAGGGCATTTTTTTTCAAAAGATGGTTTCGTAAGCTCCAGTATACAGTGAGCCAACTTGTGTCTTGGGTAATTATAGTCTGTCTATTGAAAATCCCCTTGTAATTTCAGCTGGATGTATTTTTTCACTTACTGCCCTAAATTGTTATATGTTATTCTAAAAGCTGGTTAACATCATATAGAGAAGGTGGCAAAAAAAAATCAATAGAGCTTCACAACAAAGCCATGAAAGAAGTAAAATATGAAATCTCTAAAAGAAATGATGTTCCTATTTGGGGGCAAAAGGGCAAGGACAATAGAATCAGTACCATTTTTTTGTCACAGGTTTTGCTATGTGATTAAGATGTAATAATAGTTTCAGGCTTTTACTTTACACAGTTGGGCCTTTCTATATTCTTTGGTCTGACAATGAAATGAAACAATAGTTTAAACTGAAAAGTCAAGTTTTGCCCATGAAAACGAAATTTGAAGATAGTTTGCCCAAAAGACAAATATCTCATCTTTCACATGGAATTTAATATTCCTGCTCATGCAAACTTGTCAAGATTAATGATAGTTTATATCTTGAGGAATGACACAGAGAAGGTGGAATTTGAGCTTAAAAGATAGTCTGAAGAAATAATGCATGCATATGTATTATATAAAAACAATACTAACATACTTGTTTGTAATACATATTTTATATATAATAGAAATATATGTAAAAATGCATTTAACAACTTTAGCTCTGTTTGCCATTCTAATAGATTATGGTTTTTAATTTGGGTGATTCCTTCTGCTAATTTTCCTTACTACATTAATTGGTGTGTTCTGTACTGAGCACCTGAAGAATATAGATAGCTCTCAGTCAGTGAAATGCTGCTTTCCTGTGTGCTCTCAATAAACCCACAGACCTACATGAAATTATTTGTTTGTTGATTGTCACCAGTGTACTCATGACTGTATAAGGCTTAGAAAGTCAATTCCTGTCCTGAGGGGCTTAGAGTCACTCAATGGTCAATGCTGTTCTTTTTCTCCCATCTTGAGTTCTGGAATTCTTAGTGGATTGTTCTGGTGTGAATACGGACTGTGAGGAGTCCTTTAGATTTACGGAGATTATGGGTTTGTTTCAGCAGCACTCTAAATTATCCATATTGCTTTAACTTACACATCAGGTTCATAATTTAGATTCTTGAACTAGAAAGTACTTAGAGGGGAGAAAATCCTAAGCTTTCTTCATATTGATAGCATACTGCATGTTACATGCACGTTTACATTACTTCTACAATGTAATACATAGGTAAGGGACTGTCTGGAACTACTGGGTTAAACTGATATTTCTTCTTGTTGGCAGAAAAAAGTACATGTCCCCTGGAGAGGGACTACACGTCCTTCTAAGTCTTTTCTATCTGATTTCTAGGATTTCTATGAACCTCAATTCAATTTCTTGGCACTAGATATAGCAGTCTTTTGGCTAAGATCAAGAATAGAATCAATCTAATATTTGTTTTTATCCTCCATTGAGCCACTTCTCTTTACGGGGAGAGGATAATGGAATCATTGATAGAGTACGTGTTTTACTTCTTTCATTTCTTTGTAAGCGTAGTGTTTTGAATAATTGAAAATTTATTATTTGCTAAATTGAACTTGTACTTTCTTATTGCTGGGCCAAGTACTAACATCATGAGTCTCTCAAACTTGTTATCAAATCACGTGGAAATTTTGCCTACCTATTAATTACATGGACAGAGGAGATTGTGAGCTAGAATGTAGTGAAGAATGATGAGCTCAAAGAAGCAGCACCTCTCCGTAAGTAACTCGTGACTCTGTCCAACCTGCTGCTGATACACACAAGTAGTTATCCTCCTGTACGTATATCTTCTTCTAATTGGATATTGCCTGAGAAATGGCAGAATTAACTTTCTGTTTTAAAAACAAGTTTCTCTGACAACCTGGGATTTATGTGTTTCTTTTTCTAGTACATAATCATGCCCTGAATTTTTCTCTGAAGATATATGATATGTAAAACAGAAGAACATTACCTAGAGGGAATACTGTTCCCTAGGTAGAGTATCTGTGATGAATGTTATAAAGGAGCCAGGAGAGGATGATTAATTACGATGTTAATGCACCTATGTACAATAATGCATGACTCCTTCGTTAGAGCCATGTAGCGCTAATGTACTGTTGCTTTCACAAATTATCCATTTGTTACCAAGAGGGTCAACCCCAAATGCCATGTGCAAGATCTCCATACGTGCCCATGTTTCCTTGATCCTTGTCCCACAGGGCAAGTATATAAGCAATTTGTTATCATGAGGGCTGGCAGCCAGCGGAGCTATACGTCCATCTGATGTTTCTCTAACAAGCAAGTCTCCGCTAGGAATTTCCATCTGCTTTTCCTCCTGAATTTGCCTATGTGCAATTACCATGCTTGGTGATGCTTAACTAAAGGTGAATGGAAACATATTTGCAATTGAACGTTTTTATAGGATGTCTTTCAATAGGAGTTTGTGTGAATAGGCTTGGAGTTTACCAAAACTTTGCATTTTAGAAGGCAGCTTCTTGAAAAATCACTAATTTTTTCTGAATTCATGAACTTCATCTGCTGCTGAAATGCATAGACAAATGAGTAACAAAATCAGACTGTGTCACTGCGGTTATTAAAACTGAAAGATTTGGTGGAATATTTTGGAGCCCTCTGGCAGCTATTTTTATTCCAACTGCAGGTGACCTACACCATCAAAGCTCCGTAAAACTTCACACACAGCTGTGACCTTCTTTACCCTTGTGACATGGACTTGGGTCATGCTGGTGAGTCTGCTCCCTCCAGAAAAGATGTGACCTAGTGAGGAAGAAGAAAGTATTTCTAGGAAGACAGGAGCATAGTTTATTGTGCAGTGAGCAGCCTGGAAATGCTACATCCATGATGCTTCTCTGCATCATTAGCAAAATGAAAATTTGCAGACCTGATGAAAATTGAAGAGAGCAACCAGCTCTTCACCCAGCCCCTGCCAGGGCTGAATGTAAATGGGCCATATGGTTATCTGTAATAAGCTGGAGGTGGCCCAGGCACTGTGAGCTGAAGAGCTGTCATCAAAGATGGAAAGAAGAGGAAAGTATTCCCTCTGTGATACATGCTGGGTGATAATGGCCTGGGCAAAACAACCTCAGAAGCCTGAACACTGGTTGCTTCTCAGGTAAGTAGAAGAGCACTTACTGTGTAACGTTGTATAAGGCCAGAGTTTCAGACGTGGTCTGTTTAAAGTACACATGCTGGAACCTTTGCATTTGACATGGTGGAGAAGAAGGAGCTCTAAAGCAGGGGCTGTTCTCCTCTGACCTGGAGTGCCTGTGACCATAACCAGAAACTCCACTTTGGTTTCCTGTAGTAGGAAAGGACTAGACCAGAGTTTTAAGATTTGCACTTTGTCCTGCATTTGAAGGAAATTAAAAAGCTGCCTTAAATACTTAAATGTACATATAAATGTGGGTTTTGGAAACGTGAAGGATCTACATGAAATTAGAAGGAACAGCTCAACGCTACCGTTGAATCTTTTTTGTTGGTATCTTTTTTTATACCTAACCTTTGTGACACTGACTATCTAAAATTTTAAACTGAAAAGTAGGAAGTTTAGGAGCTCACTACTGGAAATGTGGGCTGAACTTCAATCAGTTCTCAACTTCAGTCAACCTGCTCAGTGCAGGTTTTGTGCAAGAAAGAATGCAGTCGTTTAATGTTGAGTAAGAGAAATGGAATGAACTCCTTCTAAGGGCTTTGAGCCTCCGCATCTTTCACATTGAAAATGTTCATGGAAGTTGTTGGGCATTTTCAGTACCAGAGGAATGCGGGGTTACATCCAAAATTTAGCTGTTACCAACGAGACCACATCAGAATGAATGCATACAATGTTATATTGCATCCAACTATCACATCTAATTCCCTAGTTTTTACACCTTAGCTGCATGTGGTGCTTGCAGCTCTGAATAATGTTCTTATTTGGTTAGATTTATATACACAGTAAAAGGCAAAGTAACTGCAGCTGTACTACTGTCAGCTACAGAGCACGGCACAAATTGTAGGAACTCACAGTGTGGGCTCTACACAGAGCTAAGCAATTCTTTAAAATACTATGAATAATTCTACAAAACACTGCAGGATCCATTTCTCTGAACCTCATTCAAACAGATTTCTGGCTCCTTTTGGAAGCGTGATTGGTGTATGTGTGTCAGCGAGGGTCAGGGTGTTTGAGCAGGAAGAGGAGTTACGTATGTGTTGAATCTCAAACTATAAATCAGAATCTTAGTGGGGAATGGGCAGGTTCTCGTCTCTTGTGACCCAGCTAAGACACAGGTACTGTACTTAGTGGTTTGCACATTTTAAAAAACTGATGATGACAACCTTCACAAAGTGGCAAACTGCTCAGAAACAGTAGCAGACCTTGAAACAGCTGCAGGAATCCCAGGAGGTCCTTGCTTTATGTGGGGCACTGCAAAAGAATTGTTTTGTCATACCAGCTCCCTCAGCACATCAATATACTTTGCAAAATAATTTAGCTTTTTCTTTGTTCTCACTGCTGTTCACCCACCAAATGCTTGCATTTTACATTGTTCTTGCAGGTAAGTGCTATTACTCTGAATTGTTACTGCTACTGCAAGTCTGCTTGCAACACAAATCTGACAAAACATTTCAGCATAGCTTTATTAGTCTTCCAAGTTTAGAAAAAAAAAAAAAGACAAAAAAATAGAACAAAGAGGAGAAACAAGAAATACTGATGTATATCATAATGAAAATGTAGTTCAGTCTGTAAGTCTTCTTCCATGTGCTATAGTTTGTGAATTACTCTGAATTTGTACATAAAATATGAACATTTAAGTTAGCTGGAGTAACTCTGTATCCCTCCATTGGTCCCAAGGGAGATGCTGATTTACACCTGCTGACATCTGAGCTATAGTAATTGGTGTTGACACTCTTGGACTGTGTTTAGGTTAAGTATTTAGTTTGAACATGATTTTCAAGAAGCTGAAAATGTTGGGGTGTTGTTACGGTAACTGCAGGGATAACTGCATGATGCTATCCTTGTAATTGTTATTCAAACAGTGCTTACCGCCGTTACTAGCACTATTTGGATTAGGAAAACAGTTAAGATCTAAATTAAAACAGGCATGGAAGTATTGCTTCATGGTGCGTAATGTTCCTATGCAGTTGCCTCATGAAACCTCGCCACACAGGAACATGTGCAGTCACTGGATCGGGAGGGCAGATGTGGCCACTGTCCCCGAGGCACTGCAGCCCTGGGTGCCCAGCCATGCCTCATGCCTTCTCTGCCACCTTCTCACAGGCTCCATGGCACCACGTCCTTACTTTCCCGTGCCCCCCTTACAAACATCACCCGTGCCCTTTGCCGTGTGAACTGTGCAGACCACCGGGGCTGGTGTGACACTGACTGGCTGGACGGAGCTCAGGGGGTCGGTGAGGCCGTTGGGCTAACAGTTCCCTGACGCAGCCAAGATGGCGCCGGGCCGGGGCTCAGGGCTCCGCTCCGCGCCCCGACAACGGCCCGCGCTCCGCCCCCGTTCCCTGGGCGACGGCGACGCCGAGCCGCGGGCAACATGGCGGCACCGGGGCAGGTACTCCCCTCCGCGGGGCGGCCGGGCTTGCGCTCGCCCCACGGGCCTTTCACCGGCATCGGCTCATCCCGTGGGACGGGGAGCGGTGTGTGGGGAGGGCAGGGCTGGGGCTACCCCGTGCACCCCCTTCTTTATTTCTGTAATTTATTTTAAATGTCTTGACTAAGCTTCAGAGAAGGTAAAAAGGTGTTAAAAATGCAGCATTGGGTGTACGAACCTGCGTAACAGTCATCCCGGAGAGAGTTTAAGAGAGAGTTCCTTGTTTTTAAGTGTATGAGCGTTTCGTGGCTCCTTGGCGTGTGGGGACTTCCCTGTGCTGAGGGGCAGCCTGACATCTCCCCTCAGAGTGGGGGGCAAAGAAGGCGCACACTGTGCTTCCATCGCTCCTGTAGCTCTCACTTTTCATTGCAGTGCTCCAGAGGATTTGGCATTCTCCTTAATACTTGCTTTTTTCCCTTGTCTTTGGCCTCCTCATACCCTCCCTTATTTTCTTTTATTGCTTTACAATATTTGACTTGATTGACAGAGGTGTGATTTCTGACAGTTGGGCAACTCATCTCGTGCTCCATGTCAAGAGGAATAAAAGAATACAAGTTGTTCCTTCCAAGACCATATGAGGTCTTCTGCCTGCTCAGAATTTCTCCCTCAAGCCTGTCTACATAGTTGTAGCTCCTACGAGGTGATTTTCTTCCAGTTGAACTGCTGTGTTGTCTTAGATGGCCGAGAAGTTACTGCATCTGTGGTGGAAGCGATTCATCGCTTTCAGCCAGCGTGATGGTTGCATCTGTTAGCACAAAGCAACCCTAGTGATACTCAGTACAAAAGCTTAACGTTTAGGTTTCCTTAAATAAATAAATCCTTTTCCATGTGAAATGTATTATTATGTATTCTAAATGCTTTATGAAAAATATATATGTCTTTCACAGAGTTCTTTGTTAGTGTTCTCTGTAAATATTTTGGCAGTTGGAGCAGCGCAACACTGGGGTACTGCAGTCAGTTAGATCGTAGTGGAAGGATACAACATGTACTGTATGGGAAACGACAGGTTGCCAAAAATAGATTGTACATCCAGTTGAAATGCACCACTGAAATTTTCGTCATTTTTACTTTGTAGCTATATAAAAGGAATATTTAGAGGAATTCAGTGAATGTTTTTTTCATGTATTTTCTGTGTCTTATGTATTAAACTTTGTTCTATGCATGATAGATTACCTTTGCAATATTTTCTACAATCCTTTATTATTTATTTTTATTGTGAACTCTGTGGAATTGTGTGTTTTTATAAAGTAAATCACATAGTCTCCAGTTTTGGCTGAAGCTAGCTTTGCATGGTCAGTACATAAGCTGTAGGAAACCCTGTATTCTGTGGTATTTTTCTTATAATCTTTGTTAGATCTTGAGACAAATCCTTTTGATTTAAATTGAATATTTTTCTAATTGTTCAGACTTCTAATTGCTTTCAGCAGAAAGCATATTAGAAAATCTGAATCCTGATCTTAGCAAGTCTTGCTGCTACTTTATTTTTAACAACATTTTTTCCAATAAGTGGTCTGCAGCTGTGAAAACATCAGTAAAGTTTAATGTCATAATACATTTGGTCATCCATAAATCTTGATGTTGGGACTGTGTGAAATTTTTGAAACATATTTTGTTATTAAAAACACACTATCAGCATGTGTTGTTTGTAATGGCTCTCTGAAAGCTTTCTTTCCTTATAGGTTTTATCTCCTGTATTTGACATATCTGCATATTTCTCTTTTGAATGTAGCTGAAATTAGTGTAGCTATTTTTATTTCCTTATTTGTTTGGCAACAAAAGAAATATTACAACTAAAAATAGCAACTATTGATTTTAACTTCCCACTGTGGGAGTGGGCAACTGGGGTTTTTTTTAAACAAGCAGGAAGAGTGAATGTATTTCTGTTTCTGCAGTAACTATTTATGTAGACAGCTTCAAGATTTTCTGCTTCTGCTAAAGTATTTGACAGCTTGATAACAAAATGCTTATAATAATACAAATAACAGCCTGTGTTGCTGGTGTGGGGTTTTTTGTGTTTGGTTTTTTTTTTTTTCATTCCCATTTTGATTAAAGTTGTAACTGATATGCAACACTTTGAGGATACATCTGTACTGCTGTCAGCAGTATCGCTCAGCCGGAGGTAGCTGAGTGAGGTTTAAATGAACTAGCTCAGGTGCTGCAAGCTGTCTAGCTGTGGCAGCAGTGTTTGGTCCAGACTAATTTCCCTGATGGAGTAAGGACAGGAGGATGCTGGATTCCTTACAGTTCAGGTATTTACTATAATTTAATAGAGCTGATAAACTATTCCTTTGTGAGTATGTTTTTGAAAGTCATTGTTTTGCAAAGGTTGGTGTTACATTGTCAAATGAATGCAAACAAGTACAATTTTCAGCCACTGTGGAGGGCTCATCCCAAAGGGCAAGTTCCTTTTCCTTCGGGAGCACTGGTGCTAATTTACATTGTTGTGTTTCAGAGTTTTGGAGGCTGGAAAGGCCATCACCAAAGCTGCAGACAGGGGCATATTGAGGTTTAGGTCACCAGGATAGGGGGTGTTTTTTTCTAGCCAGGGATGACTTGCCCAGGGTTTGGGTTTTTGGGAGAGTGTGTTCTTCCCCAGCCCACCAAACACAAAGGACTTTCTGCTTTGTGATATTTTTATGAACATTGGCTGAAAGATTCGAGGAAGACCTTAGTCTTTTGTTTTAAAATATCTAGTTTGGTATTTTGATTTGATGCTGTTGACAAGAGATGCCCAAAGCATTTGGAGTAATGTATTGAACAGCCAGAAACATGTTATACATTCAGAACAGCTAAAAATTCTTTGAAGGAAAATAAACTAACAACAAATAATTCTCTAATACTAGTCCGCATTTCAATAGCCTACGTCTGCTGCTGGGAGTACTGGGAGGATTGGTTTAGGGTTTTTTTCCCTATCACATGAGAATAGTGTTATCAGAACTCTCTCACCTTGGATTACCTTGGTCAGTCACTACAGTTAACAGTAAAATAAATGGTAAAGTCTTTGACATCAGTCAACACACATATAAAATAACTGCTTTATAAAGTGGTGGTTAAAGAAAACAATCAAAAGACAAAACAGTATTCAATCAAAAAAATGATAAGCTTTTAGCTCTGTGTGTGCCCAAGCAGAAACTTTCCACAAATATGAGAATGTTTAAATGATTCGTAGATTTTCACTACTTTTTTTTAAACTACAGAAACATTGATAATTTTTTTCTAAATTATGTGCTTTCTCTCCTGTAGCTCCTGTTGGTCATTTGGAACAGTATTTCTGTTGTATCTGCTGATACTTGTGCTTGTTGTAGTGGCCAGTGATCCTTCCTTACCATGAGCAGTAACAGACAGTAACAGCCCCGCTGCTGAGGGACGTTGCTGCTGGGAATATTGTTACACATGCTGGGTGATGAAATGGTGAAACTGGAAGTCTTCACTTTGCCATGTAAACTGTCAGATGTGCAGATTCCAGAGCCTTATCCACAATACCGAGTTACAACAGCCTGAATATCTCTTAAGTTTAAGCCACAAACCTTAGCTGGTTAAAGAACAGGTTTGTAATGCTAGAGAACCTTTTAAAGATGTTGGAAGAGATTGTAGGTGACTGAGTGCAAGGCACCTGGAGTTATTTTTCAATAAATTTGTGTGATCTTATATAGCTTATATATTGCTATAATACAACACTACATGCTAAGACTTGAGCAAATTTTCCCAGAGGTCCTTCTTGCTGTTTGTAATTCGGAAGATGAGATGAGCCTTAACATCAGCATGTTAAGTGTGCTGGGCCTGACAATACGATGTGAATTAGAAAGATTTGTGCTGCAGTAAGCCAGGTACATACTGGAGGCACAAGAAAACTTTTTGTACAGGCTTTTACTGGCATGACGGCTGTCGCCTGTTATCTTTCAAGAAACAGTGATGAATTAGTTTGGATAAGATTCTTGGGAGTTCAGGTAAAAAGTTGGTTTTCAGAAGGTTCAACGTTTTGCCTACTAACCTGCTCCTTACAGCACAAGCAGTGGGAAGGGGGGAAAAAAAGACTTTTGATAGATCTCGGCTTACAGGCTGGCTGCTGTGATCTTGAACGGTGGAGGAGCGCCATGGAGGTAGTTGAGAACGGTGCGGTGGGGTCTTTGTTCTTATTCACACCTGGCCTGTAACCAGCGAGGAGAAGCTGGAAGATAGTTTGATGAGAACGAAAACACTATGCCTTGAACTTTCTTATGCTTTTCTTTCTGATACAGTGCTAAATTCCTCATGCTCTACTGATAAAGTCCATCTAGGGTAATACCTGTAAAATATTAACGTTTAGCCTTACAAAGAAGTATTGTCAGTAAGGTGTTAACTGACTGACCAGTAGGTAATATGCCATTTATAAAATGGTGCAAAAAACTATAGTAAATTATCTTATGTATTGGACATTCTGCGAGAAAGAGATTAATTTGTATTAATTCAGTTTTCAAAACATCAATATCAGTTAGTCTTTTAATTCACCTCTCACTACTTCTAAAGTATGTCTAACATCACCAGTCACTTCAGGAAAGCATTCATATTTTTCCTAATTATTAAAAAAAAATATCTTTCAATGGTTGTGTAATATTAGCATGTGGAGCTATTAATTCTTTTTCCTTAGCTAGGTCATGCAGCTTAAATTACGTCAATATTACTGACTGTAGGAGTACTTCTTTTTGAACTGCTTGAATTACTGCTAATAAAAACAAAAGCAAACTAATGTCATGCTCCTGACTATGAGAAGGAAGCTTTCGTTTACTTCATTCCTGTTGTTCTGCTGAGACATTTTTCTGAGACTAACTTCTTTACAGATGGGAACAATTTTTCATATTAAAGTACATGTGAAAGTACTCTAGTACTTAGAGGGAAAAAAACTAGTCTGTCCACTAAATATTCTTTGTTGTTCTCAGTCTTGATTCATCGGTCTTGAATGTAATTCAGCTGGTCCCAGAGTTTTAAGTATATCTTGCAGTGTGGCAGCAGCAGGGGGAGTAGTGTAGCTTTATTTGGGGGCTCTCGGTGACCAGTGCTGGAGTTCTTTGATTCTTAGCCCAGAACAATGCTGTTCAGGCTCAAAAATCAGCTCATGTTAGGAAGTCTTCCACTTCTGTCTCTCTAGGTGAGCTAGAAACATTATTCTGCAAGCTTTGTCTTGCTGCACTTTGGTGACACCCAAGTCCCACAGATGCAGAAGCGTCCTGCAAATTATGATCACATTTTGCTTGGGCTTTTTTGTGTCCTTGTGCAGAAACAGGTCAGGCCAATTAGGCTCACAGTCATGAGGCTGGAAGGGATCTCTGGGACATGAGGTGGTTCAGCTGCCTGTGCAGAGCTGGACCAGCACTGAATGCAGACCTGGGCTTTGTCCAGTTCAGTCCTGGAAACCTGCAAGGATGGAGATCCCTGCACTTTTCTGGGTAACCTATTCTAATGCTTGACTATCTTCATAAAGAGATATTTTTCCTTATGCTGCTAATGTGATGTAGGTCCTTTCCAACTGAAATTATTCTATTCTGTTCTATTTTATGACCATTGTCCCTTGTTCCTCTGCCATGCAATTCTGTGAAGAGTTTTGCTCATCTCACATTTTATAATGTGCTTTGACACCTCCCTTTGTCACCTCCATATTCTACTATAAAACAGCTTTTTCCTCACTGTTGTATTTATTTCATAGATTTCTTGCTGAAGTCTCTGGCTGAATGTTTTTGGCAGTGATACTCCCTTAATAAAATATCAGCAAATGTTCCCATGTTTTGTAAGACCGTTGCATTGCTCGTTCATGCTCAGTTATCCCCTATAACATGTACATCATTGTGTTTCCTATAAGGAACTGCCTTCTGTATTACAAATACAAAGACCCACCCTGAAACAGTAGTGTTGGGTCCTTGTATGTGTATCACTGTGTTGCAAAAAACATCTTGGACTTTTTTATGACTGGAGAAGGAGTCAGTGTAGACAGTAAATTTGAAAATGCAATCGAGTACAGGGTGGAGAGCAAATAGCACAGTAACGTGTATGTGTACTCATCTTAAGCAGAAACTGATTTTAAAATTTAATTACCATGCAGTCAAGTATCATGTTGGTCAAATCTAGATTCATGGAGTTTTTTTCACCTTTATATTTCTGTTGTTTTTACTTGCAAGTTAATTTAATCTTGTGTTGCACAGAATGTGACACTACGTTCCCACATGAATTTAAGATAAAAATATTATTTTCCTTGTGTCTGCCTAGCTTTTCTCTAGTGAAAATGTGTTAGAGTATTGTGTGGCTGTCATGTAGTTATAGCTGTGTTACATTTTTGGCATTTGTTGAATTAATCCCTTGCATTCTTCCTCAAAATAATATTGTTATTTAGATACGTTACTGACATAATGAAATAAACCTTTTAAAATTATATTAATATATACATATGTGTGTGTAGGAAGAAGACAGAGATCAGGATGCTGTAGGTGAGAAGAAGATTATTAATCAGACGTTTCTTTCTCTTTCCCAAATTACTGCTTTGTCAGAGCAAAATGTAGAAGGAGTTCAAAAGTAAGTGGCAATGATAAGAATGCTAGAACCAATGTAATAATGAAATAGAAATTATAGACTGTTTGTTAGAATTTGTTTGTGAAGGTTACATCATTATTCTTAAAATGTTCATTTAAGTCTTTAATATTTAATATGAATCATGAAAAACAGGAGAAAATACTGTTGATCTCACATCCACTTTGTTTACTGTATTTCCTGTATCTCTTGATTTTTCTTTGGCTCTTTGGGGTTTTTTTCCTACTTATATTTCACATTGATATGATTTCTGAGTTTACAATAGTATAAAATATGCTGTAAATGAAAGATGCTAATAAATACGAACAGGCCATTTCTGAGCTTTTTTTATAAGTCTCACTTGGTAACTTTTTTGCTAAAACATTTCAGATTCTGTACTGTAACATGAGTTATTGAAAAATCAGAAAGGTTTTAAAAGTTCAGAAAGAGATGGAAAGATTAATAAGGTATTAGTAGGTAGTCATTATGGTACACTGGGGAAATAAGAGGCAGCCAAAGACTTCTGATGTAAGCCCATCTTGTCTTTCCTGTAGCAACACTCTCCCTTGTTATTAGTGGTTAATAGCAGCTAAATTTAGGAGGCCAGGAGTTCAACCTAAGATTCTAGACTTATATTTTAAGGATGGGATTTTTCAGAAGTGCCAAAATTATTTAGAAGCACATGTATTCACCTACAAATTCTTAGTGAATTGAAAGTCAAAGGGCTGGTCCACTGGAAGAGTTTTGGGGGAGGCGGGAAAACAAAAATTCCAATCTTGTGTCTCTGAATAGATAAACCATTAATTAGAGATTAAAATACTATTCATTAAATATATTCTGTTCCTCTAATTTGTCACTCTTCTGAGGAAATAAAAGTTTTTCCTGGGATTCTTTTTTTAAGAGAACTGTAAAGGAGATTTGATCCCATCAAATAATAAAATATAAAATTTCTTTCATTTACTGTTCTCTCTAGTTCAATAGGCCTCTCATTTTAGAGGAGGCTGAAGCATACAACTTGCTGGAGACTAAAATGTGCTTAATGATGCAATTTATTGTGAAGCCTTCTTATTAAGAGCTAAAAGCATTGAAAGATAGGACGTTTCTTCTTAGTCTCAGCTGATCACATACCTGTTTTTATGTATGTATATACACTGTACAACTGGAACATAAAGTACATACTGCATCTGACTGGAAAAAGGGACAGTTACAGAGTATTTTATGCATGTAAAGAAGTTTAGCAGCAGCATTGAAATTTTGGTAGTTGACCACAGTCCTTCACGTCTGCACAGAAAAGCAGTTTGAAGGCCACAGCAAAGGTTAGAAAATCGGAATTGGTCTGATTCATTATGAGAATTTTGATGTCCTGCATTCCCATCTCTCATGAAGTTTTATACTGCTGCCCATCTCCATGGAACTTGAGCACCTTCTGTGATGGGAGAAATAGCAATCAGGGTAACTAGGAAATTTAAATGCCCCATAATTTCCCAATCATTTATAGATGCTGTTGTCAGTGACATGCCTAACAGAACATTGAAAAGATGAGTACTGGCATTGTTAGCAGCATCAGAGAAAATCTAAATCCCTGAGAAGCTCTGATTATGAAAACACAGAGTTGGCAGGAGCTTCAGAAAGAGAGGATATGGACTGTTTCAAACCTTGGAAAGTTAAGCTGGCCGCCTTCCACTTCTATTTCAGTACACAGTTAAGTGTTTTTAACCGACTTGCATGTGTTCAGCTGTACAAATTTGTCATGCAGAACAAAGGAATACATGTTTTAAACAAAACTGATTGGATTATATGCGTTACTTTGTTAGCTATTGAAGGTTTAATTAAAAAAAAAAGCAACTCATCTTATTTGACAGTGTATCTCTACTGGGTTGGCAAAAACCCCAAAAAACTAATGGTTACCTATCAGTAGGTCTGAGATTAATGACCTTCTTAGGAAAAATGAGAAGTGGGGGAAAAGACTTTGCTCTTTTACAGGGGACTAGAAACTGTGATCGCAACTGGCACCTTATTGTCAGGTATAGTTAAGAAGCCAATGATTGCTTTAATGTGAAACTTAACTACCTGAGCCATGGCTGATATTAGACTGGAAGAACTGCACACTGAAGCCCTAGCCCTGATCTCCTCTTTTCATGGGGAAAAATGTGCTCAATTATTATAAAAGACGTAACTAATTCTATGTTTGGATAGAGTAGACATAAATGTGTCAGCAACAGCATGGTCTCCTACAAGGGAGTGTATTTTTTCATCACTTTTTCAAGTTAAACTAAGTGGAAAAATTTCCACAGTGTGCCAGTAAAATAGGATGTGGTTCTTCTTACGTGTCTTGACCATTATGAAAGTGGAATTTAAACTTCTAAATATTTTAGGTACTTTCAGTAATTTTATATTATACTATTTATATTAATTTTCAAATGTAATTTTTCTTCAGAGGCTACATGAAAAATAATCTTGAAAGGGAAACAAGATCTTTTTAGTACTGTAAAACTGTCTCAATCAGAGTGAAAGAATGGCAGTAGAACATGGAGGCGAATTGTTCCATTTCATCCTTCAAACTCTTTCCTGAACAAACACTGACTTTTCTCTGGAATTTTCAGTATATTTCTTTTTGGTTTTTGTAATGCTCTTATTTTTCTTATTTCATTAATCATATCTTAGCATTTAAATAGTGTCTGTGAAAACCTGTAGGTGTGTGTTTACTTGTTTCAGTTGGTATGTCCTCTTAACATAATTGTTCATATCTAGAAATTGATGTAGCTAGGTTCCAGGAATATATATACATATATATATGTAATATAATAATAGTGACTATTATAGATATAATTACAAGCAGATTGAGTTAAACATTGAATCTGTGATTTATGTTATAATTTTATTATTTTACTCTGCAATTTATTCTAGAGAGCTGGAAGAAATTCTGAATTTTAAACAATTAAAGACATCTTTGAAAGAAGGTATTTTGCTAGATTATTATACTGCAGGATTTTGGTGGGCTAAAGAAAGCAACTTCAGTGTTATACAGCTCTCAGGATTCATGGATCTATTACATTTCCTGTTGGAGAACCTTCGTGGTAAGTATAATTAAAAATTGTAAAATAAATATCTGAAGTGGAAGGCAAGAATGTTTTCCAGTCATTTTAATAAAGTGATATTTAATTATAAGTAATTGTAAAATTATTACTTTTCCTCTTGAATGTTGGCATGTTATACCTTGTACCTGAAAATAATTCTTATTGGCAGACATTAAACTTTCGTTAGGGAGGACTGTAGTCTTTTTAGCAGAATATCCCTCGTTCTCTGTACAGTATGTGGTTCAAAAGGGCCAGGTCCTGAGGAGACCTCGGTTTTGCTATGGTAAAATAAGTAACAATTGCAGTAGAGTACGAGCAAGGAGCTCCTAAATTCCAATTCTAGCTGTCTCAGTGACTGACTCACTGTAGCCTTGGGCACATTTCTCTGCTCTTTGAGATATTCAGTACATCCCGTAGCATTATAGCAGGTGAATTACATTTATTTTATCCTTGGAGGTCAGCTCTCAGGCAGCTTTCTATATGGGAAATGCTGCATTTCTGGCACAAAATATATCGGTTAACTAAAGACTGGTGAGAGAAGTAAACTGGAGTCGCTGCCAAAGATGAAAAATGACAATGGAAGAACTGTAGCTCCTGTGGCTATGAGTAAATTTGCAAAAAAGCATGTAGCTGGGGTCTAGTGGGAGCAAAATAGCCAGAAAAATTGGTAGCAGCGTCCTCTAAAACCCATTTTTCAGAGCTCACAATGCTTACTTAACATTCACTTTGAAGGTGATTATGTTGAGAAAAGTCCATCCCAGAGGAAGAGCAAAGGACTCAGCAGTTCCATTCAAAGCAAAGATGAATATTTAAAATCAAGCTCATAATAGTTATTATACTCTTTCATTGTAATTTAATTCAAGGGCCTTTCTGACTTGGAATTTTGACAGAATATGTACGTGCTTTATGATCATTGGAATTCCAGTTGTCCTTCCTGTCTCCAGTGAGAAAGTATCTTAACATATGCTAACTATATTAATATAACAATGGAGAAGAATGGAAACATGTCAGAAATTAGTTTTATGAGCCTGTATGCAAGGCCTGTGTACTAGACAGGCTGGTAGCACAACCGATTATTAAAGCTGACTGACGTTTCTCAGGAATGTGATCTTAGTTGCATAAAGCTTTGCCAGACTTTAACTCTTTAAGCTGAAATTTTCCATGGCAATGTCTGCGTCTGATTAATTTTTATATATAAAATTACAACTAAAACAGTTCAATGGGCTTGCAGACAGTGTCTGGGGGGAAAAGCTGTATTATTTTGTGCCTTTTTTTTTTTTTTTAACAGATTTAATACTCCGGTGCTTTGAAGTAAAGAAATAAGGTTTGGCAAGCAAGTGTTGTGAATTTGCTTTTTGCTGTCCTGTAAAAATCCTTTCAGATTTGGCTAAGATACATGGCTTTTAGGGGAAGAAAATGCAGTTTGTAAATGCTTACTGGAGACTTCTTACATTTTTTTTCACAGCTAAGTTCCCCAAATAATCCGTCTTACAAAGTATGCTGTAGCCCAGGGCTGAGATGAATTTCCTTGTAATTACTGTTCGCAGCCCGGGCAAGTTCCAAGACCAAACACTTCAACAAAAGCAAAATGCTAATGTCTTCTCTATTAATGACCGTTTCTTTTGCGTTCCCTACACTGGACTCAGGCGGCCTGGAGAATTAAGCTATTTTGACCATAATAACAAGAATAGCATGGACCAGAAAGAATGGACTTAGAGAAGGAGAGTAGTGGAAACGCATTTAAGGCTGGTAAAAGAGAGAGAACAACTGAGGTTTGGAAACTGGAGGCTTTGATCGACTGGGAGCTGGGATGAATCACTTACGTGATTTGGTTCATCGTCTGTTCATTGAGGGTAAAGTGCTCCTTACCTCACAGAGGTGCTGTGAGAGCCTTCCTGAGAGAGGCAGTTAGGTCTGAAAATAAGTTATGCAGAGGAAAGAGAAAATTTTGACCAGCTGGCAACAGACCTAGGCCTGGGTTGTCTTCACTTCTCGTGATCTCATTATGTGTCTTCAGTTCCCTACTAACTGTGGTATTTCTGGTTCTCTTGCTCTTTTTCATTTCCCATGGCTTCACTGTATTCTGTTCTATTTCCTCCACATTCTCTGTATTTTTTTCTTGTTTCTTCCATTATGGTTATTTATATTGTGCTGCTTCTGTTACTGAAAACTGAGATGAACTTTTCAGGGTTTTGATTGCTGTACCACTAAAGGGCAAAACTATAAGGACCTGAATCTTGTAAGTTTTAAAATTTGTTTTTTGTACAAAGAACCAAAGACCAGATCATTAGAGAGTTAAAACAAGTAGGAAAATTGATTCATTTCACTGCTGGTGGATATTTCTCCATTTTCTACTCTAGGTTTTTTTAGACTTAAAAAGAACAAATAAATTGTGTTCAAAACTTTTTTTTAAACTCCACTATGGTTCTAGTCATGGCACAGACTGTGCAAATCAGAAAGAAGAATCCTTTCTTTATAAAGCTTCACTGATATAAAGCAAACACTGATATAGTTGAAAATTTTCAGGTGCAAAAATGTCTCCAAGTTTGATGATACATGCAGAATATTATGCATATTCATGTTTAATCAATTATGACTCTAAGCACTTAAAAAGATGGCCTTTTTTAACATCTGTTCTTGTAGTACTGGTTTATATTGCAAGGGGCATGGTCAGAAGAACAATCTTTTACACTACATCAACAGTAGTAAATTTATTTCAAAGATAAACATACTATGCATCTCAAATTTGCATACTATTCTGCCTGTGGTTCTCTCTGCATAACAGGCCAAGCTGTAGCATTTTAAATATCCATTATTGTGATCCTTACATTATGAAGGTGGATCAGTGATTTTGTGATGGAATTTTAATGCACATTTTATTGATAAGAATAATGGCAACATGACAATAGAAAAAATGTTTGACTGCTATTCTTTTTTAAGTTTCTACATGGCTCATAATGTAACTTCTTTAGCTTCAAGAAGTCTTACAATTAATGTGGGCAGAAAAAAAACCACCCCACCTTGGCATGTTTTTATTTTTATTTTTCGGGATTTCTTTGCAGACAAACATATGACCTTAGGAGATAATTTAAAAGAACTTGGAAAAGCAATGGCTGGAATAGGAGAAATTGATTCAGAAAAAAGTGGTGACTTGAATTTCTTCAGCATTGAACAAGCCAAAGCAGTCATTGATTACTTGAATATCAGGTATTTATTTCTACAGGATTGTTCCTTATTTCAATAATTCATGTGGTAGGAAATGGGCTGGTAAAATGAATTACAATTATTTAATTTGATATGTTCATAGTGTGTCAACATAATGCAGATACCACACTTTTAAACATTAAAAAGAAGAGAGAATATGCAAGTGGCAGTAAAGATCTGGCTTCAGATGTCAAAGCCCACAAAATAAATGTAGACTGGAAGTTTATCAAAGTGTAAGATTGTGCTGAAAAGCTTCCTTTGGGTTTTTTTTTTTTTTTGGGTGATAAAGGGGAAGGGGAGAGTGTTATATAGAGAACATTCTTGGTTTGCTCTGAAAGCTTTCTATTTTTGGATTCCAGTTGAAGAAAATGCTATGTCTTGTTTATAACTTTAAGTATTTGTCTGACCGTGACACCTCTAGTGGACATCTTAAATGATTTCCAGTTATGTGCTTTACAGAATTAAGGCTACAGTGATGAGTCACAAAAATGTTGCATTTCAAAGTTAGCAGAAGTTCAGTAGCTACATGAAAAAGTTTCATGACAGGTGCAATCAGCATTAATTCAGTTATTTACCCGAGAGAAAAATATTAAGGGTCAATCATAACTCTCCATATAAAGTCTTCACTCTACAGTAACGTATACAGATTTTTCTCCACTGCAATGCAATAGTTAGGACAGTGGTTGTACTTATATACCACTGTTTCCAGTGCATGATGGACAGAATAGTTCTCAAGCTGCTTTATCACCCATGAATCTGAGGGGTCAAGGAGATGGAAAATGGAAAAAGTACTATTGTAGTATATGCTCATACACTTTACTACGTCTGTACCTTTCAGATGGTCTTCTGACCTGGACAGTGGCTTAGAGTGTTTTCTTGGATGCAGAAAAGTGTTTGCTCTTGAAGACAGACAAAAGTATTAGGACAGCTGATAGCCTTCCAGTTTAGGGTACTCAGATTCAGACTGGGGATTTAAACCCATCGCAGCTTATTAGCTTATTTGTCTTACAGTTGGGCTATAAAGTTTGTCTCTTTCTCCCACCCTCTCAATTATTTTTTGTTTATTTTTCCATATAAAAATGAAAATGTAAAAAACTTCAGGTTCCTCCCATATGAAATGAAAACATCTCTTTAAATCTCAAATTTCTTTAGTTTAGGCAAACCAATGTCCTGCCAAGTATCAGCCCTAAACTAAAAGGAAACTTGGCATTTAAGATGGTTCACTCAACTTTTTTTCATTTCTCTCTTCCTGTCTGTGACTTTTGTGTATTTATTTGGAACAAATGTTCTTTCCACATAGCACGTCTATAGCTCCTGTATAAATTATCTAGTGAAAGATACCTTGTCCATGAAATAATTCCTTCACAGTCACAAGAATTTCATCCAAGAGATTAGGTGCTCTGTCCTGCTACCACTGAAGTGTCAACTGGGTGGGAATACAATCAAACCAGAAGACTTTTGCAACCACCAAATATGTGGTTGTATGTTCAGATTGCTCAACTTACTACAAGTATGTGCTGTTGCAGGGTCATAAATATGTACACATACACTGCAGTGTGTCATATGTGTCCAGTTTATGCAACCCATTATTTCAGTCATTTGAATGTTTTTTTTCCTAAATAAGAACTTTATCAACACACTTCTTATGGGGGTATATTTTGAACTCGGAAACAGGTTGACTGAGTTTTATTACAATTCAAATTAATGTATTATTTCGACAGTTTTTCTTGTTCTTCACTTTTTTTGTTTAAATTAGAGGCCTATTGCTTTTTTTTCTACTCAAGATAGTATGACATGTTTTAGTTCAGATCACATTTTTTACAGATGAGCTATAAACCCATGGGATTTATAATGGAAATGGGGACAAATGTTTAACCACGTTGGCACAACCTGTGCAGCAGCTATAATGACACATTGGTGGAAGGTGACAGTTATCATCTTTTTATCTTGTCTCCTTGGGCAAACACACATCAACGTAGCTCTTGACATTTTCTTTCAGGAAGCAGTGGAGCTAGGGAAAGATGTCATTGTTAATCACCTTCAGATTCTCATATGACATCATAAGAGGGTCTATTCTTAACTATCTCACTTGCATGAGTAACAGTATTTTTATGTAACTTCTAAAAATGTTGGTGTAGAATTTTTTAATTGTTCACAGCAGAAATAAACAAAAAACGTCCTATATAATGCCTGATAGAAGAAAGAAAAGTACACTGTTGTTTCATTAAAATATATAAAAAAAGTTTGAAATGTTACATTCTGCCAGTGCATTTTGAAGGATACATATCTTACTTCTCATGTGTCTGTGATGTTCATAAAATATTTTTTGTCTTTCGCAAATAATCCCTGTTAGAATTTTACCAAATAATAGGTGTGCATGTGAGGAGACGTGTGTTTTCATAAACTGGTGTGAGTCACTTCCAGGTTAAGTCCTGAAGTCTGCTTTGGTGAAGTACTGCAATAAAAATTTATGGCAAATGAAATGGTAAATATTGTAACAACTTAATTGTTTATGTGGTTTGGGGGAAGGGAACTGGTAGTTTATGGCAGCCAAATTTCTTACGCAAGTTCATAAACAAATTTGTTTTTAACTAATGGTAATTGAATGACTGAATTAAATGTAACTGTAGAATAAAACTTTTATATGGCACTTAAAGAGCCAAATGTTCAATGAGGCTGCCATAATACTTCTCACCAAATTAGGAAGTACATCTGTACATATGTGGAAAAACGTCTGCACCTATTTGGGTAAAAAAATATTTAAAAGTTTCACCAGACTAACTGCTGGAAGGTGTGCAGTTGTCATGTAAAAGAGGCAAGCCGTGCTGCCATTTTAGTCTCCTAATTCTGAGCTGGAAGAAGCACTGCTGTACATTGGTCAGCATTTAAGCAGTGCTTAAATTAGAGCAAGCTGCCCCTGGTCTGCAGTATTTCGTGGAAGCTCTGGTACTGTGGCAGCATGTACTGGTGGTGATTCGGGGAAGGACAGTCAGCTAAAATAGTGTGTGCTGAGCATCGACTCCCACAGCTGGCTTCACTGTTACCTCCCAGAACCAGGATTGCATTTCAGACATCTACGTCTCACCGCAGCAGCCTCTTGCTTCAGGCACAGGTGGCTGGTCAAGCCCTTTTGCCAGCTGTGCCAGGCTGCAGGGCTGCTTGGTTGGTTGCTGTGGGGCAACACCAACCCACCTGTGGGAGCTAGGGCTCTCTGAGAGCCTTGGGCAGCACCACATCTCAAAGAGCAGCATGCTGGGTTGTGTGGCCAGGCATTGGCATTGAAAATGCATTTTCCTAGCATTTGCATGGTACACTGCAGCTAGTAGCAGCATCCTTAGCTGGATAATTGTGTATGTTGAGTGTAGTAATTGCTTTCATAGACCTGTAGAAAAATTGAGGTTGGAAGGGACTTCTGGAGGCCAGAGCCCTCCTTGGCAGGCTTCAGTATTCCAGGTGTGGCCTTACAAGTGCCACACAAAGTGGCATTGCCCTCCCAGGTGATGGCTGTCTTAAGAAAGGACTTATGTCCTGTCCTTAGCCAGAAAGCATAGGAACCAGTTACAGATGTTCCGTGCAAACATTGCTGCATCTTTCTTGAGTACATCAGGCAGGATACTGATAAACTCTTGGAACCTTTCTTCAACCTGGACTTGCTATGAAATCACAGAGCTGTGTTTTAAATCATAAGTCAAAATGACCTAATAGAAGCCAGAAGTTCTGTATTAAGATTTTAAGTGGACAAGTAGTTGTAACAGATGGACTGTGAAAACCAAACCTTTGATTAAACAAATGACATATCATTGATCATCAGGAAAGGGAACAAGGGAAATTATTTAAAACATGTGAAAGGGAAAGCCATGTATGTTTTAAAGAAGATAAATATTTCAGGCCATTGAGAAATTCTACTAAAGTTACTAAGATACACAAAACTCCAATGTGTCAATCTATTTTTTTCTAGTTTCTCTTTGAGGAAATTATGATGATGATTCTATTATGATGGTGAATTCCATGATTCTGTGAAACATTATGCTGATTTTGTAACATGACCTTGAGAGAATAAATGCTTCCATTCTTTATTGTTTTGGTGTTCCAAGATCAAACTTGCTCGCTGGACTGGCAGCCCATTCCAAAGTCTGAAAGATGATTTGGCTTTGTTTCCCTCTTCTCCACTATTGCTGGTATGAAAGGAATAAACATCCTGGTGATAAGTGTTTCAGGATTTACTTTTTTTGGAGTAGAACTTTGTCTTCTCGGAGTTAAACCTCATAAGGATGAAATGGATATATTTTTAAGTATCATACTATATTTTCTATGGTCATCTGATAGTGAATCCTGTAAATTAAATATTCTGCATATTGTACCCGAATTTAAACAACCATTTATTTTTAAAGTTGCAGTGTTACTATGCTGGAGAGTAACTCCTCTTTTAACACAATTTAACAGAATTTTTAATATTGTTACCTTTCCAAAGATTTACAGCTGTAATAGTCTTATATTCTCTTGTTTTCCAGCTTATTTAAACACTATAAACTGTATGAATACCTCTTCCACAGTTCTAGAGAAGAACTTGTGATAAGTAATGAGGTAAGTCATTTATATAGATGGAACTCATTATGCAGAGTTATTTAATGAATGCACCGCGGCATATGTTTTATATTGCTCAAAGCAACTTCATGTCAACATTACTGCATTACTAACATAAAATTGCTGATTAAAGAATACAAGTTAGATGTTTTGATCCTCATATTCAAAATTAATTTTGGATTTCAAAAAAGTGTAAATGCATTGCTTGGTTAAAATGTTAGCTGCATTAAATCAGGAATACTTTTGTGTATGTATTTATAAGCTGATGCATGTAATTTGAATTAGCAATGCATTAATCTGACTCTATTTTTAAATAAGCAATCAAAATCACAAAAGATTGCATACCAAGCCTAGTCTGACCACAGTCCTAATATTTATGTGTGTTTGTGTATGAACAGAGTTTTGTTTCTACTGTAGCCACCAATTGTTAATTATGCTGAATGTAAGGAAACAAGGTAGCTAGAAATTCAGTATTTTGAAAGCATTCAGTTAATAATGGTGAATTGACGTAACTGTAAACTTTGCCATGCATTCTAACTTTGATGTGAAAAAATACATCGGCAAATGCATTGATGCAGGATGTAGCCTTTAATCAAATGGACAGATTCAATTCATCAAATAAACCTTCCTTCAGCTTGACTGTGTGTTTTGGGGATATACATTATGCTACATTGAAAAGGATTTACATTTTTAATTTATATTAGGAGACAACTGGTTGCTCAGAGAGACATGGTAGTCGAATTGTTTTGATGGCACTTACATTTTAGCTTATCAGTACACAGTTAATGCACTGGAATTTCTTTGCACTTTAAGCTGGTGGTTGACTCTGTAAATGATGTGGGATAATTTCTTCCTGTGTTGCTTTTAAATGGTGATATTACGAAAAAGAAGGAATCTTTTGACACGGATGCAAATATTTGGAAATTATTCTAATCGTTTGTAAGGTGGGTTAAAATTCCAACTATAATGAAATCAGTGACAAAACTGTCATTACATAAGGAGAGCAGGACTTGCGTTACTTTGTTAGGGTTGATTTTTATATTAGCTAATCAGATCAATGGCTGGTTGACGCTTTTTAATTGGTAAAATTATTTTTAATGAGGTGTTGATTAAGTAATTTCTTGTGTAAATTTGGGTAATGTGTCTTATCAGTTGTAGACTAGCTTAAAAGAAATGTCTTTTTGTTTTCTTAAAACCCATTTGTGGGTGGCTGAGATTAGCATACACTGTCCCAGTGTATCAAAGTGGAAAAGTGGTTGCTCTACACAGTCCATCTGCTGGGGAGGACCACCTCTGCTAAGGAATGGCAGAAATGTGTTTCTGTGAATTGCCTTGGTGATGGTCCATCAAAGGAAAAAGTGCAATCTATAGCTGTAACTGTCACAGAAAACTTCATGACAATTTTTAGCCATAACTCTTTTAAGGGTATTTCGTACCTATGCGCCAGTTCAGATTAATCCATCTGTTTTGCATTCTGAGCTCCACAGCAAAGAGTCTTTAATTTATCCAGCCACACTGCAGTGGCCAAGAAAATCAGTACTTACATTCCTGTAGAGTTTCTTTTGATAAGATGGTACGTTGTTCTTCCATAAGTAACAGTTTCAGGCACTGAAGGTACACATACAAATTTATGGAATTATTTGTGCTTGCTTTGTGTGTTAAAATGTGGTAAGAAGTGAAGCCAACTTAGACTCCAAGTTCTTTTGCTACAACTTTGTTATATTTAGAAAACTTATCCGTAAAGGAGAGCGTTACCTTCTATGTTTGCATTCCCTTAGACGAACAGCCTAAACCCTGACAAGTAAGTGTGGCAGATGTGGTTTGGTTTGTATGGCTACGGGAGGAGTACGCGGGGAGTTGTGTGCTCTGCAGTGCCTCTGCTCTGGGAACAGAAGGGGGCAGGAGATTGACTGGGAAATCTGTGCTGAAAGTAGATGATAAATCTGTGCTGAAAGGCTGACCGCTGTTTGCTATATACATCAATGTATTACCGGAAAAAAAAAAAAAGCCTATGTAGACACACTGTGGCTCACAGATGGATGTGATCCTTACTGTAAGCTGAGTGCTGCTGATGTCTAAAAAGTTTTCCTTTACCTCTAACAATAAAAGTCTTTTATTTTGGAATGGGGGACTGTAAATTGTAATGGTCATATTTGCCCAAATAACAAGAACCATGGTGTTCCCAGAGCTTAATTACAGTATTATCTACTTTTACAAATGAAGACTTTGAGACAAGTCAGTGAAATTACTTGCTTCAAATTGAAATGCCTTGCTTCGACTGAAATTACTTGCTCTAACTCAGTGAGTAAATTTGTGCTCTACGTGTGCTGAAAGTATTACCTACTGAATAAAAGTCCAATAGCCTAATGAGAAGACCTGTTTCTTTAAAAGAGATGCAGCTAGAACAAATAAGAGCAGTACTTAGTGTTGTAATGGATATCCTTTTAGAGAAACTGCAGTATGTGTTTTCCAGAAAAAACTTACAGCCATGGATTGTAACCTCATTGGATTTTATTTTTTCTCTAGCACAGGCAATTATACAGTGTTCTCAATCAGGTTTCCTTTTTGATCTTTCACTGCAGTTATTTCCAAATGACCCTGTCATTTCCTGTGTAGAATAAAATCAGACAAGAAAAGGGAAATGACTCAAAACTCAGTTAGATTATGCATACAATATCTGTGGCTATGCCACTTAAAAAATTTCAGTTACTTAAATGTGGCACATAATTAGTGGAGCTTCACAGTCTGATTAATATTCTACGTTTATGCTACGTTTGATGCAGCTAGCATAACAGAACCACCTTTGTAAAATAGAGACAGTATTTAAGTCATAAAAAAAAAAATAAAATGAACTAACAAACGCCTGGCTAATTTAAATATATTTTTATGTTGGCCTAAGCCTTTAAACCAAACTGCCTGAGATGATCATATTGCCTAGGAAAAAGAAAAAAAAAGATTATAATTGAAAGACATGAATGCTTGGTTAGATGATAAAACACAGATAATACGTCTAACCTACTTTGGCAGTATTTAAAATTTAAAACTTGCTTTTCCAGCTTTCAAATCCCTTACTTCTCCATCCCAGATCTACAAGGACCTATATATTATGTATGCATGAATACCTGTTAGAAAACATGACGGTACAAGGAATTACTGAGAAGTGTTAGGATTGCTAAGTAAATTCGTTGCTTTTTTTCTGTTACTATTATGAGCAGTTCCCCGCATTTAGAATGATTACAGAAGAAGCAGTACTTAGCTGTTCCGTGGCTGTGATCCAAAATAAAATGCATGTAGTGCTAGCATAGCAGAGTTCTTTGGGAATATTCTTGTTAAAGATATTGTTTTTTTCCTTTTGCCTGTTCTGGAGGTTTTACTCTGTAGCTGTGATTTAGTACACCTATATTAGTCTGCAATTGCAAAGAAAGCAAAAGGAGTACAGACTAAATCTTCATGTGCAGGGTTTCAATGGAGCAATTCCTATTAACACATGTCAGATCTTATAACACAGGTTTAAATTGTTAATACATCTATTGTGGTGAAGTTTTTATTCTTTTCTATGTTCAGTAATTTATTTTGCTCTGATGGGGTGATATATTACAGCATGTCTAGTCCTTTTTTTTTTTTTTACATTTACAAATTGTACCTTATAATGCAGTTCATGTTTTTACCACTCTCTGTTGTGTATTTTTGGATGGAATGAGGCTAAGGTCTTTTGGGATTATGTCTGCTTTGAAACATTTCCTAATAAAAATAATGTGGTTGGTAAATCTAGTTTTATTCCTAGTTGCTTTAGCCAGCCTGATGGAGTAATCTGCTATTTTATGGCCCAGATGACTAGCTAAGTTTGACTTCTTGAAATAGTAGTGTACAATGTAATTTTCTTTAGAGATGTCATAGTGGGTCAGGTTGCAATAAAAATATTGAAGATTAAGTTTAATGGCAGTGCAGATTCAGTATTATAGCAGTCACTAGATATCATCCTCTGTACTTAGAGTTCCAAAACAGTTTCCATTAATGCCTTCTTTCCATGTACTCCTTACTTGCTGAAACATTAAGCTTTTGGACTATGTCTGGTCTTTATCCAATTGTGGATTGGGTCTTTTTTTGAAAGTTTGAATAAAATCCCTTCTGTGTTTGAATTTAAGGGGGTGGATAGGAAGAATATAGTATTTGAAAGCTAATAAAGCTTTTTTTCAGATGGCAAAAGACCTGAAGTCTGGGACTTGACTTTGATATGTAATCCTCATTAGGTGTTGCATGTTTAGGTTGCTTAATCCATCATTGTTTAAACAAATTTGCTCAATGATTCCTTGAGAACTGCATTTTAAAGATGTATGAAACCAGAACATTTCCATAAGCATATCAGTTCACGCTAGAGAGACTCATTTCCCAGCTAGTGGAGCGCGTGCTTTTCAAAGCGTGGAGGTTTCAAATATTTGTAATGCTTAAAACCACAGAGTTCATTTTCTGTAGCTTTGTTTTGTAAATATCACCATGGTAAAGACATGGGGACTACTTTGAAGGAAATAAGAGCAAAGGATTGGAAGAGACCTTTTCAATTGTCAACTCCAGTGCTGTTTTCTCATAGGAAAATATATGTAATCCTCTTCAGAAACTTGTCAAACTCTAGCTTAGAAAGTTAACTTTTTTGTCTGTGCTATTCCAGTTAGAAAGCTGTCCTGGTGCCTGATTTCTGTAAGGGTTATAAAACTTCTAATGTTCAGTCTAAGTGAACTCATGACAAGCTTACGTGCATTTGTCCTTGTGCCAATTTGTGCCAGTATTAACCTTTAGCTCTTGTTCCAACCCTAGTGTTTATTTTTCTAATGTATAAAGAGACAGTAGTCTTATTGTCAGCCTTCATTTAGCTAAGCTAGAAAAGGCAGCCTTCTCTAATCTTTGCTTCTGGAAGGCTTTTGATACATGCATTCTTATGTTCATACCAGTCTCTAGTCATTCTCTTGGCCTTTTTCTATAGTTATTCCACTTTAAATCGGTTTTATTTGAACATAAGTGACCAAACTGCACATAATATTGCTGCTGAGATAAAAGCCAGGCCTTGTACAATTTCAATAGTGCTTTCTTGTTCTCTGCTGGGAATAGCCTACATGATAGGTCCTAGAATCAGTTGCACATTTCATACCTGTGTCATGTGGCTGTCTCACCATAGGCCGCTATTCTGGTTCTCTTTTATTACTGTATTTTCCAGCTGAGGTACTCCCAGTGCACAGTAGGTTTTAAAAAAATTATGTCACTCCAATGTCGCTTCACAATACGTCATTGAATACAAGAGTGAATGTTCTTCAAGGTCATTCAGTCCCATCTGGATGACATTCCTGCCCTTTCTTGTATTGATCATTTCTCTCATATTTCTTTTGTCTAGAAAATTGGTTATCTTATTAAATAAACTATGAAATTAACTTGGCATCATGGATCTTTGATAAACCAATGTTGTGTTTTATCCCATTTTTCTTTAATTTCCATGTCCTTATTTTTGTCTTCAAAACAAGTTTCTCAAGCTTTTACCACTATGAAGATCAAACCTACGGCATCAGGAGTGGGTTCATTATTTGATGATTATGAATGTATAAAACCAGAAAACTGATATTTGATCTTTTGATGTCTGAGGGGCAATTTTTGATGTCCGTTACAGAAGTGTGTAGTACCCAAGACCAGATTACTGAAGTAAACAGCTGGAGAGCCAGTGAGTTTTGTGACAAAAATCACTGTTACACAGTCCTTTGATCTTGAAGTTCGCTATGGCTATAACCAGAGAGATCTTGAAAGGCTCGTGATTATTTTGAATGAAAAGTGGAGTCTGTTGCAATTGTATGCAGTATTACTTGAAGTTTTTTTAGGCATATCTTGCTCTGTAGAAACCACCCTTGTTCTTCAAAGACTGTCTTTGGTATACTCTATTGCCAATAGTGGATGTGTACTGATCTTCAACAGTAACATTTCCATGTGGGTCACATGCTGATGGTCTTCTACAGCAATTTTAACATTCCTGAGTTTCGGTAGCTGAACTGTGCTGCCCTGAAGACCAGTGAGACCTCTAGAGAGTTAGTGGTATTCGTACACCAGTGCTGAGTACGTTTACAAATCTGGCTTTAGGGAATGATTGACTAAATGTTTTTTAAATTACTTTCTTAGGAAACATCATATACAAAACCTGCTTTTTAATTCAGTAACATGCATGAAGTCATGAAAGTAAAACTTCAGGAGGAAAAACGCCAAATAGCTGCCATAGGCTATGGCTTCAGTATGCTGAAGCACTATGATTCTGACCCAGCCAGCATTTAAACAAGTGCCTCTTTTTAAGCATTGGGAACTTTTATTTCAATGGACCTATTCATATACACAGAGTTAAACTGAGAAGTGACTGGGGTCACATTGCTCAGCACCTTGGAGGATGAAAAGGTAAAGGCACTAGAGCAAAAGACATTTTGAAGCTCATTTTAACTTTTTATTTCAGTTGTAGAGTTGACAAAGCACCACATTTTTTTAAAAGTATGATGTTAAATGAGAAAGAGAGGAAAAAACTTGAAATGTTGGCAGCAAAACATTTCTGGAACTGTGCAGGAATTAATATATACACAGATGTGCTCTTAGAGTTTCTTAATTATTTACTTAGAAAGTGGCTTGATTTCTGTATATGAGTGGGTTTAAACATACATAATTCTGATAAGAGCAGTAACGGCTTATTTTTTTGCTGGAACACAGGTCAACTAGGAATTGTAGGATTTGACTGGGAGGACAGGCAGTACATGAATGACAGCATGTTTTTGCTGTTCACCAGAATGTCGTAAGATCCGAATAACTAGACACTATATCAGAAGGCTATAGCACATATTTAAAAATATTTATCAATCATATGTAAATTTTAATGGAAGACAATGAGATTGGCAGAAATGTATTGACTTGGGGAAATTTTAAAATAGTTAAGCAAAATACCTGAAGGAAGGCTATTAGAATATTAATTTTCTTTTACTTTTCTAGTATTCCTGAATAGCTCACTCTGTTGATGCCCTTTGGGAGGTCTTATTGCATTACTTTAACGGCATAAAACAAAATCATTGGAGCTGAGCAAAGATGAGTAATTTTGTTTCATAGAGGATGCTGAGATTTTTGCAGTTGGATTTAATTCCACTTTAAAACAAAAAATAAACACTTCTAACATAATTTACATTCTTACATGTCTTTGTTTAAATTCCCTTACACTAAAGCAGTGCTCTTTAAAACCATTTCAGGGCCCAAGCTACATCCTGGTGCCATACAGTGTAGTTGTCTCTGCTGGAGCAAGGTCCATGTGATTCTGGGGTCTGCCATGTTCCCTCAATTGTCCCTAAGGCATGTTGTTGGGGAACCAGGAATCTAGAAAGTAGGTTGCTGTGTCAGCCATCGTTGCAAACTGCGTTGGAAGAGCTTTGTACGCAAGCTGGTGAGAAGCAGGTAGGCTGCTGCTGGCATGTTGGTAGAACGTAATTTGTGCAAAGTCCATCCTAATTTTTTGGTGGTTCAAAGAACAGTATCTGTAATGCATCTTGCGTCTGCTAAAAAAAAAAAAAAAAGGACATACTTTATTTGCATTAACCCAATGCATTATGTCCACTGCAGAACAATACTGTTTTCAGTGTTAAACTCTTCCATGTAACGTAGCATAGATCAAGGAGTTATTAAAGAAGGTACTGTGTTTCATTTATATTTTACTCATTCAAGTTTAGCTACATTTTTTTTTCTAATTGTTTGTCAAGCAGGTAGCATTTTGGCACTTACTTGTCCAGTTGTGACTTACTGGAGTCTGGTTTGCCAGAGTAATTGCCTTATCTCTGGAATTTCCAGCATGTTTTTTGTTAATTAGCAGGCAGAGATCCATGAACTTATACTACAGTGGACAAGTGTTTTTGTCCTCCATACCTTTATCTGCAACTTTTCATCATCTTGAATATTGAAATGTATTCATTAAAGTATCTTTGGAATGGACAATTGATCTGATATTTCATGGGAATGTATCCCTGTGAGCATATATTTATGAATCAAATCCATACATCTTGTGACCTTATGTTATGTATAACTTGTTGACCTTATTCACATGGATAAACAGCATGGTATTTCTTTATTATGATCATGTATAATCAATATATACTCTTCTAAATTTTTATCCTTTTAGTTGGTGCTACGAGGACAAATTTATTCAAAGTCTAAATAACAGACAAGTTTTGCAATCTCTTAAAGTCCTTCTGTAAAATGCACCAGAAAGTTGTTATGTTTTCTAATTTCACCTTGAATTTTACAACTTGTCATAAGATATAACGTATTTTTCACTGAACATTGAATCTGATGTATTTGAATATTTAATTCCTAAAATTTTATTTTGATTTCCTATAAATATGCTAAGCTCAGCAAAATGCAGTGTTACTAATTGGAAAGCTGAGTTTTATAGAATGTCTGGTTGGTATGTGAGGTAACTTATATTGCTACTTAGGCTTACATTTAATAAACCTTAGCTAGGAAAATTGTTTAAATTTCAAAGAAAAGATAATAAATAAAATCAGGACATAGAATATTAATGTGAACTGTGCCTTTATTTTGTTAAAGCATTCAAAGTTAAATAGTGGTGGTCTGTTAACAATCTAGGGCTATTTGGCAAGTCTTTAAACTTACTCAATAATCAAAACATAAAAGGACAATGGAAACTTTTCACAATAAAAGAAAAAGGAGTTGAGTACAGAAACCAAACAAATTATTCTGTGCTTTTTCTTGGTAAGGAGGTGAACTTTATAGGAAGGGCAGCAAGCTCTGAGTTAGGGTTGCCTTTTCCTGTCTTTGTTATAAATTACATCTGTCTGCGAAGAATCCTCTCCAGTTACTTTGTGGTTCGTGGCTATGGGGGAGGTGTGTGTGTCTATCTGGAATGGAGCAGAGAAAGATTGGGGGGAGCCTTCTTTTAATTTATCTGTTGGGTTGGTTTTTTTCACTTAGAAAATGGCAATTCTTCGCATTAATTTGCCTTACTTACTAAATATACAGATGGATAAAAATCTTAAGATCCCAGCTGTGTAAATAGAATATTAACAAAACAACTATTTTCTTCAACATCTGTATTAGTTGTTCTTTGTAGCTTGTTAGACTTTTGGAGGACTTTAACACCATTTAGGTTCAGTGTAATCATTCAAAATGGTTTTTATTAGGGCTTAAATGGGGAAAACATTTAGGAAAGGGATGGACCTTATCCAAAGCATAATGCTTGATTCTTTCTTGAGAGTTGGAATCCACTGCAACAATATTATGAGGCACCAGACATATGGGAAGAAGCTGCTAAATGGTACTGGAAGGAGAGCCACATATGAGGGTTTAACACACTCTTCATGTTCTCCTTTCCCTGTACCTAGTGAGCACCTAACGGGAGCATACTGAGGTAGCCCATGTGCAGCTACATGGATAGGAGAGAAAGGGGCCACAGACCAAGTTCCTATACTATTTCAGCATTTGGTCCAAAAGCAAGAGTCATTTACATGTTGCTAGAGATAGAGCAGAGGGGGAAATTTTGTCCTTCAGTGTGAGCTAATGGCCAGCTCCAGCCCACTGAGTTTCACTATCTCCTGCTCTTCCGTTTTGGAAAATAGGTTCCTGTCTGTAACTTCCATCAACCTTAACTAACCTTGTGCTTTCTGAGTCTCCCTCAAATCCTCTGCATTGCGTCTAGAAGCTAAGACTCCATTATGTATTTCCAGCTATTGTACTCAGAAAACCAACATCGAATAGGCAGATGATACTGTATCTCCTCAGGGTGGGCTTGAAAAGACAGCAGCTGGAGTCTTTTAGAGTGTTTCATGATTAAGACTATTATCTGAAGTATTTTATGGTTTGGTTTCCCATTGCACTGTTAAAAATTCAGTAGTGAAGTCATCCTGAGTCTCTTTTTGACCAACTTAAAACAGCTGAGAAGGAATACTTAATTGTTTATACCTAATGTTTGCTTTTTCTTACTTGAAACAGTGCTCAGAATCTTTGGCTGACCTTAAGATTCTAAGCTGATGTGTGTTTGTATGAGCTTTATTTGCCTTTTTTTTCCCCCCATCTGATTTCATCCTCAAATTTTGTTTTTGTCTAAGATTGCAAAGCCTGTGTCAGAGCCTGCTTAGGTTCTGTGGAGTTACATTGCAAATGGTGCTGTGTCCAGGATAAAACCTAAATGAACATGGATGTTTTCAGCCGAAATACATTAACATTGTGTTCTCCACTTTTTATATGCGTGGTCCTTCTCATCTTTTCTGGGTGGTTCTACAAGAATCCACCAATATTATAAAAACATATTGCAGAAATTACTGTAGCTGCTCTCAGAGCACAGAACATTTTGCATTATTAACATGCTAATATGTGAATTATTCTATTTTTTTAGTTTTAGAAATCGTGTGCTTGGTAAAACTTTTGTTCACTCATTGTTCTATTCAAATAATGCTACCCAAGGAACAATAACTTCTGTGCAATTGCACTGTAGTTTATTTTGACTTTGCATATGAAATTTGGCTTGTGAATACAGTCTAAGGAAATGGCATAGATTCTAAGTGATAAAGATGAATGATGCATGCTTCATTTATAGCAAGGCCATCCAAATATGGTCTCAGAGTTGTGAAAACATACTGTGCTTGAGAAGTCCTGGGTTTTGGATTGATGGAGGCTGTGGGCAAGTTTCAGGCACAAACAGGCTGGACTTCAGGTCTTTATCTTTAGATTCACTGGATGTTGTGTGTTGTGAATAGATGTGCAATACGTTGCGAACATTGACAATGTGTGTAGACTCCACGTGTTACTCTTGTTTAATAAAATGAAGTAGTAATAGAGATGTTCCTCAGAGCTTATTCTACTTTGAATATCTGCCTAACATTCTCTCAGAGTTTTTCTTCTCATTCATTTTGTATTCATGACACCCATTTATCATTTTCATCTCTGTCTGCTGTACATCTTAATGATTTTCTATTGTTCTGACGAAGATACTTTGCCAGCTTTCTCTATTCTTCAGGAGTTAGGATGTAGTTGAAGATTTACGTTTGGAGAAATGTTAAATTACCTGTAATGATCATATTTCAAATGAAGTATTTAAAGCTTTTTCCTTCATTTAGGCTTGCTGCCAGTGACCGTTCCTAGTTTTTAGCATTACAATTGTCCCTGCAGTTGGGGGCTAGAGGCTAGGTTGCTGACTATTTAAAAAAAAAAAAAGTCCTACCAGTGATGCATTGTGGATTTCTAAAAACGTCCTTCCATTTGTGTTTATTTTTAGAATGACCCCTTGAGTCTATTGATAGGTGCGTGCTTGATGGTATGTAACTCAGTACTGAACCATCTACTTCTGTTCAATAATCACATTTTGTTTGGGAAATCAAAAAATTGTAGAAGTGGAAGTAAGAGGCCAAACATTACTCATTTTTCTACCACAGAGATTTTATCTTTAGTCCCTCCCTCCTTGCTGCACTTGCAAGCTTTTCTTTACAACCCTGGCACAGCAAAACACAATAGGAGAATTTAAAGACAGGGTTTCAGTCTTATCTCCGTGTTCCGTAACTAACTGCTGGTTTGACTTCAGTTCCTAGTCTTGTTAGTCATACTGGTTTTATTGCAGCGTATTTAATTGTCTTTCTTTGTTCTGATCGGTCCTCACTTAAATGGGTAAATAATAAAAGAAAGAGTATACATAATGAAATTACCAGAAGTAATTGGTCAGTTCAAGCATTACTGGAACTTTGTAATGAGCGGAAAGAACAAGGCTTTGGTATCAGTCATAAAGACCAAGCCTTTCAAACTGACAACACAAACACATTGCTACATTTTTTGTGAATTTAAATTACAAATTATTGTGTATAATCAGAATCAGAGCAACTGAAAAAAATCATACAGCATGGATAGACTTTAATAATTTTGGATATAAATGACAGACATTAGACAAGCTTAGAAGTCTGACAGACGAGGAGAATCTTAATATTTGACAAGTGCAAGATAAAATGAAAACTTGTGGATTTATTTATTTTTTTCTTTCATAGTAGCAGGAGCATTACACAAACTAATAAGCAGCAAACCATATGCATTAGAATAAAATGTACGAGTCTGCAGTAAGGGAGCTTATTTAGGAAACAGAAAAGTTTAAAGACTGTACATTAAACAGCAAACAGGGCATGCTATATTAAATGGGATTGTGGGTTGTAGTGGGAATTGGGAACTAGACACTAAAGTTTTTCAGTGCTCAATTGGTATTTTAATACATTTACCACTTTGCAGACTATAACATGAATTGTTTGTAGTGAATAAATACAATTAAGAAGGCAACCTGCTTTCTTCCTTAGCATTTATTTGTTAATGCATTACCAATTCTAGAAGCAAAATTAATTGTTTAATCAAATAGGTGTCAATAACTCCAACTTACACAGATATATAGAATTATATTTTTTTGTTGTTTATTTTCCCTTTTCTCTTTCTGCCAAATTGGTTGGGGAAGAATGGATGAAGAGTAAAGAAAAAGTAGCATGACTGTTAAAAACAAACCTTGTTCTGTGGAATTCAGTTGTACAAAAGGGTATTTTTATAGATTTGTGTGACTTACAGGATTCTGTATGTCAGGTCGAGTAAGATCAGTATGGCAGGGGGAATAAATAAAGCTTCTAATTAAGAGTACACTAAACTTCTCCCAGTGCTACAACAAACAGTAGTGGTGTATGGGGGTACTGCAGCTTCCTTTTTACCTGGGGATCAGATTGACTCTCAACTAGTTCCCAGTTAAGACCCAATTTACTTGGGCTGCATAAAAACTTCAATGTGAGGCTAATATTCTGTTGAACTTTATCTTCAGGGAACAGTAGTTTCTACTCATCAATGATGTATTGAATGTGAAAAGTAAAGAAATTGTTGAGATGGAGACTTTTGGACAAATTAATTATGGGATAACCCATGAGAAGGCTTTTAATGCTAGGTATGCTGTCAGGTATAAATTTTGAGTGTCCAGTTAGGAATTACAATCCAATTCAGGTATCCTCAATCCCCTGTACTCCAAGTAATTTCAGGGCATCTATGAAGATTGTATCTAAAATAGACACTACTGCTACCACTAAAATAGACATACCACTACCATGGTATGTAATGGTAGCAAAATTTGGCCTCAAACTGACAATTATTAAATTCAGGAATATTCTTGCAAAAATGCAAACATCCCATATTTAGAGTTGTATAAAATATTGCTGTAACTTTGTGATGAGTGTGTATGTATAAGTAGAAAGTGCTGTATAAATTCATCTTATGGATCATTCCCAAATAAGACTTTATATTCAAGATATTTTATGTAATTTTGCTTTATATTTTCCATAGTAAATTAAGGATCCTGGTTAGTTTTCAACATTAATAAAAGGTTGCTGCAGTGTTTCTGCAATATAACAGGAATTATATTTGTTCATATACTTTGGGAGCATTTAAATTCTGATCACACAGACAAAAAGAAATTTCAAGTAATGGCAAGTAAATTTAAATTACACAAGAGTAAAGACTTTCATACCTTTGAAAATATTTCAGCACTGGCTTTTTTTTTCCCTCACTTTGATTATCCATGATCACAGTAGCAGAATTCTATTGCTGTTGCCATAATTTCTAAAGCATAACTCTGCTAACATGAAATATGTATATATAGGTACGTTTGCCAACTTGTTTTAATTTTTTCATTCGTTTTCTACCTCATGTACTGGGAGGGGCTGCTGATCAGTACATGGGCTGAAGAAAAGTACAGAATCATCGCTGAAGAAACTGGAGATATGCAGGCAACATTTGAAAAAAAAAAAGCTTTTTTACTCTAGTTTCAGAATAAAGAAAATTAGATTTCCATTGCATAAAACCTGCCTCTTAGACCTCTGGGATCCCTCAGTACGCTAGCCAGTGTTTGCCAGCCATACACTTGCAAGTGTCTCACAAGGACTGTGTAAAAAAGTATTTTTATGCCACGTAAACTTGCCAGCTTTACACGCATTGAACATTACTCTGGATCCAGCCCCACAAGCTATATACATCCAGTAATCTGATTCATATAGCTTGGCTCCTCCTGTAAGCCAGGTCTTGGCTAAGATAAAAAGCTTCAGTACAAGACACTTAGTGATCATGGAAGGAAGGAAGATTCTGTCCAAAGAAGCATTTTCCGGCTTGATGCCCTCCTATCATGAGACTTTCCACCTCTTCAGCACCACCTGCGTATTGTAAAAGTGAGAAAGGGAAACTAAACATCTCCCTGACCAAAAATAGAATTCCCCATTTTTTTTATTGCCATGTTTAACCTCTGCTCTTTTAATCATATGCCCAGCAGGAGAAAGGGGATGTGCTTTAACGGCTTGTCAAGTATTAAGCAGTGCAGATTTTTAGCTAGAAATCATACGATCAGTTGGAAGTAAACAGTAAGGCCACATATATTTAATTTTTAATAAATTTTGAGTTATGCTATTCTTTTAATTACATTAATCAGGCAAGCTCCAACACTGCAAGCCTTAGGGCTTGAAGTGCAATTTCAATGCTTTGTAATAAATTTGCCGAACTTTGGAAAAAGATGAAATGGCTTAATATTAAACATTTGCTTGATTTAAATTTTACTAACCCATGCACTTTATAATTCATATTTTTTCAGTGCAATGTACTGCCACGGCAGAACGATCATAATAGTAATTGTGAGTAAGCGTTCCTTTTGCGCACAGGTTTTGCTTATAAACTAGATGAATAAAGGGGCCTGGAGTATCGAGGGAATGCTAAAGATCTACAGAACCTTTCACTTCGAGGTCATTGGTTCAAGCACACGTCATTAAAGACGGAAAGTTAACATCTGACTGCTGCTTCGTAATATACATGAAATGAGTTTGTGGTGTCAGTGGAGACAAGAGAAGGATACAACCAGTTTAGTAACAAATAGGTAGGACTAATGCATGGGTCCAAAAATGAGGAAGAATTGGTAGGTACCCAATTTACCAGGCTCCTCTCTACCCCTGCGTACAATCCTAAGGTGTTCATTCTTCAATCTGCAAAGGTTAGAAAGGTTGTAGCCACCCTACTTGGTCTCATTTGCTGTCATGAGCTTAATTGAGTTGAGCTGGATAAATAGTAGGTCGGAAATGATCCAAGGAAAATTCAGGTAGAATGTGGTTGATGATGACATAACAGTGAACCTGGCTGGACAGTTCCAGGGCACTGCACAACAGGTTCTTACAAAGAAGATTCAAAACTGTTATCCTCTCCACTTGTCATTACCTCAAGCATATAAATCACAAGCAGAAAACTGTTGGCCATGATGTCCTCATAAATACCTTCCAAGTGAGTAATTACAACCTGCCAATGTTAATTCTCCAGTGAAGTTAATCAAATGAGGTACTCTCTCTTTTGATCAGTTGTGTGGTGTCACTGTCATGGAAGGCTTTTTTTGAAAGAAGTAGTTGCTTTTCAGTAATGTGATCCCCTCATGTGAGACCTCTGAGGAGATGAGGTGTCTTTAGAGGAAGGAGTGTGTGTAACACGGCAGTGATGTTTTTTATTAGCCATTTCGTATTTAGTTGTCAAAATGAAGTAAATTGTTTATGTCTACTGTTGTAAAAAGTGCGTTATTTTTCCCTTTTGTTCTATGACCCATAGAGATTTTAAAGGGTGCTGTTCCACAGCTGCCTTTTCTCTTCCTTTGGTCTTGTTGTCATTGCTTGTTTTGAAGTCTGGGCTGAGACTGGACCCAGGATGCTTTTGCTCAATGGTACATGGTTTTTAGTAAAATAAATTCTTTCAACTATTGTAAAAGAGCCCTATGGCTTCTTCTCCTTTCCTTAGTGGCTTTAGTTATAAACAGATACAAAAGTGGGGAAAAAAAAAAGGCTTCATAAGCTCTCTTACAAGCATTTTATGAGTAAGAAGGAAATAAGGTGAGAAAGACCCATGAAGGAGAAACTCAGCCTTCTAGACAAGGGGAGATATAAAGGAGTTTGAGGGTAAAATATAAAGATACTCAACCCCAACTTGGTTTCGTTTATTTCTTTTGCCCTTTCGCCCGTGTTACTTGTACATGTAAAGTTTTTATAACTTTGGAAGAGGTTTTAGTCACAGGTTTTTTATGGTTTTAATATGTGTATACATTGGAAATATTTAGTCATATTTTATATTTAATGTGAGATTTTATATTTTTTTTTATTTTCAACACTTGTCTGGAGCAGGAAGCATTTTTTAAATAACTCTTACCTGTCTGAGCCATTGAATTGATCTAATGTAGCAGTTGTTAATTTATAGGTGGCTTCACTAAATTGTAATGGGGAAATGCCACTACAAGATTCTGTGACAGAACTTTATGAATTAAATTGTGGATACTTGTAAATAAGTACATGATGGTCAATTAAAGAATCTCTGGAACCTTCCTCAATTTTTTATTCAATAACTTTAGCCCGTGTTATTTTTATGAGGAAAGTGAAGTCTTTCATTGAAGAGACTAGATGTATTTTTGAGTTAATATGACAAAAGCTTCTTTATAAAAAATAGATTTCACCCACTAGGTATTCACACGTTGCAAGAGTATTATTTCTTTTAATAATAGATTCCATCTAAATTCACATGATAACTTTAGTTTTGGCAATGACAAGTTAAAACCAAATCAGGGTTGAAAAAAGGAAGGAGTCAGAGGTCAAAATTTAGATATTTTTGCAGTAGTCCAGGGAGAAACATGCATAGTATATATCAGTGCTTTTCCTGAAAGAAAACATAGTAATTAAGCCCCCACTTTGTACCTTAGATTTTTCACCTCCAAATTTGAATACAAACTTTTTTGACATAAAAATTAGGATTTAAAATTGTTTTCATTTTTGTAAGAAAATAACACAAAATTGAAGTAATTAAAAAAAAAATCTTCAATCACAAGTTATGGCAACCTATGCTATTTGGTTGGAGGCTTTTTAGGGTTTGAAAGAAAAAATGGATCCAACAGAACTTTTACATTTCAAAATATTAGTGCATCAGCTTTATTGAAAAAAGCTGAAATTGTTCAAATGACCTCAGTAAAACAATTTGGACTACGATTCCCGGAATGCTCATGAAGCTGACATGTCTACATATTCTTAAAAAGTCATAATCCATCATTCTGATGCTAGATCGATGGATTATGACTTTCTGATGTCAGATCTGTGAATTAAGGCTTTTTTGAGTACAGCCTGCGATCCAATTATTGCCCCTATTCATATATTATAAATCATTATTCCTTCACCAGGTAGTCAGCAGTTTCTATTTCCTAATGTTTCAGAACCTTCTTTTTTTAGCCATTGTGGCATTCCCATTGAGCAATCAAAAACGGAGAGTGCTGACCTGAAAAATAAAGCTTCTATAACAGCAAATTGTTGGGGGTATGGCATTCATTTTGAATTTTTGTAGTTTCTGTTGAAAGAAAGGGAATTAGGTTAGATGGAGACAAATCTGATCCCTTTCCTGCACAAACAAGCAATATACTAAATTAGCACAAAAGTTGTTGGCATGTATTGACTTCATTTTTAAGCGCTCATGCCTGAGTTTCTTTAAAATTATGCTTTCTTCTGATAGGTTGATTTTTTTTTTTTATCTGGAGACAGATCAGCTTCTGATTTAAAGCTGAAATTTGCCAATGTGCTACCTTAAGTGACTGTGTCTATTAGGTGCTGTTAAACTGAAGTTCCTTTGAATGCATTACTTATCAAGTAATAAAGTTACTTCTGATGCAGTGGAGTATATGATAAAAGTAGAAAATGCTTTACTGTAACCAGTTTAGGTATGTCAAATCAAAATGCATCTTGAACAACTTTATTAAAAGGTATTCAGAAAAAGAAAAGCTATTTTAAGGCCTATCATGCACATCGAGAAGTCATTAAATGAAGCATAATCATGCTATGTAGGAGAGTTATCTCAACAGATTTCTCAGGCTAAGGGAATTTAAGTTTAGGCCATATGTGGATGGAAAAAATCAATAGTATGATCTTGTTGTTGTTCTTTATTTCATTTTGCTGTACTGATAGTTTTTCATTAGGATGCAGTTTGCACACTAGATGGCTGCGTGCAAAATATGCCCAGTCAGTACATTGCAAGCAGAGTTGCTGTCAAAAAGGGTGGTAATCGATGAAAAGGAGGTTGGTATAATGAACCTGGTAGAATTTGTCTTTTAATAACTATTTGTTCTAGACCTGTGTCTGTCATGAGAGAACTGTTAGAGAGCTGGCTCGTGCTTCAGTTTCTCCTTTATTTGGGGCCACATGGATTCTAAAATCTGTGTCCCAAGGACTGTTTCCGTGGCACTTTTCTGAAAAACAAATTCTCATGTTTCCCCTGTTGCTATTCAACATCATTCAAGAATCTTATCTGAAATAGCATCAAGTAGTTTGGGGAGGTAATGCTTTAATATGCTGCAGTTTAATTCTTCTTAAAGGAAGACATTGTCTTGGCATATTCATCTAATTCCTTATTGTTTATTTCAGGAGATCTGGACATGAATGACATCCTTGCTCTCAACTTCCTTTTGCTTTTATCTCTCTTTTGCATTTTCAAATTTTGGCCGTTAAGACTTCCAAGGTGCTGCAGAGTGTTAGAAAGAGCTGGTTTGTAGAGAGAGGGCAGAAATAGCTATTTTTTGAATGCTTCTGAAGAAAACATGGTTTAAAGGGCAAGTGCCAGCACAGCAATGAAACCCCCAGCAGGGCTTCGATGCCTTTCCTGCTTTAGATAGATTTCCAACGTGATATAGCTTTAGAGCCCAGTTCTGCTGATGGGAAGTCTGGTAAAGCTCCTTCTGCCATCCATAGAAGCCATTTCCAACCCATTTTCAAATTTCCTGTTAAATGCAGTTGCCCACTAGATGGAGACATAATATTTTATACATTAGTGGATATACAGATGGTAATCAAACCCACCAGCTGCTGCCTGCTCTTTCCAGGCACCTTGCCAATTTACTGGCAGTATGTTGACTGGGAAGCAGACAGTGACACACTTTGATCGAAAAGCTTGTATGATGATTTTTTTTTGTTGTAGTATTATTGTTTTTTTAAAAAATGATAAAAGAGATCAAGATGTGTATCTTGATCAAAGGGTACTGCTGTCTGCTTCCCCATCAGCAACTTCTAATTTATCGAAATCAGATTGCGTGGAAAGCAATCAGCAAAGGTTTGAGGTCTTTCTTGTTCTCACTGCCAAGAGATGCTGACAAGTGAGAAAATTAAAATCAGAGAAGGTAGGGAGAGAACTAGTAAAACACTGGTTGAAATACAATTATTTAAAGTTCATAATTTTAATAATTTTAGGGCTGTGAAAAAATCCAGTTAAACTGCTCAAATTGGCTACCGCTTGTATTATAAGAGCACCTTAAGATCTTTCTCTGATGGAGGATGTTGTTTTGAGACTGATTTACTATTGAGAGATAAATATATCTGTTAAGTTACTTCTTGTCATAGAGAAATAACCTGTCTGTGGTTTTGGGGCCAAGTTTTTCAAAGGTATCTTCTATCAGCTTTATTTCTTCCACACAGAGCTGTGCATCCAGTATAATTTATTAGGGTGTATACATGATATAATGAACACCTGCAAAGACCACTTAAACCAGTCAGTCCTATAAATATGAAGATGGTGTGTACAAAGGGATTATAGTGAAAATTTGTATATTATACTTGGTAAGATCTTTTCTTTTTAGGGTCTCTAGTAAAGTCTTTTCTCTTTTCAGCTCTTGGTATCATTCCTTCTTTAAAAACCTTTTTTTTGGGAGGGAGGGATAGGGAGAACATTCTTTTTTTAGTTCTTCTAAGCTTAAATAACAACTAGTAGTTACAGATATATATGTGCGTGTATATATATATGGATTGTGTCAGCTGGAGAAAGACTGTTTTGGCGCATAGGTGAGTATCTCTGGCCAACATAAAAACACAAACCCAGTGGCTATAGTGAAAGTTGCTTCTCATTCTGCCAAATACTAAAATCAAACTAGAGAGTCATATGACAGGAGGACCTAGGATATGTGATATTTTGTCTAGATGGATCAAGGGATTATTGGAAGGAAATAGCCTGATGTAGATAAGGAATTGAATAGGGGCCACTTCTGGAAGTCTTTAGAGTGCCATCTTTGATATGGCCTTAGGGTTATTAATCTATTGGAAAAATAAGTTAAAGTCTTGGTTTGGTGACAAGAGATGCTGTTGGAGAAACACTAGATATTCAGCTGCTTCATGCAGTCTGGCATGCTTGGCAGTTGGGGCCAAAGAGGTGTTTGAGGCTAGAATAATAAATGTACAGTTCAGCATTGCACTCTGCTACAGGCATGGTGAAGATGGATCTGTTCAGCCTTACTGCCTCTCCTCTCTGTTAGCTACTTCCCATCACTCCTGCTCTCTTCCTCTACACATTGACCCACCCTTTTCCCTGAGCTGCTGAGTAAGTCTTTCCTTCCACAGGACCAATTTAATTCCTGTGTCCCCATCCACCCCACCTTTTTCTCTGTTGCCAGCTGAGTTTTCCAGCCGCTAGTGATTTTTCTACCCTCTCCTCAACTTCTCTGCGTGACAATCCAGACACATTTGATGTACCTGATAGGTGTTTTCTTCTGAGGACTGGATCAAAAGACTTGAGAGTAGGCAATGTCTTGTTTCTGGGTATAGCTGTGCATTCTTAAGAGAGAAGGCACTGCTGTTTGGCGTTTACTCCCTCTAGGTAGTTATGATGTTGCTATTTAGGAAAGCTGCCAGGGAAAAGGTGCTGCTAACAAGAATAAATAGATAAATCCCTTTGACATCATTGCTTCATTTTTTTTCCATAAAAGCTCATCATCATAGACACATTGTCTTTATCTCATCAGGCAAAATGTGTGCAAACTTTGTGATGACATTGTCTTTGCCTGTTCTTGTAGAACAGAGTTTCTCAAAAGCAGAAAAGACAAGGCAGGGAGAGGGAAGCTTATAGTGTACAATTCAGGCCAATACCCTTTGTATTCATTTATTCTGTAGCTGACTCAAAATTTTAACTTCAAATTTTGAAGTGGTTGCTGTTAGTCCTGACTTCTGTTAAAATTCTCTATGATTGTGGAAACCTCCTTTGACCAGATGTCAGGTTTTTGTTGGTTTTGTCACTTCTGTGTATGTGATAGTTTTATAAAAGATTAAGTTAACTTAGAATTTATAAGGTATAAGGAGTTAAGTGAGTGTTGGTTTGTTTTGGTTTTTTTTTTTTTTCATTTGGGGAGAAATTATTCAGTAGCAATGCTTGTTTCTTCTCATCCTTTATTTAAACAAATTTTGAAGTATCTACATTATTATACAGTTTGTCATGATCTTCATAACAAGTCAAAGCAGAATGAGATTTATGCTCTTTTTCATGCGAAACCATTTCATGCCCCAACAGAAATGGAAATGACTCTTCTTCTCAGAAACCTTCCAAATCAAAGTGGGAGGAGATAATCTGTAAGGAGATGTTACCTTCTCGAAAACAACCTCACATCATCCAAGGTGTGGTTGGCTTTGGCAGTTTACCAAGAGGAAATTTATTAGATTTCAAATCACCCACCAAGTAAAGCTATGCTAAAACAAAGCTTTGTTTAACTCTTGCATTCACCAGACTAACCCTGCCTCCTATCCACAACGGAATTTTTATTTAATGTGAATGACAGTATCACCAGATAGAGTTAAAACTAACCCCAGCATTCAAGCTGAGATCCAGCATGGACAGATTTATCAACAGGCAGTGTAACAAGGAGAGCCTGTTTACAATGGGACATGAATTTCAAGTGTGATATATAAGGAAGTGGTGGTTTCTTTTGACTAACAAGTTTTGGCTAGAATACTGCAGATTCAACGCAATTACAATGCAATTGTAAAAAAGTACTGATATTTTAGACTTATGTGGGGATTTGTGTGTACTCATCAAATATTCTGGTGCTAAAGTAGACTAGTTTCACGTAGAGAGGTGACTGAAAACTCTAAGTCTGAAATTTGAGAGAAAAGTTGGCTTACTTCTGCATTCCCAAATTGGAAAATATATGTTAATAACCTAATTTTGATGATAAAAACATGAAAAATAAGTCCCTAAAATAGTGTCAAGTCAATTTTCTGATAAAGTAAATTTGTTTTCCCATTTGTGATTAAAATGACCTACAGTAAGATTTTTTTTTGAACTAGGTGTTAATTAAAAATATGGAAATGGATTTAAAAAACATTGCAGTTCACAGTGGAAGAATTACCATAACTGATTTGTTCTCAAAGCCATGCCTATTTTAAGATGTTTTTAAGATGTCTAAGTTACTGGTTGTTTTTCTGCATGATTGTTTCCAAAGCAAAATGTGATTCCAATAAAAACAGTAATTGAATTTACAGTCCACAGGACAAATTGTTGTTTTAACAGTAACTTACACACTCAGGCAAAGACTTTATATTTTAGGTCTAATAACAAAGAACACAAGCTCCCCATTTTTATGTGACTATATATCCTGAAAACTTTTCTAATATAGCATATTTTTAAAAATCCATATTGTAATTTTTAAATTGTGTGAGCAATTTTTTTCCCTCTTAGCTCAGAATCAATATTCTTTCAGTTGTTGTTGTTTTGTTTTTTTAATGCAACCTTTTAAATGTTAGAGCAGCTTTTTCTGTAGCGTCAGCTAGGGCTGAATCAATATAGACAAGCCTCTTCACATCTAATGCACCAGATGACTGAAAGGAGTTTAGAGAGACCTTGTTGCTTTGTCAATTGGTGATGCAGGAATGCAGAGAGTATGGGGCGGTTGTGTGAGGGACTTGTCTGTGACCAGTCTTGCATGGAGAAAATGTTGGTGGAAGAGAAGACTGTCCAAGTGGCAGCAGACAAAGGCAGGAAGTGAGACCTCTCTCCAAGTGGAGGCAGTGGTTACACATTACTGTATCAACAGTAAAAAAAATCCTTTTCTGCTGTCAGACTTTCTCAGCAGGAGCTCCCAATCACTTCTTGAACCCTTTTGTTTCAAAGGTTTATTTCAGTTTTCCTAGTTTTTGGGAATCTTTTTAGTGCCTTTCTTTCATGTACATTGTACTCACATTTACATAAAGACTGACGACTGTGCTTAATGAAGGAAGAGAAATCTGGTGGGGTATCACACAGCTCCCTATGCATGCCTTCTCTAACTAGCATGTACAGTGTGAGACGTGTCAGAGGTAGACATACATGCTGAAGAGAGACATGTCTGCATTAGCATTTTTTGACAGGCTGACCTAAAGCCCTTGGAGCAGCAATAGTCGGTGAGATGTTGCTGCATCTTGAATGTAACGCCTCGAATAAAGAGGCCAGGATAATGCCAACAGCCATCTGCACTCAGGGCTGCAGGAGGAATGTGTGGTACTGTTAATTCCCACTGAGTGTCTACAATGATCCTTTGAATAAAAAAGCAAATATTTAGTATTTCCCAGTGCCAGGCAAACCAGAGAGGTGAGTGAGGGAGGGACCCAGCTTTCCTAGGTTCCCTGTATAATCAATGGAAGAGGTAACAGACTGTGCTTGCTCTGGACCAGGACAAGTAGATTAAGCAATTTTTAGGTTCTTAATTTATCTTAGTTGCTCTGACTTTCCGTCAGGAGATACAATTGTCTTTGCGCTTACTGCAAGTGCAGTTTGGGGGGCTTAGAGGGTTTAGGGGGGTTACAAAGGCCCTAAAGCAGGTGTGATGAATACCATCCTCTAAGCAATTTAATTCTTATAGGCCATTTTGTTGCTAAAGTCACATGCTCTCATGCAAGTTGATTTTCTGTGTGTATGAGACTGCAGCAAGTCTTTATAAAAAGTATGAAGTCTTCTCCCCAAAAGAGGTACCAAAATACACCTCACAAAATATACTTTTATACTTTTTTCATAATACTTTTAGCATTCATGTCAGATTTTTCCAAATTAAATGTTTGGAAAAAGAGATGCATAAGTTGGAAGTGTAAAGGTCTGGATTCCAATGGCTGTTGTGCATTGCATTCAACAGAACATACTTTCCTGTTTTTCTAATATGATCACATGACTAGTAAAAAACCTTTTCTTTTTTTTTTTTAATATTTGTAGATCCAGCAAGGGGGTTGCTGTGGGAAAGGCTCTTGATTACTCTTTAATATTTTTTTAAAATGGCTTTAGATCCCTCTTGGATACACCTGTACAGCCAGAGTATGAGCTGCCTGCTCTTTGCTTGTTTGATGGGTACCCTTGAAGTAGAAAGGAGGGGCTGGCATTTTGAAGAGCCCTGACATACAAGAGAGTTGCACTTTCTGGTACTAAAAATAAGTGCTTCGCCCCTTCTCAAAATCTGTATGCATTGTTTTTAAAAGGGTTTTGTTAACCTCAAGCTTTTTAAAATGGTGAGACAGATACCAAAAAATCATGAGACTTGCTTAAAAATAATTGTTGCTTGGTTCCTTTTGCTTGCAGTCTAGCTTTTGAGCTTTCAAGATTTGTTTTCAATCTTTACAACCGTAAGAGCTAGACACTAACTTTATTTTTAAATGAAAGCTGAGATTCTTTTCTAATCCCTTAACTCTGGGAGATTTGGCAATGCTAAACACAATGTGAATTTAGAGTGACCATTCCAAGGTGAATCATTTAGTGTTGTGTCCTCAGCATGAAAGCCAACTGGGGATTTATTTTTTTTTTGGATGTCTCTTATTTTGTCTTTCTAAATAATCTGTGAATTGGTAATAATTTGTAAAAGCAGAAGTAGATGACTGCAGCCCACTAAAATCAGTATTATTTTTTTCCTGGTATGTTAGGACATTCTTAGAGTATCTAGGTATTAAGGGCATTCTGCATTAAAATATCTCTAGAGATGAAGGCTTTGGTTGTTTTTGTAGAAGCACCCTTTTCTACTCAGTCAAGCATTAAAATTGGCAGCAGTTCCTGGAGTAGCAAGAAAATCCTGGTTGTTGCCCTCATATAGTTACTGAAAACAGTAAAAGGATATGTAAGAGCTTTAACTCCAAGGAAAAATATTTATAACAGTGAGAGCATGTTTCCGTACAATAATTTATGGGCAAAATGTAGGAAAGGAGGAACACAAGCTATAAATAATATTCCGTATGTAAACATAATGGCAGTAGCAAATTCTTTTTCTTTAAAAATTAATATTGATGTTCATTAATATAAATTACCACATTTCAGATGACTCTGATGTCCTTGAGGCCAGATGTCACCGACTGATTTACAGTTTCCTGGGGGGAGGAGGAGATCCTGTTTTGTCAATGTAGGCACCAACTTGCTTCAGATAGCTATTTTGGAATAGATTAATTACTGATGTATTTTTGACAAAGTTATTTCACATCTCGGCTCAGAAACATGGAGAAGTACCTTTAAAATGTATTAACTTGAATTCTGAAATGAAGGATAAAGAGCATAAAGTAAACCTTTGATTTACTGAACTTTTGTCTCATTTAAGTAACAGCAGTTTGAAAACTCCTGCCCAGGAACATGCACACAGAGTTTCCATGTGCATCATAGGCAACTGGGAAACATACTGCAGAGGCCAAGTTTAGTCCCTCATTGATCTTAATTCTGCTTTAAATATTCCTACAAACGTGTACAGTGAAGGAGTTCAGAAGGAAGCTCTGCCATCTTAGTCACAATGCACAGATCATACATCTGGATTAAGTTTTCGAGTGCTCCAGAATATCCTTCGGTCCTTTGGATCTTGTGTGTAGCAGTGCTGCAAAATAGAATGGCAAATATATTTGTAGAGCTATCAGCCACCTCCCCAAAACTTCCTCACCCGTGAGAATGCTGGTGGGCGATACCTCAGAAGGCAAGTAGGGTGGATTTGTTGCCTTTGCATATGCTGGCAGGTTAAAGAGGGGGAAAAAAAAACAAGGGGAGGCTGGTTTGAGTCAGTGTGAGACTGTGCATCTCTGTCCATTAGTTATTCATTCAAATTCAGCCACATGAAATACAAGCAGCTAACAAACCCTATCTTGTAAAAGTCTTTTATTCCAGCAACTGAAATTCAGCATCTTTGTAGATGTGCAGCTGGGCATGCTTAGCATGAATGGCAAAATAATGTAAATCCTGTATTAAATATTTTGGTTCATAGCAAATCTCACACATGATCATGTGTAGGAGAGAAGTCTGTGCAGGTCTCTGGTCGCATAAGGACCTATGGCATACAATTAGAAACTACACAGATGATGGGAATATAGTGAATAACACACAAGCCCCACCCTTTTTAAATGCATCTATCATTTATATAAAATCAAATCCATATCCATTGAAAGGCACAAGGCTTTAGGAATGATCCGTGCTGATTTTTTCCAATCCCTATAAATAATTATTTTCCTATGTTTGGTAAGATTAGCTACAGACAAATTATGCTAAGACTCTGTGGAGAGGAGTACAGAGTTTCAGTTAATATTAAGCTGAAAAGGTGATTTTAAAATATTTCTATGATACAAAAGCCTTGTATCAAAGAGGGAAATACACCACCCCCTCCTTCTGTTTTCTCATTTGTGAAATAGCTAAACATAAACTGTAAATTCTAATTTTCAGCAAGTACGTTAGTAAATCCAAACTGACCTTGACCTTAGCTTTGCTAATTTCCAAACTCTGATATTTATTCCCCGAGTAGATTGTTTGCCTTCATGCTACATACATAAATACTGCAAACCTTTCCAATGACTTGAATTAGAGTGTAAGTAAATAGCTGGTTTTAATCTACATAATATTTTGAGAGCAGACGTTCTGTGCTATGACTATTAAGATATACCCAGCAGCCATTTGTATAATACTAAAACCTCTTACATATATTATTAAAAGTAATGCTATCAGCCAGGGCTTGTTTTATGCCACAGAAACTTAAATAATAAAATACAGTCTGGATAAAATCTGCAATAATAGTAACTTAAGCAAAATTAATTTAAGTAACAGATAACATCTGGGGGGAAAAAGTAATGGTATATTGGTAAGTTATGCAAAGCTAATTTTATAATAACTACCACATCTGTGGAACTCATTTATTAGAAAGCTTTACCAATCTTCTTTCCTGCCATTATTCTGTTTTAGAAATTTTCCTGTATAGTATTTTATTGTCTTTGCTCTGTCTACATTTGTAAAAAGGTAATTTGCTAGCTCTCAACAACAAGAAAAGTATGCGGGTTTATGTACAGAACAACATGACACTTTCTATATTTACCTCTCTTTATGCAAACTTTTACTAGAAAGAATTTCAGAGAAAAATTGTGGCATGGGACTGTACATGGTGAGCAATGTCTGAACACCAGCTACAGCTGGGCTGTGGCTATGCCAGGGCTTGATGCAACAGGGATGGGAAAGTAAAGGTGATGCTGAATGATGTTTCCCACATTAACCTCTGCTAAATCTTCGAGCAGCACTGAGCCTGCTCTAACTTGTCCGGATTCAAGTGGGCTTTTGGCACCCCGCTGCACCCTAGGAACTAATAAGAATATTGCATTTAATTTCTGCTTCCTTCAGTCTCGTTCGGAGCATCCTTTTATCTGTAGCTGACGCTGATATGCCCTCTACATTTGTGCAACTGTTTTACGATTGCTTTATTTTTGAATTCTCACTTACCCATCAGACAGCAATGTGCAGGCAAATATTGCCAATTAATTTTAAGGCATTATCATCCTGCCAAACTATTTCTCACATTTCGATAGTTATATTGATTCAAGAGGACACATTGAGTAATACATCTTTGTCATAGTGAATAATGCTCACATAATGACAAATCTTCAGGAATTAAAAAGGGAGTATGAATTTTTTAATGTAGGTCAGTGGAAGTAATTCACCGTAAATTTACTCAGACTTCAGAAATTAGCAACAATTTTAAAGCTAACTGTAATTGTATAAAACTTACTGCGTCTCCTTTTCTGTTTTTAAATAGATTTTACTACAGAGCCATTGGTGCTATTAAACATGAGGTTTTGTTCAAAGGAAATACAAAGACTTAATTGTATTTTTTAAAGGAAAGTATTGCATCAGAAGGATTCATTTAAATACGTTTGTTGGCTTCGGGCTCTCACCACAATTCATTCGTTCTAATTTTCCCCTGGACTTGTTAAGGACGTATAGGAAGGAGCAATGCAGAATGGCATTTTTAGGTCACTATATTTTGGCTGTTAACTGTAATACTGCTCATAAACTTATTATTACTAAACAAAATATTTCATATTCTACATTGAAGTTTCACAGTCTTTTAAAAAACTTTTGGCTAAATGTTGAGACTATTATAGCTCATTAAAGAGACTAGTTTTGCTGTAATTTAGTTATTTCTTAATGATCCAAGGGTTATTATTAGACACGGAACAGATGAGTAAAGAATGGCTCTCTTTAAAAGGACGCAGTGAAGTAAAAATATTATTCTAAAACAGAACCTCTGAAAATCTTATCCATGCTACAAAAATGTAATTGATATCCAGGAATTGATTTTAAAACCCAGTCTAGTTTTTTACCTTATTCCATTTTTCTAAAATTTGGGCTGGAGGGAATAAATGGAATAATGGTTTTAATCTAGACAAAGAAAATACTTTGAGTGAATAGTTAATTAACTAACCAAAAAATGTTATTTTAAGGAAGCAGAAAACAATCATGAATTCTCATTCAACTCAGCTAGTAACCTTCTAATAAGAAAATGTAAGGTGAGAAATCAGAGAAAATGGAAATATTTGTTAATTATAAGCAGCTCTAGTTTAAAAAAATAGAATTTGAAAACTAAGCTTTTTATTTTAGAAAGAATAGCATTTAGCTCAATGCAAGGCTTTTTCATTTTGATGCAAAACCGAAAACTTTCTGATTATCTTGGAGATAATTTCAATGTCCAAACTTAACTTCTGAAAAGCATTTAAGACTACAAAAGAGATTTTTAATGCCATAAAGTGCAATAGCTAAGTTTCACTGTTTATTTGCAATTTTTGCTATCACTTTTGCAAAGGTACAGAACCTTTAATATTTTTTTAGTGTGTTTAATAGTAGCAAGTAACTACATAGACCAAATATCAACCTCACTATGATTTCAAAAGTATGAGGAAATTAATTTATGGGAGCTGCAATTACCTTGATGTCAATTAATGTAGTTGACTTGCACCATCCAAGCAAAATCATGTTTGTAATAGCTGACTCAGAAGTGGAACATCTGCCTGGTATTCTCAGTGGGCTCTTCCCATTGCAGAGGCCCCAAACATATTTTTAGTATTAACCTGTTCCTTGTTCCTTCAAAAATGCTTTTTTTCACCGTAGGTGCCATGTATGTTCTGTTGTCCATGTTTAAAAAAAGAACAGCACAGACCCTTGTCTCTTTAGAGGATGCAGGGCCGCCTTCTGCATCACTCGTGAGGACCTGAGGAAGGACTAAGTGCTGCATCCAGCTGCTCTGGGGAGGATGGGGGAAACCATAACCATTTCCTTGACAGAGAATTCCTGGAGCCGCAGTTCACACACCAGCAGAATACCAGTGAGGTTCCTGTGTCCACAGGAAAGAGAAATGGGAGCAAGTTAATGAAGCAGCAAAACTTGGACCACTATCAATTCTTAAATTACAATCACATATTAAAATATTTTTCTCAGGGCCTTTGCATTTTTTGTTGCATTATCACTACAACTTTGCTACAGCCAGCTCCTTTGAAGGAATACCCTGGTGGTCAGCTGGGCCCTTTAATTCTAAAATGCAACAAGATCCCTGTTCAGAAGTGACAAATTTGCACTGGAGAGACTGCATGTTACCCAAGCTCTGTATTTTCTAAACTTAATTATCCACATGAGTAAGAAGTTGTAGTGTTATGAAATTATGAAAATCATCTGTTCTTTCCAAGTATTATAAAGAGAGCCCCTGGAGATGCAGCTAGAAATTAAAGCTGATCTATAATAATTTTCAGTATGTTTTCCCATTCTGAGCACCTGGATAGTAACAAAAAAGGTATTGTTTTTTGTTGTTTGCCAGCCATTTCATTTTCATTTAAAAAAATCTGTAATAAACCTTTGAGCAATAATTAAACCTGAATTACTTTTCTTTCTTTTCTTTTTCTTTTTTTCTTTTTTTTTAATACTGCCAGTGTACAGTTGAACTTGCCCAACCTTCAGTTCCCCACTTCCCTTCTCCACTGGAAGATGGCACACCTTCAGATATCTATTCGTCATTCATATCACCAACAGCTGCAGAGACACAATCTAAGGTATAGAGTTTTCTTCTTTTCCTCTTTAAAGCTATTTTTCTATGAGTCTCCTACATTGTTTATCCCTATTGGAGCCCAGTCACTAATGATATTTATTCCTCAGAATATCTTATTCTCTTCCAAGATTGAATGAAGTTGCTTTTAATGCATTAATCAGCCAACAGAGGACATTTGAGTCAGCCCCTCTGGGCTCTCTCCCCATGCGACTTCATAACCTCAGGATCAGCCTGGCCTGAGCAGTGAAAGAGAGACACTGATGGTGTCTGTCAGAGCAGTTCTCAAAAGCAGGCTTTGTGTATTGTTGCATTGTCATTGGGTTGACTATGTCTGGTCTTGTAGGAAGCAGGAGAATGTTCTTTCTCATGTATTTCCTGTGATTGGTTGCTGCTAGGGATCTGATCAAGAAGGTTACCTGGAGGAGCCTTGTCCAGAAGTAGAGTCCTTTGAGGGAGATGCTGTGGCTGATGTCACTGCTGAAGATCAGAAGTCTGCAGTGGGTGAAATCCCAAATGAAATTATTGGCAACCTTGAGGTACTATTAGTAGAATGTTATTCACTAATTCTGTCTATGGTTAATTAGCTAGCTCAGCCTTAGTGAATATAAACTGCATTTCATGCTAAAGCTGGCAAAAAGCACATCCATATGCTGTAAAAATGTGAATTAGCCTCTATAAATAACTTCTACTTTAGTCAGCTTACATGTGATAAGATAAAAAATATTCAGTAATATAGCAACATACATCTTTATGTGTTAAGAAACATGGGCTAAATCCTGCTCTCATTGATGTCAGTGATAAAATTCTGTTTTGGGGCTTTAGCATCAGATGCTGTGATGGATGGATGCATGCAATGTGTGCTTAATAGAAGGTGTTAGATGCATCTATGTTACGCATCCTTCAATCTGTGTAAGAAATAACACCTTTATGCCAATTCTGGACTTCATTTAGTAGGTGTGTAACTATACAAGAGCTGCTCCAGTGGAGCAGATCAGGTTTCAGTATATGGTCTGCAGACTCCAAGGAGTCCATGAGTTCTTTCTATAGGGTTCATGAAAGGGAAGGAAGGTATTGTCAGTGGACTTAAATTTGTTGTAGGGTGATGCACTTCTCTACAGGGAGGTCTATAAATTAAAACATGTGGAAAGCCAGCAGTGTAGATCATTCTTATTTTATAAACTGTTCCCTCAAGCATATGAAATTATCGAAAGCAAACTAGCTAGAACCCAGTTCCACTCATGAACTGGTGGAATTTGGTCCTTTTTGCAACAACCAGGTGGCATTAAGCACTTTCAGCTTTTGATGTAGCACACTGAACACTGTTAATCAAGCCACAGTTTATTAAATATCTAATATGGTCTGAAAATGGCATGATATTCATAGAATCATCGAACGGTTAGAGTTAGAAGGGACCTTAAAGATCATCTGGTCCGAACCCCTGCCATGGGCAGGGACACCTCCCACTAGACCAGGTTGCTCAAAGCCCCATCCAGCCTGGCCTTGAACACTTCCAGGGATGGGGCATCCACAATTTCTCTGTGCAATCTATTCCAGTGTCTTAGCACCCTCACAGTAAAGAATTTCTTCCTAGTATCCAATCTAAATGTCCCCTCTCTCAGTTTAAAACCATTACCCCTCATCCTATCACTATACTCCCTGATAAAGAGTCCCTCACCCTCTCTCCTGTAGGCCCTCTTCCAGTATTGGAAGGCTGCTATAAGGTCTCCCCAGAGCCTTCCAGGCTGAACAACCCCAACTCAGCCTGTCCTCATAGGAGAGGTGCTCCAGCGTTTTGATCATTTTCATGGCCCTCCTCTGCACCCGTTCCAACAGGTCCATGACGTTCCTGTGCTGAGGATTACAGAGCTGGACACGATGTCTCACTAGAGCAGACTAAGAGGCAGAGTCACCTGCCTTGACCTGCCAGCCATGCTTCTTTTGATGCAGCCCAAGATGCAGTTGGCTTTCTGGTCTGCCAGTGCACATTGCTGGCTCATGTTGAGCTTGTCATCCACCAACACTCGCAAGTCTTCCTCAGGGCTGCTCTCAATCCCTTTTCAGCTCAACCTGTATTTGTGCTTGGAATTACCATGTCCCATGGTTGAACTTCATGAAGTTCACACAGGTCCACCTCTCAAGCCTGTTCTGGTCCCTCCAAATGGCATCCCTTCCCTCCAGCATGTCAACCGTACTACACAGCTTGGTGTCGTTGGCAAACTTGCTGAGGTGACAGCCCCAGTCCCACTGTCCATCAGGTCCCATGGACTTACATACCTTCACATTCTTCAAATGGTCTTGAACCTGATCTTCTCCTGCAGTGGACAGTTCTTCATTCTCCTAGCACATTTTTGACTTGGGCAATTTGGGCAGAGTGGTTACAGCCCTGGCTGGTGAAGACTGAGGCGAAAAAGTCATTCAGCCCCTCAGCATTCTCCATATCCTGGGTGACCAGGTCTCCTATTTCCTTCCAGAGCAGGTCCATATCTTCCCTAGTCTTGCCTTTTTCTCTGACAGAAGTTTTTCTTGTTGTTCTTGATGGCCCAGGCCAGATAACGTTGATAAATTATGATCCTGATAAATTGTTTTACATGGATTATGTATGAATGGGGAATATAAATTGGAATAATGATGCCATGATTAGATCTACCTATTTGATTTCATATTCTATTTCAACATGTCTTTAGAAACAGGAGGGAACCTGGCCTATGTTGTCTTATTCCTGTCTCCACTTATATAAAAAATGAAATGTGTGGTTTTCACATGTTTAACCTTGATTTCGTTAGCATCAGTGCTAAGACCTTTTTTCTTTACAAAAACTGCACAGATTAGAAAAATGTCTTTTACTATTATTCTTTTGCAACTCTGGTTATACACACAGAAAATAATTTCCTTTGAGTTTTTAGAAGTCCTCCACCAATGTATTGCCTGATTTCTCAATTTGTTGACTTCTGAGGTAATCTTATCATTAGATTTTTACCTGATACATGATCAAACTCATACTATTCTGTTGTTATGAGCGAACTGTGATTTCACAATCTGCATTACATCTCCAGGGCACATGAGACATCTTTTGTTCTAGTTGAGTCAATGAAATAACTTTGAGTCTGAAGTCATAGTGCTGGCACTCAGTGGTCTCGACAGTAGCCATAGTGAGTATGGTAGCAGCTGATTTTCACTGAAGGAGACAGAGGGATATAAAAACTGGAGAAGAAAAGGCAGCTGGGGTGGCTGGGAGATGATTAGTCTGGAGGATCGGTGTTCCACAGCAAAGCAGCTAAGTCTATATATAATGTAAAGGGATAGGGATATATTTGTGGATACTTGAGGATGGATTGAATATGGCGAAAGTCATCTCTACAGATAAAAAACTTGGGATAGAAATTCCAACTTTTTGAAGCTAATCTGAGCTATTGAGAACTTTGAAAACATTTAGCTGTGGTTATCCATTGATAGGTTGCACTGTAACCCTAATAGGGCTTCTAGGACTGGCAAGCTGAAAAAGTTCCTAAAATGGCAAGTTACTGCAAGCTTTTCTGGGCCAAATCTATTCACTTTATCAAAATTACATTAAGTCCATTAAGAATGTGAGAATGTTTTGGATCAGTTTGTGTGGAATCTGTAAAGGACCTTTGAGCCCGTTCTAGTTGTTTGAACAAAACTGCGACTCTTGGAAAGACTCTCATTGTACTCCTTTCATTTCTCCTGTGGTTTTTCCATCATGAATGCTGATATTTAGAAATATAGATAAATTCCCCATCACCCCCCAGTATTTGTGGCCTTTTTTCCAGTGATCCCACATTGCCAAATGCTAAAGAATTCATGATTGCTATGCATTATCACTGCCAAGGATTTCACTAAAATATGTCACGACCCGTGTACCTTCCCCACAAATGTTACTTTGCAAATGAAACATTCAGTGTCTACAGCAAGCTGGATTTCCACAATGAGATACACATTCATAATTGTGTTTGTAATTAAGAAAGACAAGCAACATCACAGAAAGATGGGGTTTTTTATTGTTCATTTTCAGTAATGCTTTCTAATTTCAGCAGTGTTTCAATAAAATGTATTACACTAGAGAACAAACATCTGCAGCAAAGGAAAACAGTGGCAACAACCAAATCCCAAAGCAATTTTTCTGATTTGGTGTTTATTGGTAAAGGCTGTCTGAGAATACAGGCAAATCAGCCTATCTCCCAAGACAAGGTTACGTGAGAAATGCCTGTCCCAGATCACTTCCTGTTCATGGCAGTCATACCATACGTCGGGATTGTGCACAGTAATATGATAAAGTGTTATCACGTAAGTGCAGGCTGAAACACCGTTACGTCTGCAAAACAGGAAGGTGTGTAGGATAATGTCTGTCTTACTGCACTACGGTGTGTCAAAACCACAAAGACAATGTGCAGCCTAAGATAGCTCCATCATAACCTCTTTTTACTTCTGATTTTCTTTACAGGCAGAGATAAATGAAAAGCTGCAAATGCAAGAAGAAGCTTATACTTTGAGAACGGAAAAATTATAAAGTCCTAAATAGGCAGATAAGAAAGGTGATGTTGAGTTTTGCAGAAATTGGACAGTAGGGGATGGCGTGCACAGAAGACTGGCTCCCTGCCTGAACGTAATTATTTTTGTATAAAGGAAAATGGTTCTGTTAACATTTACCTAGAAATAGTTCATCCCAGTTCCTCAAATTTACTGTGTTCTGCCAGTGTCGTTATTTAGTTTAGACTTAAGTAGAAGATTATAAACAGAAGGATATGTAATTAAAACATGTTGAAGTTCAGTTTATTTCTGAATAGAAATCCTAATTTAAAAAACAGCTGTAGTTTCATTCTCTTCTCTTTTTCCAGTTGTGAAAGAGTTAACAGACTCTACTTTACAGCTATAGCTTTTTTTAGATAATTTTGCTAGGAGGGTACATAGAGAGACAACATCATTTTGAGGTACTGCAGATACATGAAAGAGAGAATTTAATTAACATGTAATTACACACTTTTCACTGTACTTATTCATTAATCATAAGTATGTTATTTCATTTTAAATTGCTTCCTAAGCTTTAAAACAAATTTCATATCTTATGCTTCTTTATTTTCAGCATATTAAAATAGCCTAAATGAAGACCTTGCACATTTACAGGATTCTCATTAGAGTTCCTCTTGATTTCAGTGTAAATTTTACTGGAATGCACATAACCTTTCATCTGAGAATGTTTCCATATTTTGTCAGACGTTATAGAAATGTTTCAAAGTCAAAAGGAATCTGACCAAATAAATGACCTCAGAAGAACTGGTTTAACATCTATGTTTCAAAATCATAGCCTGTACTAATTTCTGTGTTACAGAACTCTGTGCCCTAAAAAGCAAGAAAGCATGTTGAAAGCAAGTCATGCTTTCAAGCGTAAAGGCTGGATTGGATTACACGTTTAGTGGAATATTTGAGAAACAGAACGTTTTATTCATTACGACTTCATATTTGTTTCCCATTAAGTAAAGAGTTAGTTTTTGTTTCATTTCATCCCCATTTTTTATGGTGATAATGAAAAAAGTTTGCAAGCCTGATTCAGCCCAGTTAAAAAAAAAAAAAAAAAAATCCAAAAAAATCGCTTGAATGATTTTTTTCTCCGAAGTCCTTGTTCGGCGGCGCCGGGAGCGGCCAGGAGGGGGCACCGCCTGCCCTCTCCTCCAACCGCCGGTTGACGTTTTAAGTGGGCAGAGTGGTTTTGCTTGCTCTCAGGCATTGAGAGAAATCTCTTCCCTTGGTACGTGATCGGGAGCGGTAAGCTCTGGAACAATTCACTTCCACGGTCTTCTTCATTGTGCTTTCCAGCGCTGGCCAGCAAATTAGTGAGAGCTTCCTTTCAGCTATAAGAATTATTAGGTTTGCCTCTAAAAAAACCTTGTTCAAATATTGTAATCTTTTAAAACTGTTAAGAGTCCTGGTTATGTTGTTTGTTGTTTTATTGCTTTGAAACATATTTTTTTTTTGTTATCAAAATGTCCTTTATTTTGATACATAAATTCATCTCCCAACGCATTATGGTAATGTCACAAGTTTCCCTGGTTTTTAACTCAAAGGTGAGAACAAAGCTTCTGAAGAGAGCTGTCCATATGAAGCAAAAAAAAAAAAAAAAAGAGTATTTAAAATACTTTTTAGTGAAAATGTGTTATTGAGGATTTAGCATTGTTTAGCACTTCAGACTTAGATCTGAAGACTACGACATTCCTGCTATAGCACTAAGCAGAAAGGGACTATGATTTATGCTAAGACCAATGCCAAACAAAGGCTTTTGCCCATATCTCTTCCTCCCTCTCCCAGATTTTGTAGAACCTCTGGGAAATTTTAAAGTGCTTTGAAGATGAGAAATTGTATATGAACATCAAGTATTACTGCAATGATTTGTTAGCATTCAGTCTTAGTACATATGCATAACAGCTGAGGTACTGCAGAAATTCAAAGTGAAGTTCAAATCCCACAAACCGTATTTGTAACTATCTTCCTGCTGAACTAAATAATAATACCAATAAAAATAGCCCCAGGGATTTTTTGGGAGCGGGAGGGAGGATGGTTAGGAGGCTGAAGGAGGGAAGATGAGTAAAAGGTAGACATAACATCTCTCTAAGCAGTTAGAGTGCGTGTTCTGACACAGCATATGAACATCAAATTGAAGAATCCTTTAATGTCTTCAGAATGTTAATATGAAATGCAAAACGTCATGCTTTGGATAGATGGGTAGGAACAAAATGTTCAGATGCAATATGGTGCATTAAGAACAGTCTCCATTCTGCATTCTTGGCTTTTCCATTGGTTTAAATCAGGCTTGCTGTTTCTCAGGTCTCTCGTGTCATGTTGAGTTACTGCTATAGTCATCTCTAAAAATAATTATACTGTCATTCCTGAAACCTACAGTAGAGGCTTTGGTATAACAATCTCTGATATTTTTTTTTTTTTTTTTATTTTTGCAACACTGTTGATGTAACATAGTTTTTTACAATACACATACTTAATGCAGTTCCTAACAGGTTCCCACCCTACAGAGCTTTCAATTTAAATCAGACAGATCTTGTAGAAAGGAAGAAAAGAGAGATTACTTTCTGCCTTGTCTGCCAGAGAAGTCATGGATTTCCAGGGGTCAGTGGACTGATGAAATAGTGCAGTTTTTCTGTAGAAGTTATGGTATTGATGCTTTTCAGCATCTTTATGGTAAAATCCTGGTCTTTGCTAGGATTTTATAATAAGAGAGTGAACAACTAGTAATTATCCTCTAGTAAAAGAAAAGCTCTATTTTCAGTCTGTGCTTTTCTGCATTATACTGACAGCGTGATGGAAGTTTAGAGAGATGGAAAGCAGCTTTAGTGAGAAGCTGGCTTGAAAAAGATGGGAAAGGAAGTCAAAAAGAGAAAACAGTTTTTTACCTGTTTCATAGTGTTTTGCCATGACCTTTTCTTCTCAAGCCTTGCTTCTCCTCTTCTGCGCCAAAACTTGATTTGAATTTGAAAATTACCACATTGTTTCCTTCCTAAAATTGTAACTGGCATTCCTAGAAAATTTACTTTCCCAGAAAAGCCACTCTGCGTAGGCTTTAAATTCAGCTTTTCACAAGTGAGAAAAAGAGATTTTCTTCAATAACCTACACTGCCAATTCGACCACAAAATGGTCTTAAGCTCATGATGCAGTTGACCACCAAAACACATTCATCCAGATGTACACACTGTACTTGCCTGAAAAGCCTCCAGAGCATAGGCATGATCCTGGCCTAAACCAGAAGCCTGTAGAGGAGAGCTGCTCAGAAGAGAGGATGCTAACATGGGCTGTACCCTTTCATCCGCAGCTTGCATCTATTTATGTCAGAGCGTGGATGTGACAGGTGAATTTTAACCTGAGTTACACACATAGCAATGCTGGTGAAAAATTCATAGCTGACACCTATGGATTTACTGGGGTGTGAAAGGGATGTTTGTACTCTTGTTTGTACTGGCACCAGCCACTATGACCTGTCATCCAGCAGTGATAGATACTGCAGGGAACTGGACAATTCACCTTCTTTCCTCTTCCTTCTCCCTCCTCTTAGGATGGTGTTGTACCTGCCCCTGCCACAGTGTTGCAACCACATCGTTCTGTATGCTGGCAGTCTAGGGAGGGGTTGTGTTCAAGGTGAAGTCACCTCCACCTCTCTGCCACAGTTCACAAGGAAGTGACAGCAGTGACAAAACACGCGGGTGGCGTTGCTTGCCGTGAGCAACTCAAAACTGAATGTAGTATTTCAGCCCATTTTGTTGTGGCACTTCAAGTGTGCAGAGCAGGCTTCAGGCTCCAGCAGTTGTGGATTCAGATTACACATACGTGACAAAAAAAAAAACCAAAGGAAAAAAAATCAAAGGATAGTTGTGGTGGCTGATGTAATTTAGAGTCCCATTCAGATGCAGAGCATTAAACAGATCTTGGAATTAGTAATACAGCAGAAAGAACAGGATGTTAAATATTTCCAGGGTAGAAACAACCTGACTTTTTACATAGTAGACTTAGTAGCCCACTGCTTTAAAGCTTGCCCTGTCACTGTCGTAACAAAGACTGCCTAAATGTGAGGTTTGTATTCATGCAGAATTCCACACTCAGTGTCTGCCTAGGCCAACTGGTAGTTGTATGTATTTTTCATATTTATGCAGCTGACTCGAAGAACAAAAAAGGAAAAGGTGAGTTGCTAGAGGCCCCCTAGCCAGGTGGGGTTGGAGGAGTAAGAGGGGACACTATGGCCTGACAGGAGGACATCATTCAGAGGCTGCAAGGAAAAATGGTCCATAAAGGTTACTCACCTAAAATAAGTTCAGTCCTTCTCCATTCCTGGAAAAAAGCTACTGGAGCTGTATAAGTGTGGGATGCTGATGTGAACGGTGATTCATGGTGGGAGCCTCTGCAGGGTGCTGTGAAGCACCTTCTAGACAAGTCAGTTCTTCCAGTGACTGAAAAGAAGTCTTCAGGATTTTGCCTCCATCCACTGAGGTTAGTCTATCTGAATATTTCAAGGTTTCCATTTAGCTCTTTTTTAACATTTACTGTAGATCTATCATACAACATTTTCTTAAAATTCTAATCTTATTTCTTCTGATCTCCAGCTAACAAAATATTCTTGTCTAAACATTTCATTTTTATGATTGGATTCATTATAGTGTAAGAAATGTCATGTCTGGATAGAATAGGATCCAAGTGTCCCAGAATCCATCCTTTGGCACTGCCTATGGGAGGTGCTCCGGGAAGAGTATAGGAATGAAACACCCTGAGGGTGATCCACCTCATGAAGGCATACTCTTCCATCAATCAGCGCTTTAGAAACTTATTGGAGCCAAAATATGCACCCAGGCTCAACAGTGATTTGAAATCAAGGAAAATATTTTCCGTGGATTTGTCTTGTACTCCTGACCACGATCCTCAGTTTCATTGGTGGCTTGTGTGTTTTGAGGTGCTGTCAGTGGTGAGCCACAGAGATGCTGACATTTCATGTACACCAGGAGCAGACAAGATCCAGGTAAGAGAAACCAGTGTCGTTCTCTGCAAGACAGGCGAAGTTTCTACCACATGCCCTGTTACTTTTTGTCATTGCTTTTTGTGCCACATCTAACTTGGATTAAAATCTTCCTGAGCAAACATGCAAGGCTCTGTTTTTATTTGTGTGTCAAGGGACACGCATGTGCCCCTGCCTGAACAGAACGATATTGACAAAGGGAGGAAAAATGACCATCTTTGGTCTGTCATGCAGACAGTGAATATTTTTTTATCCTAATCATCAGAGTAGCAAGTTTCTTTGGAGCATGTAAGTCATGAATTACCATGCAGCTCCAAGAGGAAAACTTTGCCCTTTGATTGTTTTCCAAAGAAATGTTCTCAATTTCTTTTCTGCCAAATTCATATTACAGATCATACTAACAAATTTTCCCAAGCCTTCTTGACCTCCTCCCTTCTTCACAGTAGTGAAAGAAATTTCACTCATCACTGAGAGACGTTGAAGATTGCTAAATTTTGCTGAATTAGGAACTGAGTGAATGAAATAAGCTTACAAAAATGTAGATACTGCATTGCAGAATGCTGTTAGCTCCATTAATAAGAAAAATGGAACTTGTGATATTTCTGCTATTTCACAGTATGATAGTGAATTGCCTGCTAACGTGTTATTTGGTTGGAGGTCTGCAGGTGCTCCCTCAAGTCAAGGCCAGAAGTGTACATACAGCACGGGGGAGTACTAATTTGGGGAAGATTGATTTAATTTTTTTCCTCCTCTCCTCTTCCTCCAGCAAATCTGTGCCTGGTTTTACCAACGTAAGACAAGGTAACAGTGATTCTTACTGCATTGCTTTGAATGAGGTGTTTTATTTTGATTGGAGTTCAGAGTTCTCAACGTTTAGTGGCACTAGTTCCTTGGCTACTAAATCATTTGGAGACAGCTGAGTGAGCCTGCCAAGCCTTTAACCTGAGTAAGGATTTTTGGGTTGTTTGTTTTCTGAATGAGCAAGGTGAGAGAAGGCCACCTCCTTACTGTACTTTCCAGCTATTCATAATTACAGTCACATGTAATTGTCAGGACAATTTTGCCACTAACCAGTTTTTCAACAGAGTTTTCTTACAGGGTGGCTGTTGGGATAAAAGCAGGATTAAAATTTTGTGTTGGTTCTGCTCTGAGATCATTCCAGCATTTTTTTGAAACGTCACATTTCAACTTAACAAATTGCCAGTTCATGCAGCTCCGATGCCCCAGAAACCATTTCCAGTGTTGTGCTATAAAAACAGGACTGATACAGATCTCTTGACTGCATTTCAAAGACATACCTTTGGATTACAGGGTTGCAGATGAGACTTTAATTCTGTGGAACTCAGTGGAGAAATGTTCATTTGCTAACAAAGACTCTTGTTTTAATTTTTTTTTTCTTGTACTGCAATTTTCTGTGAGTAATGTAGATATGGGGGCTGATCTATTGAAGCAGTCGAATCAATTTTTCAATTGAATTCAATTACTATCAGTGCCAATACTTCTGTGAAATTATTATTGTTCAGGGCTACAAGAAAGTATGTCTTAGTTATGTATGACAGCTTTTGATTCTATCTCCCAAATATAAATTACGGGGCTGATTTTTAAGCCCTTAACCTCAGCCTTACTAACTCCCTACTCAGACAAAATGCTTCTTGATCTCAATAGGCATATTTACCTTGGCGTGATGCAAGTACAACGGAGGCGTTGCTTGGGCTGCTTGTTGGGCTTGGACAGCAGCAGCAGCCTGTGATGAGCCAGGTGAAGCTAGGCATGGAGCAGCGCTTGGGAATCAGGAGCCCCAGCCTGAGTCCCCTGGTCCCTGTGTTGCCCACATGCACCACTTCCAAGCCATGGAAGGGGGGTGGGTCTTGCACCCACCAGTGGTTTTCTCTGAGTAAATACAGAGCTTTAAGTGTGTGAGTCCATCAGGCTCAAAGCAGGAATTAGGATCTGTTCGTACACCTCTGCGCTGTGCTCCCAACAGGTTAAATGTGTGTGTGTGCTACGTTTTTGAGAAAGAGAGTGATTTGTATGGATGGACGTTATTCCTCAGCTCTGTGTCAACAATCAAAAATGAGCTTTTGGATTTATTAGTTCCCAATCTTGCACCTATCTTAAATCATTACCATATAATAAGGGCTCTATATGGTGCATTGTCAATAAAACCTAATATTGAGAAGATTACTGATCGTCTAGTGCAAATGGAGTGCACTGTAAGTGATTTAGAGAATATGTGTCAAACGTTAAAGCTATCTAATACCTTCTAAAGTAGGTTGATACTCATAAATCTAAGATAAACGACCTGTAAAACCACTTAACAAGAAATAATACTCATTTAATCAGGCTTCCATTGGAAAGACTGGGTAGGAGAGAAACTCATAAGGAATTATGAAATCTCTTCTAATTCAGTACTTTGTTGATAGAGAATGTAAACATACATTTGATAAGCAATTTGAGTTACCTAAAACTGCTGTTGTAACAGCACTAACTTATGACCTCACTAAAAAAAGAAAGTATCAAAGTGCATCTCTTTTATGGTTTATTGAGCTCTCATTTTGCCAGATTCTGCACTGTGTGTATCAGGTAGAGATATAAAGGGTATTTATTGGAATTACCATTTTGATGGATCATGGGGATGGGCTGTTGGATTGGCTTCTGTTGGTGTGGCTGTTTCTGTTCACTGACAACAGTAGGTTTGTTTAATGCACTCCCCTGGGAGAACCAAGACATCATTTATTGGGACAAGCTTGGTTAAAATTATAGTGAAACAAACTGCATGTTGTCATGTAGGTGAGTGGTAACTTGTACAAACTTAGTCTGTTGAGGTTAGTGGTATTTTCTGCACTTTGATCCTGAAGAAAATTCTGTTTCCTTTTCTACTTTTTTTTTTCCCCAGACCCATTTGAAAGGCAGCTATATGTAGGTGACAGAAAAATTAGGTCATGATTTTCATTACCAATGTTCTGTCTCTCTGGTTCTTGTGCGGACAAAACTTCCATTCTCCTCAATAGGTTTTTAAGGCCACTTGTTAATTCCTGTTCATCCTTTTGGCTTTATGACTGCTCAGAGCTCAGCATCGCTGCCAACATTTATTAGAACTTGACGCAGATCTTTTCTTGAAGCGACTGTAATAGTATATTTAGCCATGGAGAAATCTTTCCGAAGAGCAGTGTGCTGTGACTCATGTGACTCCGCTGCTGCTCTGTTGACCCTAGCAGACTTACTCATCGTTTACATAGTGGCAAACGAGATCAGATTCTGGCTTGGTGCCTTATTTCGCTTGATCCAGTAAATGTGCAACTTGCAAATGCATTTTACTTCAGTTAACATTTTTAAGATAAACTGGGTATTCAACATGTTTCAGTTTACAGTGAAAAATAAGGATACCTAAAACGCTGCTCTGAGTGCTATTAGTGAGTGAAATGTAAATGCATCTGATCCATATAGAATTCATTTATACTGCAAAAATAACCAGGGGATGAATAGGTTGTGGTCAAAATGTTTTATCACCTGCTTTTTTCTTGATTGCCCTCAAAGAGGGCAGAGCATACAAGCAAGCATACATATGCTTGCTATGCAATGGCTGCAGTCACCCAGAGATGTAGCAGTGGTGTTTGAATTGATTGGTTTTGTAACAAGGGTGCAGACTTAGCAAATCTCCATTGGTTGGGAATTTTTGAGATAGTGAAGTCTATCCGAAAAAAAGCTCGTTGATTTACTTTTCTAGTTTCTCTTCAGCTGGCATAAAGCTAGAGTCATTTTACTAAAATGCCAGTTAAACTGAGCATACATTAAAGGAAGATCACTTTAGAAATCTGGCAGCCTTGGGAACACTGCTTTTCCGTTTCCTGAGAATACCTAGGAGTAATTGGGAGGAGGCAGAGCTGTTACATGTGTGTGTTGTATGTGCATCTTGTGTGTCGTGTATTTGTTATTAGTTAAAAAAAATAAAAATCAGAGGCAACAGCTGGACTGACTTTTACCTGGTGGCTGGTGGTTGCAGGCACCGTAGTGTGTGGCTGCTGACAGGGAGCAGGGAAAAACGCACACATGATTGAGAGCTGGAGAAGCCTCTGAGAACTGGAAGCTGAAGCCTTCAATCATGTAAAATGGTTTGTGAAGGGCAAAATTGCTTGGAGCTGATCAATTTTTATTTTGATGTCAGTGCTTTTTAAAATCTATGTTAGGGGTTGTTGTTTTTTAAACAAAACAACTAAGGAATCACAGAAAGAGAATGATGTTAGGTAACTAGCTATTAGTTATTTTATGCCAGTCAGGTAATAGTTATTTTATGGCTGCTGCCTAACTAGTTAACTAGTTATATTATAGTAGTTAATTTGTTGACAAGGCTGGGTGATGCAGGTGGCTCAGACCAGCTGGAAATGGAAGAGCACTGGGATTTGATTAGGTATCGAGAATTTGCATTGTTGAACCATAAAGAGCAGCTAAAAAAGCAGGCAGAACTGTGGGGCACATCCTCTTCTTACATGAGCTGCAAACCCAGCATTGAGGTGGCCTTAGCAAGGCTTAGCCCAGCTGAGGACCTGCCCCCTCCTCTTCCACACTACATGTAGGAGAGACCATCTTTCCTCACTTACAAGCAGGCAGATCACACACACACACACACGCTTCTCAGCTATAATTAAATTAAAATCTCACTAATTTGGAAGCATACCTATCACGTTCTGTTCTAGAAAGAAACTATTATTTCTTCTTTTATTCTTTTCTGCTTGAATCCCAAGCTATCAATGGCTTTCAAAGAAAAAGGAGGTTTTCTTTGGAAAAAAGTCTATTCAAATTATTCATGATTTATATCAAGAAGGGACCTTTCCTCTTTCAACTAGCAAAAAAGGGGGAGTTTGATCTTCCTCAAAATCATTTGAGAACCTTGTGCGTTTCTTTCCAGAACTAAAACTTTCTTATAGAGCTTCGGATATTCAGCAGAATAATGACTATTACATAATTGAAGCTCGATACAATACCATGGGGCTAATAAATGGTCTCCTGGTTCTATAGAAAATGTAACAAATCATAATAGCACTTATTGGTACTAGGCCAGGCACAAATGACAAAGGTGCTTTTGAAAGCGAGTTGAGGCCAGAAATACTCTTGGACCAAAATCCTTCTCTTGGCTGTCAAGGGGACGTTTGCTCCCTTTAATTTTCAGGTTAGATTTTATGTTGAACCTGCAACACTGAATAAAATCAACCCCGACAGAGCTGCTACTGCAGCTGTTACAGATGTGAAGAAGGCCATTTAAGACAACTCTGTTTCCCTGAATATATTATTTGGAAGGTACGCAGATTATATTAAAAATGGATTGATATGTCCTTATTGTGTGTTTTTTAGAGGAAGAAAAATACGCTACACTATTAAGTGGTTTATTAACATTTATGATCACAGCTCTTTTACTTAGAAAGTAATTGTTCTATTGTGTGCTGTGAAGCTGGCTGTAAACAACCGGCAAAGGGGTATACTACTTTGTATTTTCCATGGAGAAAATATCAAATTCAATTGATTAATCAAAGAGGACATTCTTTGATGGAAGGGAACCTTTTCAAACTTTATTAAAAATATTGAATAAACCATGAGCAATCAAAGTTCATAATCTGAACTCCTGCTCTACTTTCTCACATACAGTAAACCTTCAAAATAACTCATAAAGCAGGAGATAAAATGTCTGTAATAAAAAAAAAAACAAACAAACAACCCTCAGAGCAGCATATTCCAAAACTTCTATCGTGATCTGGATCTCAGCTACACCACTGCGGCTCCACTGATTTTACTGGATTCACCCTGTGTTTCCACTGGAGAGAATGATAATAAGAATTGAGCCTTGGACCTTTTTTTCAGTGACTAATTCAAAAGCATCCTTCCACCCTGTGTCTTTTCATGGTGGGTTTTACCCTTATTCTGACAGAAGAAAAGGAAGAAATGAGATTGCTATCAGCAAAGCTGCCTAGTGATTAAAGATAATCTAGGTGTGACCTGCAGGTTGAATAACTGTCCCCTCTGTTCCAGGAGGAAAGCAATCATATGGCCAAACCCAGGATGGCTGGTGGGAATGAAGACAAGTGAAATGAAAATTCCCAGGGCTGAGGAGAAAACAGAACTCAAACAGGTGGGACTAGCATGTCTCTATCTTCCAATCAGTACTGAAATCACGGGCCCTATGTGAAATATTATATGTAAAGTCATTGTGCCATTCAAGAATGAATTCAAGTGGATGTTAGCAAATAAAATGCTCATATTTAGCAGCAGGAAAAAGTTATTGGAATGCTTCCAGGTATGTTGCTGGGAAGAAAAAAACAATTGAGGGAAAGAATAATTGAAGGTATACAGGCAAAGAGTGAATGAGAGGAAGTGAACGCAGTGATTGATCACAGCACAGAAATCTGATGCCATTTTTACTTAGGTCACAAGGTAGAGCACGCTCAGACTAGGAAGTGTTGGCAAAGCACAGTGAGAGAAAGGTGTCCTCTGTGCCACAGGGGCTCAAATGTACAGACTTGAGTGAGACCCCAGGCAAGCACTTAACCTAGATGGCCATCTAGGACAGCAAGAAAAAAAAAAGTCTCACACAGAGAAGTTGTGGAGACCCCATCACCGGAAGTGTTCAGAACCAGGCTGGATGGGGCTTTGAGCAACCTGGTCTAGTGGGAGGTGTCCCTGCCTGTGGCAGCGGGGTTGGAACTCAATGATCTTTAAGATCCCTTCCAACTCAAACCATTCTGTGAAATGTGAGGATTTTATGGGCATCCTCTGCAATCCTTCTTTTTTCACAGTGCCTTTCTATATTGTCCCTTCCCTGTCCATACTCCAGGCAGAGGTGGGAGGGCAGAGTTGACCACTATGCCTCAGTCAACACACAGGCTGCCCCGCACCAGGGGATTTTCACAAGTGCACCAAAGTGGTGAGGGTGGGTAAGGGGCAGCTCACAGCCTGGGGTAACATTTAGCTGGAAGGTGGGATGGAGAGCAGGGGAGGGGAGGACATCTGATGGTACCCAGCAGAAGCTATCAAAGACCATTGCTCTGAAGGGAGCAGCTCATAAGTTTTTTAGAGTAGCACTCCTGACTCAATGGGGAAAAAAACCCCCAAAATACAAACAGCCCCCCTCCCGCCCTGTGAGTTTTTGGGGCAACTCTTTTGCCTGAAAGAAGTGTTGGGGGTCTGTCAGCAAAGCCTGTCTGGTTGAGTCCTCCTTTGCTCTGGAGGTGAAGACTGTCCTTAGCAGAGAGGTCTGCAGTGAAGAGCTTTGCCAGTCCCCAGCCAAGGTAAGTGGAAACCCTTTAAAACTCTGAGTAGTTGTGTGGGTCAAAAGAGATCATACTATATAAAAAGCAGCCTTCCTACATATCATCCCATCCTATGCAGTACCTGCTGTTCCAAGGGCTTATCCGAAATACTCAATCCTGATAAGGCAACAAATTAAAAAGAAAAAAAGACACTTTATTAAGAAAAGAAGCCCTTTCACAGAGTGACAGATGAATGTAGTGACAGATTAATATAAATTTTAAAACCTGAATATTTTCCTCCAAGGGGAAAGAGCTTCTAAATACACATGCAAAACAAAAATGGCAGCAAAAAATCTCTGACAGTGCATTGCACAGAATCATTTATTAGGTCTCTGTGAGTGATCATTTACATGAAACTTGCATTTAATCTAGTATTCAACCATTCCCTTTTATCTTCTGGCTTTATGTGTTTGTGGGAAACAGTGGTCCCTCATCCTGTCGCATCTCCTTTCCCCTACCAAGCTGGGGTTTTTTTTCTGGAGTATGCATGCAGGGAGACATAGGGCAGAGAAGGGAATTTGAATATCCCATTTGCAAACTCGGCTCTCTATCTGATTCTGGCTTAGACCGAAAGAGGAAAATTACTACCTCTACTTTAGAGGTGAGCAAGTTCTTTCAAAAACATATAAAACCTCAGTTGTCCTTGTGGCAGTACGGCCCTTTTGGGTCAAAGCATGGGGGAACAGTCTGTAAGCTATAATGAGGTCTAGGGTGCACAGTACTTTCATTACACTCTGCAGATGTACTTTTTCTGGGATGTTAGCAATGGCATGTGGGCCAACTACAGAAATTTACTTGTGCTGCTATTACTAAAGCACCCAGGTGAAGTATTTCAAAACTAGCCCCATGTATCTGCATGTGTAGCAGTCACTGAAATCGTTGCACTGTGAACTCAGCTTAATACCCTGGATTTCTGCTTGAAACTTGCACACCTGGGCTGAGATCTAAAGCCACATCCTTGACCTGCTCCTAGGAGTAACTTGTTCAGGGAAGTTGACATGATGTGAAATTGTCTCCCCTCTCACAAGAACATGGTTCATGGCTTCTCAAGGCCACGTTGACACCTCTTGACAAATGTGGGTTGATGGCGCAGGTATAATATTCACTTTGGAGATCTCCGAAAATCTGAGCGCTTCTTTCCTCATGTATCCCCTTGTGGTCCATGCCCAGCTGCCCCGCCAGTCTCCACTGCTGATTTCAGTGAGTGACAACCAAAGGCATTTCAAACTGAGAGGAGGTATTTAAATACTGTCAGGAACAACAGATAAAATGACCTCAAACAGTCCCACATAAAGTCCTTTGTTATTTTCAAAGCACTTTCACAGTTTGACACCTTTGCTTTTTTATATCCAATATAAAATTCAAAATGTTTTATTCCAGTGCAGTGCATGAATATAAAATATAAATATATCAAACCTCACGCTACCTTTTTTGTGCTACTGCTTTGAAAAAGGACCTGAAGTAAACTCAGTATAAAGATTGGGAACATTATCAAGAAAATTCCACTTCTCAAAGTTTTGTTCCCGGTTGTCTTGCACGTATTTCAAACAACTCTTCTCAAGCAAGCATGCTTACAGCAGTAAGGAGCAACCTGGATACGGGTGGCTCTGTGGGCAACAGCTCAGGACTGTCTGAGGATGAGCACACTGAGGTATTTTGGGTGTCCCTTGCACTGGGGTCCCACATAGACAGACTGGCTGTCCATTACCTACCCTGAAACACCATCCTCTCACCTGTGCTGCTCTTCCCCAGGGCTTCTCCTGCTTACCTTTACACATCACATTGCCATATGCCAGTTGTTGCCAACCTCTTGCCACAGCCAGAGGTTGCTCTTGCACTGCTGCTGAAGGGGTGGAACCTGTTCCACTCCCCTTTACATCCTCCTAGGCTCTGTATTGCTCCCAGATGACCCTCAACATCACCTCCTCTCTCTGTTGCTACCGTTGCCTATGCTACTGACCTTGCTGGAGAACAAACTTGCACAATGCTGCTGTACTCCTGTCTGACTAACATGGCATCCTGCTGCTGCTTGCTATTTAACAAGGTTTCTTCTGACCTGCTTTGTATGCAGGTGAGTACAAGAAGTAGCACGATGACCTTCGTGTTGTGCACAGCTCAACACAAGTTGGTCAGTCCTGCTGGTCAGGAGCAGGGGAGAGAGCTGGAGTGAAGGAGAGCTGTCCCATCTCTCAGGGGCTGGCAACCCCACCTGGTTTCCTGACACCCCTCAGTAGTAGAAACGGTCTGTTGTGGTGCTATGCACAACAGGTTGATATCAGATTTCTGCTTTCTTTTCTGCTAATTGCTGTGATTAAATGGCTTTGAAATTACCTTGTAGTAACTGGGTACAGGTTTGGGGCCCATGTGTACACAGAAACTGAAGTAAATCAGTTCAGAGACATTTGGAATAGGCATACCTGGCATCATGCAGCAAAGCAAATAGTTGGGTGAATTTGCATCTTATTTAGTAAGTCAAAAAAAGTTTAAGTTGTGACTTGGAGAAGTCAAGCCAGGAACAATAAGCTTGTCTGGAGAATTCTGGTATTAGAAACTAAGGGATACGGAACCATGTCCAAGGTAAATATTGACATGACTCAAGATGAACTAGTAAAACATTTAATGAAGCTGAAAATAAGGCATCTGGGATAAATGTTTATTGTTAAAAATGAAACGTTCGAGCAAAAGTAGCATAGTGATGATGGAGGTTATTCATAGGGAAGCCAAGTTGGGGAAACAGCATCATCTGAAAGAAACTGGCTCCAGCTATTTGTGAAACATGGAAAAAATTAGAATTATAACAGAGCTAAAAATGTAAGTGAATAGCAAACAGTCGTTACAGACATTCAGAGTGGATTTTGGAGACTGAATCATACCAAGGGACAAATTACTCCAATGTCCAGAATAACTCTATTGACTTTGACGGATTTCTCTGTATTTGCCTTTGTGTAATTGAGAGTTTACTCCCTTATGCTGTATGAGGACTGAATGTTAAGAAACTTTGAGAAAAAATATTGACTTTCATTCATTCTAGTGTCATTTTCTTGATGATAGAGAATAAGTCACATTAACTTCACAAGGCATTTCAGGAACACATTAGGGCTTTTTTTCCCCTTTTGTGCAGCAGGAAGAAAAAGCCCTTGCACAATGCTGTGAAAATAATCAGGAAGGCTCTATTAAATTAGAGATGTGATTAAATAGTGCTCCTGTAGTAGAAGTCTTACAAGTAAGTCTGTGGTGTTATCAGAATGCTCTGTTGTGAAATCCATTGAGCCAGGCTGCGGTGAGCCAATGTTACATTCACACATTCACCAGTGGTGGGGATATTGGGGAAGAGATGCCAAAAGTTGAAACTGTCTTGCTTAGGTGTTTTATAAACCAGCTTTTTTCTCCCTTGGAAATGCAACACTAATGCACAAGGACTGATTACATACAAAAGCTACACTTGATCTGTTCCCCTGTAGCGTGCCTATGGTTGTAGTGGCATTGCCATGTTAGATAAATATATATATATCAATTCAGTAAACTACCTGGTGATTATGCACATGCAGCTGCGGTCCCTCAGATGGCTTTATAGTACAATTCAAGGATGCCCATTCTCCCAGCCCCAAGGCGGATGATAATCCATATGACTGACCATGTGGCAGAAGCAATGGAGGCAGGGCAGGAGGAGGAGCAGGGAAGGATGCTGAGGAAAGAAAGCAGTTAGGAGAGCCTGCCATGCTGGGACAGCACATCCACCCTTGTTCCTTGACTGCTTCTAATGGATTAGGGTAAACAACAATTGTAGTGTTTGGCTCTGCTCCATTTCTCAAAACCTTTATCCTAGGAAGAGGCAAATGCTACAATCTCTGTGTCCTCCAAGCAATCTTTTGGAAAGCTGGGGTCCAAAATAATTTAAGACTTTAAAGCATAACCATCAGCTTCTTGGACTAGATCTAGAAAATCCACAGACAACCCATCCGCTTCCTTCATCTCCTATTTATTGAGAAGGTTTCCTTTGGCTAGCCTTCTTATTAAGGCCACAATCAAGTCATAGTTGCCGGTAGATTTTATTACTAACATAAACAAATAGCAGGTTATTTTGTTATTGTCCGGAGCTTCAAAGCTGAAGCTAGTCTTAGCATCAATAGGTTCTACCAGTACTGACATGCAACTGGAAAACAAAGGAGATGGTGATAATATAAACCATATGTTGCTTATGTAGATCATCAAGCGTCAAATGCTCTCTGCAAAGCACCTCGGCATGTTGATCAACGAGCAACCTCAGCCAAAATAACACTAGAGCTGAAAATTCTTTGAGACGCTGCAGAGCAGCACAGCAGCATCCCGGAGGGTGCTCTTCCCAGGGCTGCTCACCCCAGAGGAGGATGTTGACAAAAGCAGCAGATATGTAGAATCACTGCTAGCATTGCTCTCTGAAACTCATGTGCAGCCAAGGTCTTCTCTGGGCATAGCAAGAAGGATTTAGTGAATATAAAAATACATCAAAGGCAAATGGGGCTTTTTGTTGTTCTTCTCCCCATGCTCTTTTATTGGGTTTGTGCCCATAAAATGATTAGCTGATTAACTCACTATCAGGAATGCAAAGCTCCTAACTAAAAGTTGTATGCAAAACAAGATACATGTATTGTCTTGATAGTGGTAGGGTTTCCTGCTTCCTCACTTTTAAAACTCAGCCAATTTAACTTTTTCCTGTCATCATAACATTTGGCTCTATTCCCATACGTTCAGATTGCAACATCTGCAAGTTTTAAAAATTAATATAACGTTCCATAATTGTATAAGCCTTGCTCATTTTAGTGGTCCTAAACAAGCAGCTTAGCTTTGATAGAAACCAAGATGCAGTCAGTAGATAAAGCGCTCCGCTTGTACAAAGCAAGCTGCTCTAATGGGGCCGGTATGTCCATGTCCATGTCCATGTCCATGTAAGGGACACTCATGTGGATGATGATCATGCTGTTGAGGAACAGAATGTGGACTTAAGTTTCTGGCACACAGACACTTAATAAGTTAGTAGCAAATGGAATCGTGGGTGCTAAATTGCAAAGCAATTGCATTTATTAGAGTTTATTTCTGTTACCCACTGTCCATGAAGATCCAGCAGGAATGTGATCACAGGTAGAGGGTGGCCTGTCATCTTCCACACTGCTAGAGATTTTGTCGTCATTATGCAATGATCACAAGGTGACACACAAGCAATGGAAGGGTTGGTGGGGGACAGTGAGTCGAGCAGGAGGTGAAGGAGTGAGCTGCGAGTGTCCAAGCTTTACTCATCAGCCCAAGCCAATGCACTGAGCAGGGCTGTGCTGATCACAGAGGAGCTTGCCCAACACGAAGGAGAGGAACTTCATAATCTTCCTGTTTGCAAGTTACTATTTCTTATCTGTGCTTCTTTTTGCCATAAGGTTTTACTGTTAAAAACTGAAAGTTAAAAATTTAAGACCTTTTTAATTGTGTCTGAAAATATGGTGGCCTCTTTTGGGGAGGTGAGAATTTGTTACAGGAGAGGGATTCCTTGAGCTTATCTGTGACTGTGGTCAGTTAGCATCCTACACTGGGCAGGTGGTTGTACCACAGCACATGCCCTGGAAGCAGACAGGCTGCAGTCTGAGACTCTGCTTCCCAAGAGCACCTGCCTCAGAATTTGCAGCTCTAGCACTAATTTTTGGTACCGTAGTCCATGTACTTTCCTCCAGGATCTTCCCATGAAGAGCAGGCATAGCATCAAAGTGGCTGATGTTATAGTCCAGGTACTGAAAAAGTTAAATAAGAGCACGAATTGTGGACCATGTGAGACATATGACAAGTAGCAGCTGCTGATGTGTTCCAAGGAGCAAGTCATTCATCTCTTGGATTCTTTTTTTCCTTTAATTCATGTATTTCTAGGCTTGGTGTGTGAGGTTTTGTTTTGTCCATTTGAAAAGCACATTGTATGTGGATGTGTACTTGACTTTGCATGTATTCTTATTGAAAGCCATAAAATGAACTAGTCATTACACATTCAGAGATGTTGGAAGCACGGTTCAGTATTTCCAGGTTTATTGAAATAATGGTCCCTTGTTTGTTTTTCTACAGGCAGGCAAAGTAGAAACATAGCTGTGAACAATAACATAAACCTTGCCGTTACCAAGCACTTGGCAAGCAGTTTTTGGAATGCTTCTGCTTTTCCTGCTTGTACATAAAGCCTTAGAGAACTCTCAGACTGCAACATATTTCAGTGTAAGGGAACCAGAAATAAAATCAGGCCATATATTTCATGTGTTCAGTAATGGAGAACTGAGCAGGAAGAGACAGGTTCTTTTCTGAAAAGAATGAAAGATCTGAGCAGCTGATTCATGGTGAAGTAATATGCTTTTAGCTGAGAAGGTTTATTGTAGCTGAACCTCATGCCATCCCTCTAGCCGATATCTTAGATGAATCAGCAACTTGCTATTTTTATCTCAGCTGTACCAATAGAGTTTATAATATTGTTCTGTCAGTGCTATTTATACATCAACACATGCCTGACTACTCCAGGCTGTGCTTTTTTTTTCCAGAGTCTTGGATGATGTCATCATGAAGTAGACAGTTGTATTGAACAAAGGCTTTTTTCAGAACAGCAACAATTAAAACTTATGGCAAAGTACAACACAGACACCACTGAAATACAGAGATAAACTCCCCAGTTTTAACATAGCTCTAGACAGGGCTTTTGATCCCTCAGTAGCTGGTTCTTCTGGGAATGGCTTGAAGAGAAGTCCTACAGCTGTCAGTGACACACCTGGCCTTGGATGTTTGGATGTGTAGGGAGCAGTGTGCCCTGAAGCCTGGGACTGCTCTGCACAGAGGACTTGCTAATGGTGTGATTACTCAGGGAGAAAAAAAAAAAAAAAAAAAAGACTATTTTCTACTGTGAGCCCATTCTACATCATTTCGTTAGTCATCCACAAACAGAGAAAAAGGGTTTGTCTTTCCTTCTGCCTGAAGATATCCATCCACCTTGAATGTTTTTACTGTAATGGGAGGTTTTGAGGATGCCTTTACAGGTTTGGCCAGCCTGGAAGCCCACAGCCTTGCCATGTGCATCTTCCAAAAGCCAGGGGACTGAAGCCTATTGTAGTATGAAGCAGTGAAAGATCTACAGATGATTTGCAAAGGAAGAATTCATTGTCCTCAGTTGATGCCTTTTCATTTATGATGTTCCAGCGAGCCTGAAATTCTTCACTCCATCCCTATTCCCTAGTGCATCATGTGCATTTCCAGCTGTTTATCATCATTCCATAAGGCCAGCAACATGTCAACATCAACAGCTGTGTTCTTCTCATCTGCTACTTGTATTTGAGCCCTCAGAGTTTTAACCACCAAAACTGTCAATCAACACTGTTCAGACATGACATGTATAGCTTTTCCCTAGAAACAGTTTCTCAGGAGCTCCATGTGTCCTCCAGCCTAGCTATGACAAGCATGTCACTGTGTCACAGAGATAAAGGAGTTAACCCCCACCCTCTGCCTATGCTTTGTAGTTGATCACATTAACTAAGCAATTTGTTTCAGAAGTACTCATCATGTGAACACAATTACTACCTACTCCAATGGAGTTTCAGACCCAGGTGTGGAAAGCTGCTGTCAACAAAGTTAGTTGTTTTCCCCTCCATTAGTCCCCCCAGACTCTCCAGTGTGTCCCACAATCCTTCAAGGATTAGGTTCCCCCAAGCAGGAAAGCACTAGCCTACTCCTGGGGAAAACTGGCCCAATAGCCTTTTTGCAGTTACAGTGGCGCCACCCCTTGCTTGGGGATGCCCCTTCCCAGTGCTCTGACATTTACAAGCTCCCCTTAAATGACTTCTTTCCCAAGCCTTCTTCCAAAGTTTGGCTCTGTGCAAAACATGTCAGCATCTGACAAAGGCTCAAAACAGAAACAGAATGGTATAAATAGAAATTAAGTAAATTAGGAAGAGGTGCCAAAGAAGCAAAACCCTAATGATAGCTGTGACTGTGTGTGCATGTGCAGTGTGGCTTCCAGCAGTCGCCAGAGTGCCAGGCTGCCCCTCAGTATTCTTAGAAACATATGCATCTGCTGTGTCACTGGCACTGCTTGTTCAGCCTTGGACAGGCTTCTGCATCTTCTCTCAGACTTTTTAGAAAGCTTGGGTTCATGCAGAGATTTGTTGCCAGAACCCCAACCAAGCCAGCAGCAATCTCTTGGTGGCTGGATATTTTTTCCATGCTTGGTAAACCGTGCTTGTGCCACCTGGTCAATGCAAACAACCTTACCCTCCCTCCAGCCAGATTTTGTGGAAATTGTGGACAACCTGTGTTGTCAACGCAAAAATGATAGGATATGGTTTATTTCCTTTGTGAACCAAATGAAACTTGGGCCAAATTCCCAGCTGGAAAAAATCAACATGACTAAGGTGAAGTAATTTGTACCACCTGATGGTCTTCATTATAGCCAGAGCTGAAAAGATAGATCATTTGATACTTATTTGTTATTGATGCTGTTTTTCCATGGAGCCATTGATCACAAGTGAACAGGATAAATGTGTGAGAGCCATTCCCTGTAAGCAGAATAACAATGGTAGGCTCCAGGTTAAAGTCCTTCCCCAAAAGGCAAGTGGTTTTAAAATTGTGTGTGTGGTGCTGGGTCTGCTCAAGTAGCCCCAAGTCCCTGAACTTATGCAGATCCAGATTGCTTTATGCTGTGTCCTTATGCTACTCCTTGGCAGCTTGGCTTGCAGGTATGTAGTGGGGGGACTCTGGGGCAAGAGAGAGGTGATATTTGCTCTTCTGTGTAAGAGCTGTTGGTCTCCTGAAGCTCTGGGGAACTGCTGAGTATAATCAGTCAAACTGGAGATCTTTGATGCTGCAAAACAAATGGTGAAACTGTTAAGCAGTGTTTTAGGGAAAGGTAACATCTCCTGCATCTCCAGTTAGACCAAGTGATGTGCTCAGGAAAATGCGGACAAGGTTTTGGGCACGTGGTTCTGTGTAATTAAAAGGAGCACACTGAATGAATGGGCCTGGAGTAAGGGAGGCAAAAATAGAAACAGCCATCTGTCAATACACTACTGGATGGCTAATTGGGAAGCCTCAGGTCTCAACTGCTAAAAGTCCTGCCTCATTTCCTTACAAAATTGAGACAGCAATAGCAATCTCTCCTCAGGGACTAGGCACAGCTCAGTGCAGCAGGGTGTCTGGATGAGCCCCCCAATGTGCTTCTGCGTCAGGTAGGATGCTGCTGTGTGTGCCAAGAGGCATTTCTGTCTTGAGGATCACCACCTTCCTGTGGTCAGGCAACAGGAAAAGTCCCCATGGCAGCAAAGATAGGGAAAGGACTTGGGGCTGGGTCATCTCTGTTGTCTCCGCCTGCTTGGGCAGGAGAATTTCCTTCACGGCGAACAGCCCAGCTGCAACGCCTGAAACAGAGAGGAGGCAGCCCAGCTGGGGCAGCTAGACTTTTCAAGATGAGATCCTTACATTGCTTTGAGATGTTACCTCTACAAATAGTACATGAATGTTATAAATATATATATGTAAATGTGTATTTAATGATTGATTTCATAGTCACCACATGTTGGAAACATTGTTATTGCGATGTTATAGACAGGAGTTAGACCAAATTAAAGACAGGAAATTCCAAGGTATTGTTCTTATGGAAACTGTGACAGCTGAATTATATGGGCTTGTTAAGGAACTAAAGATAACCCCATTCAGAGTAGATAAAGACATTATGTATGAGCAAGGAAACTGAATTACAATTGCAGTAGGAACCGTAAGTCTGAATATCTTGACTGTTCTGTGCAGTAAATGGAAACTCCACCATGCTGTTATGTTAATTTGGCACCTTTTATTTAGGGATGAATCTTGAAATTCTTTGCCTTAAAACACCAGTGGAGGTAATGGAGAGTTTTAAATCCAGAAGGATTCAGACGTGGGGATTTGATGCAGGTAGGATGAACTTCCATCTTGATTGTTCCTTCTGTTGTGATTTGGTGGCATGTGTGACCATGGAAAGCATCCTGAGTCATCTACGGACTCACTGGGAGGAGACTGCACAACTTGCAGGATCCTAGAGAGCATCCATGGCCCACCTGAAGGTCCCAGTACCCCTTTCCTACCACCGCCTGTGCCTGATCACAGACAGGGGCACTTACAAGCTATGAATAGCTTCCAGACAGTTCTCAGGGTGACTATGGGGATGAAGGCCTCCAACATATCTGCCTGCACCCTTGCAGCTGCCAGGCTGTTGAGTTGGAGTAGGACCTCGGTAGAGCAGTTTTGGTGAGGAGAGCGTCTTCAGGGGAGCTCGTTTTATCTTTGGGGGGGGGCAGTGGGGTTTAGTATCTGCTGCTCCTGCTAAGTGCCCATCCCGAGGAAGCATCCCAGCAGCCGCAAACGCCTGCTCCAGGTAGCCAAAGGGAAGGGATGCCTCTGCCAGCAGATTTGGAAAGGGATGCTTTCCTTTTAGTGTCAAGTCAGAATTTTACAGTATGAAAATCTGATTTAAAAAAAAAAAAGAATATATTTCAGTGGGTAATTCTTCATCCAGTATTTGAAACTTGGCACCCGTGCACTGGCTGTGCTTCTGAGACCCAGGGGAGCCGCTGGTCAGTTGGGCTTTCTCTCAGGGCTGGGTCTGGGCTCAGGCTCTGCCCCAACTCTGGCAGAAAACACCAGCTGGGTTTTCTAAGGTGGCAATGGAAGAAGTTTTTCTGTAATTTTATTGCAATGCCCCTACCTTTTCTTCCTCTGAGGCAGTAATCAGTCCAAGTTTTGTTGCCATAACATTACGCGTGTGGAATTTGAGACATTTTGCTTCTGCTTTGCTTTGTTTTAATCAGGCTTGCTTGAAATGTCATATTTAAATGAGAAAAACAGCAAGGCTATGGAAATCTCAGCCATAGACTGTGAGGCAGTAACTGTGTATAGAGCTTGGCACGAGGCACTGGGACTACCTGAAATGTCTAATTGCCACCCATAAATATCAAATATCATTATGTGTAGAGAAGGTGAGTGCAGAGGACAGAAAATAGTTTCACTCTATGCTGTACTATGATTCATGCTTTTAAGATCAAGATTAAAAGTCTCTGTTAGGTTCCAAACTATGATTTTATTTTCATTTACATCAAAGGATTTAAGAGCCTTCAAAACTCAGTATTTTTAAAAATAACTTAAAACATACTGTCTGGCAATGCAAGTCTCAGTTAGCACAGAAGCAGCCAGGCTCTCCTCGTATAAAGCAAATAACTGAAAAAATCAGAATTAAAGAAATACCTTGTCCTCAATTTCACTCTGACAGCTTGTATTGTATTTTTGTTTCAGGAAAAAAAGACTCTATGAAACGTGGGCCCTTGTAACCAGGACATAGCCCTGGGTGATATGGCCTACAGCTCAGCCAAACCCATGCACCATAACAGCTTGTGCAAAGGCTCAGAGGATTGATTTGAATTTTTGGGCTTGTTTGTATTTCAAAAGCAAAGCCACTGAGTTGCATCTTGAAAACCGTATTCCACTGCAGGTTTCCTCAAAACACAGCTCGGGTTTGATCAAAAGGTTCCCAAATCTGCAAACCTTTTGACAAACTCAACAAATGTTTACACTTTCAAAGTAAACCCCAAACCAAGTGCATTTGCATGAGCTGGCACCTTGCTATGGGAATTTTTTTTTTTCTCTCCCCTCCCCACCCCGCCTCGTTCTTGCCAAAATCCCATCAATGCCCTGGGACTAGGCTTTCAAGGATGGCATTCTAATATTTTTATTGATAAACACACCATCAGGCACAATAAATAAATAAATATCTACACCCAAACAAAATATTTAGCTGTACTTGAAAAACCCCAAATAAAAAGCAATTTTGTATTTTGGTTTAAGTTAATGTCCATTTATGCGGATCAGGCTGCACAGTGTTCCCTTGTCCAAACCACTAAGATAATCCTTACTGCATGGAGAAATACATTTTAATTACGGAGCAATAATATTGTGTCTTCTTTTCTTGCTGTATGCATTTTTTTATCAGCAGACAAAAGCTGACATTTATTTTACTGATAGCCCTGTATTTCCCCTCCCGCTACCACCGCAGCAGAATTTCCCTTGCCCAAGGAAATTGAGAGGATCAGAGCACATCTGATGTTCCATTAATTTAAAACGGCTGCCAGGACTTGCATATTGTAGCAGCTTTAAAGTGATTGAATTTGGATTATTTCAAACTCTGGAAAGTCCTGCCTTGCCTGACAGAGGCGTATCAAGTGACAAAATAAAATACGATCCCAGTATGAGAATATCTGTGTGTATGTACATTCTCTTCCCTGTGCACACAGACAGATTAGAAGGAATGGAAAGAGCAACCCTAATTTTTTATATATATATTATTTTTTTGGTAGCAGGCCCCTTCTTTAAGCTGTAGCCCAGCTAAGTGGAGACACCTGGTGTTTGTTGCAGCGAATTCACTAAACCCATGCTAAATAGGGAGAGGAGGGGAGTGTGGGGTGCCCTGGCTGGTGCCCCCTGGCAGGGTTTGTCTCCCCCAAGCCTGCTGCCCCCCTGCCAACCTGTCAGTGTCTCCCCCCAGAAGCTCTATGTATCAGAAGCTTCATCCTGTCAGGTGTTAAATTAAAGCGCTAACTTTGGGGTAATAACTGTTCTGCAATGCTTAGCAAGCGGCTTGTGTAACGTCGTTCCAAAAGCAGAAAAAAGTTTACACATGGCCAAGGGGATATTTAAGTTTCACTACAAAAGAAATGCTGCGGCTGCCAAGGCCTGATTACTCATAAAATCCACAGCATTATCACCATCCATCACTGACGTTCTTTTAATGACCAAACTAAAAAGAGAGACATCAAAGTTGGGGGCGGTGGTGTCATCGTCGTCGTTTTTCAAGACTAAGGTTCCCTAAATAGAGGACAAATACTGGAGCTTGTCATATTTTTTGACCAAAAAACCTGAAAAATCATTTGAATGAATCACAAAGCATATGTTATGTTTTGCTGTAAAAGCCATGAAGTTTATGCAGTGCTCTATTATGGTGACTGCTTGGCTTTTCATGCATTCCTAAATTACCATGTAATCTAAAACCTTGTTTTCAGCTGCTCTATATTGGAAAGTCCCTTGCAATAATCAGGATGATTACAGGCTAGTGCAGAGAACAAAACTTGTTTGTATTATTGCAAATAAAAATGTAGTTTATCAGAAATTTTACCTTTCAAGGGAAAAATAAAAATAATAATAATAATACACTTTCTCTTTTCCCTTGCTGGAAATATTTTAAACATGGAATTAATTTTGGCGACTCTACAACTTAAAAACACATGGATACTTGGTGTAAAAATATGTTTCTTTCCTGTAGGGACTTGACTCTAATTGGTGTGCCAAAACTATCTCACAGAGATTTCATTGTCTTATCTACTTACATCATCTTAATGCGATTTTATTTTACTTTGTCAAAGTCATATTAATGTAAATGTGTTCTTGATAGCAAACAGAGTTCTTTTTTATGCTAAACAGGATTCAGCTGACTCTAATAAAACAGCTTGCAATCCATTAGGCTATAACTGTAATATAGTTATTTTGTTTCCCAAATAAAGACTGTGTCAGAAAGCTGTATAAGGATTTTTGTCTTGTTTTTCCACAATAATTGCTTGGGTGGGGTTACATTCTGATCTTTAAATGAATAGTATCGCTTGGAACAAACACTTCATATATCTTTTATCTTCCCCTTGCAATACAGTTCTGAGTTTTCTTTGAAAATGCAAAGCTACTTTTCCAGATAAGTCATCAAAATGTTTCCAAAGTATTTTAACTGCCAGATTAACTATATCTTGAATACAAAGATAGATGGCTTACATTCTTTATGCAGAAATCTTGCCAATGCATAGCAACTAGCAACAAATTAATTTCTTTTGCAACAGTAGGGGGAAAAAAAGGCAAAAAAGAAAACCCTGCTTTGCTATGCAAAGCTTAAAAAGGTAAATAGATATTTAAAAAGAAAATAAGGTTACTCATTCTGAAAGGGTAATCTGTAAGCAAAGAACAGAGGATTAAACGTAAATTTGCTTTCTTTACTGAATCTGTGTTCTATCCTTCTCTTAATGTATTCAGCTAATTAAGGACTGCAGTGACCTTGTGGCAGATTTTGAAATCTAGGAATTTCTAATTTTTATTTTATTTTTATTTCTTTTAATGCTGCCTCCCCCGCAGAGCTTAATAAAATCTGTTTCAGGTCAAAGTCTGTTTATGTCAGCAATGTTCATACTACACAACTAAAATGTTTTAATGCATTTATCAACTGGAAAATATTGCAAACATTTCATTTCCTTTGATACAGACACAAAAAACCCTCTGCCTTCATTGCAAATTCTTGTTCATATGAATCACTCTGAGTAATATTTGCTTTAACTTTCGTGTGGTTCTACAAACAGCCTTTATATGGCTGGACTTCAAAGCTGGGAGAAATAAAGGTTAGAAATGTGATAGGAGTAATCTATTATTAGGCATGAAACATTAAACCACTTTTAGTTATAAGCCTTAAAACCTGAATAATCTGGGTTTTTAACTTGCTGCATATTTATTGTGTTTTCAGTTACTTAAGTCATTTAGCATGGAGGGACTGTTTTGAACAGAAATATTTTCCATAGGAATACAAACCACAATTGGGTTTAATTTTTCCTAATATTTAATTTAGAAAAACTGCAATATTATAACAGACGTCTCGTATGTCAAAGCTGAAATACTCTGCTCGGTGTTTCTCGCAGTGTAAAATTAATCTGTTACCAGCACGCTGACCCGAAAGTCAGGTTTTAGTGAAATTAGGCACAGGGTGAAGGGAGGGGGGTGGGAAGGGAAGATAAAAATCTCGTTCTTCAAATAGCAGGGAGGGGAAGAAAAAAAAAACCCCACAGAGGAATGTCACAGCCCACCATTGACATCAAATGACAAAACCCGACCCAAACACGTGTGTCTGTGAGAAGTTTCTTTGACTTAAACACGCCATGCCAGCTGGGGTTTATTCCTTGCTGCTCCTGCTGGGGGGATGCTGGTAGTAGCTCTGCACGGGGCGTTGCTGGGGAAGGAACACCCTGTGCCCCCTGCACGTCACCGTCCCCCCCCTTCCCTCTCCCTGGTGTAGTTACGGTGTGAAGAACGTGTTAATGGTCCAAGAGGAGCTGGATGTCCTGAAGGGATCGCTGTGGGTTTGGGGGCCTTCAAACTGTTCAGCTGGTGGGGTGGGTAGGAACAGCATTGCACGTTGGTACCGTTTTGTTTTGGTTGAGTCTGTGTGCTAATACAGTAGATTAAAAATAAGCCCGACAGTTGAAAACACATAACAGTTCAAGCCGAACAAGACAGAGAGTAATAAACCATCATTTGGAATCCAAAATTATAAATCCTCATGAGCCTGGGAAAGCACAAGAGTGCACTCTGGCCACAACCCTGGTCCCACCAGCACCAGTGGGAGTTTTACCATTGACAACACCAGCCCTGTTGCCTTTTTCTGTTGATTTCAAACCTAAAAAATTCATTCTGTTTCCTTAGGTCCTGCTGTGCCAAGTTACTACAGCTGCTGGTTTTCTGGCTACCTTGCTGACAGTGGAACAGAGGGATCTGACCCCGGTGCCTCCATGAGGACATTGGCCACCTCAGAGACCAGGAGAGAGGTTGCTGGGGAGACCTTGGCAACCTGGAAAACAAACCTGAAACGTCACACAAGGTAGGTAATATTCAGATTAACAGCGTTTGTGTGTGGAAGGTGGCATCTCCAGGCTGCCCTGCTCTCACATCGGTGTCGGGGATGTTTAAGGAATTTGGTGGCTTCTCTACACTGCCTGTGGGATGGTCCCAGGGAGTGTGCAGGGACAAAGCCCAGTGTCCCGCTTGGGGCAGATCTGAAGGAGTGGAAGGTCTCAGGGACTTTAGACTGATTGGACGAAGTCATCTGTGTGCGAAACCTGGAGTAACCAAGTGAGTGGCACGGTGTTGGGAATGGCTCAGTGGTGATTTGCCTGTGAGAAGTGGAAAACTCTGGCTGGCCATTTACGTTTCGGTTGACGGAAGAAGGGCTACACCCACCCACCTCGTTAGTATAAAACAAGGCATCGACCACACCGTTGGCTCCACCTTTCTTTCTCCCATGCTTTTAGCGCGTCTGGTGCTGAGCCAGCCTGGTTTAATAGGTTACCCTGCAACCCGCGGGACTGCAGCACCTCTGCAAGGTTGCACATTCACAGGAAGTGTTTGTGCACGAAGCCGTGACCGTTGCAGACTAAGGAGCAATAGCCCTGGCCAGCCACCGCGAGAGATGTTAATGTTGCTGGGGAAGGTGAAAACGTAATCAAAACCGTTTATTTGGGGGGGAGCGTGGGACTGCGTGAGGTGATAGTTTCTGAGCAACAAATATCTGTAATTCACTTTTCCTGGTCTTACAGACTTTTAATTCGCGCTACAAATTTGGTCAGTTGGAGAACATGTAAACACCCAGAACTGTACGGGGCGATCCGTTAAACTTTAACTTATTGTAGACTTAAAAAAACAGAAAAAATTATCCCGCTCTTATGATATTAAAAACATAAGGGGAGAGAGGTGCCAGGCTAGTGAATGAAGCCAGCTGACTGCTGAGAAGAGGCTATGGTTTTGCTCCATAGCTTTGCCGTTTTCAGTAATCTGACTCACTGAGATATTTTTAGACACAGTAACAACTTCCATTGTCAAGTAATTTTTCATTGGAATTTTCCTCAAATTATGCTGTCCTCTTGGCCCCCAAATTCCTTTCTTCAGTGAAGCAGTGCTGCCCTCCATGCCCCAAGGAGGAAGGGGAGGCATGGAAGACTCTGATGATTCGGACCACATGGTGGAACAAGATAGATCTCAGAGTCAGGTTGGCAGGATATTTCCCTTTCTTCAAAGATCTCCAAACCCAGCAAGCTTTTCTTTGATATCTTTCCAAATGGATTTATCAGCATTGGGGCATACATTTGTTTAGATTGTTCCTGTAGGGTGCGACTTTCAAAAGAGCAAAAGAGTGCCAAGTGCCAAATTCTCACCAAGTTCTCCCTAAATATTTCCTCAGCTCCCTTTGAAAATCCTAGCTGTGCTCCCCGTCGCTCTGTGCATCCCTGCTGGATAGATGCCCATGGTACCCTCACAATGTGGGCATAGGGGATACAGGAAAGATTTTGACATTTCAAAAAACAGGCGGAGGAAGAAGTGGCTCTAGACAGAGGAAATGCATGAGAACATGGAGGTTGGGGAGGAAACAAAGAGGGAAATGGAAACCAAACTCCCTAGACCAACCATCTTTCTTTTTCTTTATTTTTTTTTTCTTTTTTTTTGCCCTTCCTCTCTATTTACTAATTCTTACAGGTTTTCCTTGATATGTCTTAGTTAAAACAGAGGTGAGCGTACACTATGTATCAAGAATACGGGCAGAACTTGGGTTGCACAGAAGAGATGCCGGTGACCTGAGGGCCAGGTAAAGACTGCCAGAGCTATTTGATCTCCTGCCCTAGGGAAAGGGCCTGATGAGGGCTGCTTGGAAAGGATGTCAGAGAAGGAATTTTTGCTTTATGGGTAAGGAGATACAGTGGCTATTTCTGATCTGTTATAGGTGCATTAATGATTTGTGAGCTACAGCAGGGTTTGTGCATCCTCTTTTTTTTTTTTTTTTTCCCCAGGCAGAGAATATCTTTCCAAGTTTCCTAATACCATATTTGTAGTCATGAACCTGGCAGGTTTTTTAAATGGTAAGTACCTAGAGATTGCTGAGAACCGCAACGTGTCTTAAATCTAGTTTGTTCTTACTGCCTCCTGGTTTCCAGATAAAATTTAAGATGTTGATTTTGCCCCCAAACCCACATGGCTTGGTCTTAGCAAGGGAAAGTGGTTCTGTTAAGGTTGGGTTTACAACATGAGCTATATAAGGCTCAGCACGTCCCTTCTTGTCCCAGGTGGACCCCAGGATTAGATGTTGGCTCCCTAATTCAGTGGGGCCGGACATAGACCTGGGGCAGCAGCCATGCCTGGTGCTTCTGAGGAGGGAAAGGAGGGTGGGGTGCTGGGGCAAGGAGGGCGCAGGGACCCCTGGGTCTGTACCACTCGCAGAAGGCTGGGGGGCAGAAGGGAGAGCCTGGAGGGAGCTCTTGGAGAGACTCCCCAGTTTGTCACTGGGGCACTGGACAGGGCGAACATCTGGCCAGGGAGGTCCTCAGATCTCAGCACAGGACTTGGGTTTTGAAAGGAGGTTTGGCACTCCTGATTGTAACCTTTGGGAAATCAGAATTTCCCTTTGGTTTCTTTCAAACATTCAGATACCGAGAATAGATCGGGACCTTTCTTATGTGTTTTGGAGATCTAATAAAACATACAACTCTGCAAAAGTCCTTTGTCATATGCAATTAAATCATCATTGCAAATCTATCTGAACATGGCACTCCAGCATCAGCCTCCAGATGACATGTAACGCGCTTGTGGTTTGATGGTCTTCACTCAAAATGCTGGCTAAAATATTTTTATCTTTGGATTTATTTTTAGAGTTTATGGTTGAAAGATTTCAGCTGTGGGCAGCCCTTCCTGTGGCTTTTAGCAGCGACACTTGCAGTTGTGTTGCACGTAATTAAACAGCCAACAATACTTAATGAAGAAATAAATAACATCAATAAAGTAGTAAATAATTATATGCAGGCAAACACCAAAGACATTATCCATCAGGCAACAGCTGTGAGCATTAGTTTTGATTAATCAATAATGTTGTACAATAGGAGCAGGAATGCTGGCCAGGCCTCTGGGGGAATCACCTACGCTTTTCTAAGCAGCAAGCTTTGTGATTTTAAGCAGAACTTTCAGCAGAATCCTTAATTAAATGTAACAGCCGGGAGCTCCTCCATCAGCAAACGCCCCACTTCTCACTGAGAAGTTAAACACTGAGTTTAACCGAGACCGACCTCAGGCCTCGCCTGTAGTTTGGAAGGTTTGTTGACACATCTGTGTGGGGGGGATGCTATGGGTACCAGGTCCATCAGGGAAGGTACTGTCTGGCTGAGGGTGCTTGTATTTTGTATCGAAATGTAAATACAGTTGAAATTTTGCACATGCACTGCGGCTCCTCTGGAGCCCAGCATGGCTGGGGCCGTGCCGAAGTTGGAGAAGTCTGGTTCATCTTTAACCGTACATACCTCCCGGACAGAGGAGCCTTAATAACGCTTTCAGGAGAAATGGATCTCCTTCCAAGCACATCCCTCTTCCCGAGCGCTCCTGCCACCAGCCCATTGATTTCCGCAGCACCTCCGTGGGCAGCAGCCCTGAACCGTGCTGAGAGGTTCCTCACCGATCATCGGTCAGCCAGACTGCCGGCTTCTTCCTTTCCTTTTTATTTTTTTTCTCTTCTTTAACGTATGAAGAGCCTAAAAGAATGCAAGCCTTTCAGAAAGACTGATCATGGCACTAGATCCCAGGCTTGATAACAGGCACAAGGTTTTATAGCCCTCACCCCATTAAATGAGAAAGAGGAGAAGGGACGGGAAGGGTTTCTGGCATGTCAGGGACCCAAGCTCTCATCATGACAGCTTGTTCTTCATGAAGCCAATCACTGACGACTTCATGGCATCTGAATAAACAACAGTACCGCATTGCTTCCAGCGTAGCTCCAACCCTGGTGAGACTTCTCCACAGGAGCACAAGGAGAAAGCGGGGAGAGAAGCGAAGTGCTGTAGCTTGGCTTGCAAGATCAGAACAAACCAGAGGTGCAGACCCACATCTGAAAGGTTATTTTAATTCTGGACGATGGCTGATGCATGTAAGAGTTTTACAGGCATGAGCCAAATGGGTTTGTTGAGCTAGAAATGGCAAAAGTTTGGAGAGGTATGGACAGCGTTTGTTTGAAACTGGAGGTTTGCAGAAAGTAATGGAGGAAATATCTGTACTGCTTAAAATCCCAAACACTTCCCAGAGATCAGTCTTGGAGCCTTTTTTCCAAACCCTATCAGGGGGAGGACCAGGAACAGAAATCTTCTTGCATGATAATTGCTGATAGCGCAACAAAACCCAGAGGGTTTCCTTACCCACTTCTCAACACACAAGCACTAATAAACTTCTGTGATAACTTTAATATTCCTGATAGTCTCTGTGGGCTCCTTCTCCCAAACGTGAATCTCATTATCCTCTGTGAACCCAAAATAAATTTGTGGGTGTTTAAAGGTGTAGCCCGTCAGTTGTGGCATTGCTGCCTGTTCCCAGCCCCTCATACAACCCATTTCCAAAGCACGTGCCAACTGGGTACGGCAGTGCTGACTGTGCTCCTGGGGGCTGGTGGGGCAAACAGGAATTCCAAAATCTACGCAAATCTGGTTTGGTCCCAGGTAAATGATACTGAGTGAAATCAAGGGAAAAGTGCTTACAGTTCCTCTTCAAGAGCAGAAGACAGGGTTACAGGTCACCTCCTTCACCCATGAAGTTTACTGGGCGTGCTCATCTCAGTGTTGCGCAGAGCCCATTTGGTTAATCATCCTCTGCGACGTCTGTGGCACATCCAGAGGCCCAGGTTACACAGACACGTTCTCCTGTGTGGACAGTAAGGCTGGTGAGGGCAAATTGAATACGCTTCCTGCAAAACAAAATATCAGTTGCATGTTTTTAAATAATTAATACAGTGCAGGTAACCTATAAAATTCCTAGAAGACAGGAAAGCATATCAATAAACCAAAGGTACAGGCAGGACACAGGGGCGTGGGGTGGTGGGGGGGTTGTGGTTGCCTCCACTGGCTTCAGGACAGTATTTATGGCAGGTATTAATCTGTTCAGTGAGATAAATTAAAAAAAAAAAAAAAAAGAAAAAAAAGCATTTGGTAAAGTATGGATCTCCCTCCAGTAAAGCAGCATCTTAATAACAGGTAACATATATTGACTTGACTTCAAAATAAATCTTTTTTCTAAGTCCAATTATGAAGTACCGTAAATATTTTTTTTTCCCTAATTGGAAGAAGATTTCTGCAGACCTTTTCTCTCAAGCAGACAATATTTGGCATCCTGTGAATTGCATCAGATAAGACAAGTGGATGATATTCAGGTATTTCTCTGCAGTCCTGTTATTCCTGCTTTCTTTTACTGAGATGGAATCCTGCATTTCTGAACCCGGGAAGGGCAGATTTCAGCAGGCTGCCTCCTTTCTCCCTGTCCTGAGCCTGCAGTTCCCATTGACTCTGCTCAGAACAGGTTTTCCCTTAGGTTACCATATTCTGGTTATTTTCCTATGAGTGGAGCAATGCCCCAGGTGCGCAGTGCCAGGCAGCCAGCTCTTGCCTTGCCCTTGGCACCTGGCCCTGGGGCTGCCACCCTGGACCCAACTGTCCTCTGGTTCATTGAAATGTAGAGGTTGGAAGTCAGATTTTGAAGGACTGCAATTTTCAGAGCCCTTTTGATTGCAAAGCTAGGTAAAGCACCTCTCAAAATCATTATTCAAATGTAGCATATGTTTTGCTGTGAATTTTCCGTAGAACTCTTTCCAGTGACTTCCAAAATAAATGAGACTTTGCATAGTACTTTTTCCGTATTTAACATTGCCTTCCCGGCGTTGCAGCCAAGGCTTCCTTTTAAAGGCATGTGCATGAGATTATGCAATCGTAGTATTCCGGATACCCAGAGCAATTAAAATAAATCAGGCTAGGTATAATGAAGATGAGCCAAAGCATCTGTTTCTCAAGAGGATTTAAAAAAAAAAAACCACCAACTCTCTCATCCCCAGAGGCCTGGATCCATAGTGGTTAGACCTCAGAGATTCTTGTACTTTGGAAATGTGTCCAGCGCTCACTTGGGTAAGGAAAGGAGTTGGAAAGGAGGAGGAGAACGACTCTTTGGTGTGGCAGATATCTGTGCTCCCTGGGAACAGGGGCTGGATAACCCTAGATGTTTGGCAGAGCTGGACTTGCAGATCAATTCTTTTTCCCTTCTAGTATTTTAGTTTGACGTGTACCTGAATAGAGAGGAGGAAGGATGACTTTTGCGTCCTCTCCAGTGTTTACCAGACAAGTCTTGTGTTTATAATCTGTAGTTATTTCAGCTCGACTGCAAGGACGGTTCCGCGGGAGGTGCCGAAATGGCCATCCCCCCGGTTGCTGGGGACCACAGCCACCCAGCACTTGCTTATTGAGCTGGTTGTCCTGCAAGGCAAGAAGCAACTTTCAGGCGGAGGGGTTGAGGTACCAACAGCTGGCTTGCTTTGTTTCTCCTCTACTGCTGCTTGGTGCCAGGTGCCAAAAGCCTTTTTCAGGCAAAATTTGGGGGAGGTGAGTTGCTGGGCAGTTCCCAGTGGGTTGTTTGCTGAGCTACCTCAAGTATGCACTTAGGTAGGAACGGCTTGAAGACAGCTCTGCCAAAGGTTAAATGCTGATAAACTGTGCTGGATGATAAACTCATCAGCTTTGTTGAATTTGTATCTCAGATAAAGGATGAAGACATGGGAATAAAAGCAAAGAAGTGACTACTAGAGCTTACAGGAGAAAGTCTGCTTGCAAAGAGAAGAGGGAGGTCATGGTGGTGGACACACCAGCCCTGTGTCCTCCAGCTGCAAGCGTGGGACTGGCCAGGAACCTGGCAGGTATGTGCCAGGAGCCCTTTCTTTGTGTCACTGCATCTCATCCTAGTGTTAAAAAAGATCCTGACGACCCAGAAGTCATATGTCCTTGCACAAACCAAACTGGGAAAAACAGAAAAACTCAGTCCCAAAACAGAAGAGCAAGAGCTGCCATAAGCACTTAGATGTGGGCAAGGTATTCAGAGTCAGCCAGGAGGTGAAGTCCCTGCTTTCAAATGAGGGCAAGGCAGAAAAGGGCAAATTTTGAGTTTGGTTGGTGCATCCCTTGCCTGGGAAACCTGCCTTGCCTTCCCTGGCTTGCTCTCTGGCAGCACCAGCTGGCTCCTCCAAGATAGCTGCTTACCCTCCTCTGGGGATCACCAAATTTATATAAAAACCCTATTTTCTCAGGGGAAAAAAAAAAAAAAAAAAAGCCATGTAGACTAAGACCTGTTAAGGGGAAAGAGGTCAGCTTGTTTACTTAAACCGATTTAAATCTGGCACACTGAGAATAGCAACTTGCTTTGACCACTGACTTGGGTAAATATGGCCTGGCATTCTTAGAGACGGTATTTCCAGCTCCAGCTATCCCCATCACGCAGGGATATATATACATATGTATATTTTCACTAAAAACAGTTGAGGTAAATTATTTGACAGGAGCTGGATGTGAAATGGCTGGTGTGTGTGTTTCCAGCGCACCATTTGGAAACTGAAGCCCATCTAAAGTCCCACCAAGCGACGTCCTCTTCTGAGCTTTATGGTTAAAAAAGGAATAGTTTGGTCGTGTTTAGGATCATTTCCAGTGGAGAGATTTCATTTGGGATTTTGTGAGAAGGCAGCTATTTCTAGCAGATAAATTAGCATGTTTTCTGAAGTGATATAGGCAGGAAAGGCTAGCTGGGGATAGCTCGCTGGACAGTGACGGTATTTCAGCTTTGAAATGACAATTCAGCCCTTCGACTCGCGATGAAATGATCTCTCTGGCCTCAGCTCCCTCTTTCTTTCGCAGCCATCCACGCTACCACCGCATATAACAAGGCATAATTTTACATAAGTAGAAGACTGTGCTCTGAGCCAATATACAAGTCATACCTGATTGAATATTGCCATTTCAGAGCCGCCATCTAATCACATTTTTCAGGCTGTGTGAACCAAATAATGTTGTTATAATTACACACACTGTTTGTGTGTATGCACGCATGTGTATTATATATGTATAATGACATTAGGATGATAATATAGCTGTTTCTATTAGCTCTGTGGTATTAATAAGGTATGACAGAAAGTTATTTGATACTATTTGAAATCCCACTTGCATTTTCATATTGCTCTCAGATGTAATTCAGGGACTTGATTTTTATGAGTTATGGCTCTGATGTCACTTGTATTTTTGCCCGTAATAGGTCCCACTGGAGCAAAATTCATCAGACTCAATTAACAGCATCTGAAAAGTGTATCTTGGTTAGCAACCGATCAGGCAGAAACCGCGTGGGCTCTGTTTTAGCTGACCCATCACCCCGTGCCACTACATGAAACCAGTTTTCCAGGCAGCAGGAAGCAGCCGCCACAGCTTGCTGCTACCAGGAGAGTTCAGCAAAGAATTTTGGGGCTGCCGAACCACCGGCTCTTCCTGTCCCACAGCTAAACTCCGTGTTATGGGGCTCATAATGCTCTGCGGCCATCTGGGCACCCTACTAGTTTCTGCATTTGCAGGTGATCCATCCTACCACAGTCACTTTTTTACCGTTAAATCTCTTGATACTCAGTGATGATTATTTTTCTTAACCAGCCTGCTCCTAGAGCCCGGGGGCAGTGGGGTGATTGTTCCAAGTGAGCTGCTAGCAGTCCTGCGGGGGAGCTTAAAAACATGCTGCCACGATGACAAAAAGAAATGCAAGGTAAATAAAAATAATTCCAAGTGCACATACGTATTAAAGGCTGGGATTTGAAAGCTGATCTCACGTGGGGTATACGCTCAGTTCGGTCGCTGATTAGGGCTGCTGATTTTTTGGAGGGAAGAAAAGAGCCCTGACTTGTGGTATTTTTTTAATGCTTTGAGCTGGTGATTTGAACGCCTGATCTATAGGCCTCGCAAAGTGAGAGACTGAGCCCAAAACCTGCTGAAGTGACCACATGGGCCTCCTGGCAACTTCAGAAGGCTTTGCATCCTGCCCCACGCGCCGAGCGGGAGCCCCAGCAGCTCCACCACCACCACCGCCCCGTCTCCCACCCTCAGCGCTCCATGTAACACCCCTCCATGTCTTAAAAACCTGGAAGAGAAGAGCTGTGAGTAGAAAATGAGGACGCCAAGTAAAGCACCCCAAAGCCATGCCTGCTCACCAGCCCCACTCGGGACAGCGCGGCTCGCAGAGTGGGTCAGGCTGGGTTTCCTTCCAAGCGTAAAACTGGGCTTGAAGACTCCAACTGCTTCCTGTCTCCCAACATGCCTGACCACAACTATTTTTAATTGTAAGGCATGAAAATGAAGTTATTTAGTAAATTAAGGCTTTAAATGCTTTTTGATTCAACTTTGACTGTTTATTAGGGCACGTCTTGTTTTGGCTTTTATGCATTCATTTCCAGCTACCGCTCTGCCTGATCCTCATCTTATTTCCTTTGTAATCTACAGATCCTCTGTTGTTATCATTGCTGTGCTTTATGGTTTTGCATTACTTTATTGACTTGGTATACTGTAGGCTGCTTTGCTTTTTTTTCTTTTCTTTTTTTTTTTTTCCCCTCCCTGCACTGAAAATAGCCTTTTATGAGAAGCTTAAGCAAAAGCCTGGAATGTCCAAAGGAAAGCACAGAAACATTACAACATTTTGCACATTTCTTTTGGCCAGAGAAAGATACAAAATACTCATACAAAGAAACTCATCCAGTGCCTGCAGGACAAAATCCAACTTTTGATTATATGTGGAATTTCAATTTCTGCTATAAACAAGCTGTGTATTTTAGAGTTTTATTATTATTATTATTTTGAAGTATAAAGTGTTTTCTGGGGGAGAAGGCTCCTATACAATTGATGTCAGAGCAATGATGAACAATGCATACCCTTGCTGCTGGGAATATGTTCTCTTCTGTGCTGCCACAGCCTCTGTTAATGTCCCAAACAAAATGCTACCAATACTGGAAACTTCAGCAGGATGCTGATGGTCCCACCATCCAGCAGCACTGGTTGAAGGGACACCGTGGGCTGGGGGCTGGAGGGTGATGGAGAGTGAACTCCTTTTGCCCATGCTGGGCTCCCTCCCCTGCTCCAGAGATACTAGGGAGTGGCAGGGAAGGGACCTGCAGGGTGATGGGCAGATGGCCCTCATGCACCTTGTTCTCTTCTGACAGCTTTGGGCATCTTGGCTTCTAGCAAAGCAAATCTCTACCTGCAGGAGACAGGGTGTCCCCTGCAAGTGGCAAATGGCCCTTGGGAATGGCCTCTGCTGCTGTCTCAAGTGTGAAGCTGGGCTCATACTGGACACCAAACCTTCAGAAAATCAAAGCTCAGTGAGAAGAGACCTACCTACCCAGGGGACCTTTGAGACATTCTGGGTCTTGAGGTGAACATCAGCTCATCCCACCATCTGGATTTAGGCTTTAGATGTAACCCTTAAGGACATAAACTCAAGGACAGACACTGGAGTCGAGCTCCCCCAGGATGTGGAGGTGAGATGGAGTCCTGCAGGAGCTCAAATGCATTGAGTGATGGCTTGGGACATCATGCATAATCCCTGCCTCCCAGTGTGCTACATGGATACACAGTCTCTGCTGAGAGGACCAAAACGTGCCTTTGCGTGGTTATCCAGCCTCACCACCTTATGTCTAACTGATAGCAGCTGTAGTGCCCTGGCTTGGAGGGAAGGATGGGGGTCTGCAGTAGAGCTGTGAGTGATGATCCATGGAGCGGGCAGGGGCTCAGGGCCAGTGCAGAGGTTGCCAGCAGTGCCGGGGCCCCAGCTGCTGGGGCAGGAGCACAGACATTCGGGCACAAATGGAAATGGGAGGTTGTCTTTGCTGCTTGATTATATACTGTGGGAAAGGAGCAGCCCCACCTGCCTGAGATAAAGCAAATGAATAAACAAATACAAACCTGTTTGTGCCCAATATATTGTACCAATCGTCTGAGGACGGTTTTATCTGTATGAGAATATAACCCCGATTAAACATGCCAAGGTCAGTGAAAACAAAGGTGAACTGCTGAAGAAATGTGAGTCATTCCAGACGGGAGTTCACTGGGGGTGAAATGGAGCCCCGCTCTGTGGGGATGTGCCCAAGTGTGGGTCTCCCTTTTGTCACCTCCTACACCTACCCAGCCGCTGCAAAGCATCCCCCCCTTCCCCACCCGGCCATGACTGAGCTCCTGAGCACAAAGCACCCAACTTCAGCGGCCAAAAGTGCTGCTCTCCACAGCTCTCCTGAGCTCTTCTGCTGGCTTTGCCCATCCAAGGCATACATAAGCCACCAGAGCTGGGTGAAAGCCCAAGCGCTGGGACCAGCCCAGCTGTCTAGCACCTACCCTGCTGCTCCTGTTTTCCAAAGCCCTAGGAGAGCACCAGCTTTCCCACAGCCTGAGTTCCAGTCTCCTTTCTCGCTGACTTGCCAGACACTTGAAGCAAATTCCTCTTCCTTGGTGCTGAAGATGCCTTCCTTTCCCCTCATGGCAGCATGAGCTGAGGCTGCAGGACCACAGACCGGACAGATGCTCAGGGCATCTTAGGAGGGTGTAGAGTGGGAAAGATGAAACCTTTCACAAGCCAAAATGGAAAATTTGGTGTTTCCTCTAGAAGATCCAGAAGAAACGTAGAAGAAACATAGCCTCCCCCTGGAGAAGCACCCAACATCCCAGGGGAGCAGCCACCCGGCTGGATGCGAGTGCTGAGGATGTTGGGGTGAAGCCCCCATTTGCACGGCACCATTGGGAGCGCAGCCTGCCTTCCCATACCTGCTCCATGCCCCCTGCCCAGGGCCAAGCCAGCCTCTGCCCGTGGCTCCTTGTGCCCGGGTCACCAGCACCCCCTCCCGCTGGTGGCAGGGTGGCCCCTCAGACCCCCTTATCCCAACCATTCTGGCCACGTGCACAGCACGTGAAGCTGGATGAGTTTTCTATGACCCGGAAAGCGCATTTCTGTACCCAGTGTAACCAAAAAGCACCCTCTGTGGTGGGGGCTCACTCGTGCTGTGGCCGCCCGTAAGCAGGGGAGCCCGTGAACACCACCCCCCAGCCTTCCCCCGGCTGCACCACTCGTACTTGTTTCTGCCCAGCGCGCCAAGCTGTGTCGTGATGCACGCAGTGCTGACGTCACCGCTGTCGTCATTATTAAGGTTATTTATTTATTTATTTGCTTGCTTGCGTATTTATTTCTTTCCGTCCCCACCGTTTCGCGGCGGCAGCGCCGGACCTGCCCTGCCGGGGCGGTTTCCAGTGTGTCCGTTTGTCCGCCACCCCCCCGGGATCCGGGTCCGCGGAAGGGGCTTGGAGGAAAAAAAAAAAAGCCAAAAAGAAAAAGGGGTAGAAAGTGCCAGTATTGGGGAAAAGGGCGGGGTGGGGGGTGCAAGTCCTCGCGGAGCCGCTTCGCACCGCTGCCTCCAGCTCCGCAGAGCCGCGGTTGGCTGCGCTGTTGCGGAAATGGGTGAAAAGGGCAGAAACCTCCCAAAGTGACCTGTCGTCACTGTCCGGGGGGATGGGGGGCTCCGCGGGAGCGGAGGACCACGCACTGTCGCAGCGGCATCTGTCTACGGGGTCGCAGCTCTCGGGGACCCGGTGGACACTTTCCGTGTCCGGCCCCTGCGCGGGTGCGGTTCCAGGAGCGGAACCGCGAAGGAGGCTGTGCCCCCCGCTTCGCCGGGGCTGTCCGCGGCTGCGGCTCTCTGCCGGCGCCCCACGCTGCCGCTTTAGCGCGGGGCCGCGGAAGCTCCGCGGGATGCGCAGAGCCCAAAGCACTCCCCGGCGTGTGGGGGACGCAAGTGAAAGGCAGGCTCCCTTCCTATCCGCCATCCCGCGCTCCTCCGCGCCCGCGGAGGCAGCTAAGCCGTGCCGGCACGTCCCGCTCCGCGCGGCTCCACAAGCAGGGAGGGAGCGCGCCCACCCCTGCCCCCCCTCCTGATTCCGTCTGGGTTTTTTTTCTGGCCCAGCCGCGTCCCTCCGCGCAGCGCGGCGGCGCATGAATATTGATGTGTTTATATAATCGATAACCCACTTTCCCCCCTTTTTCCCGGGGAAAAACGACAAATAAATTCAGGACGAGCCGCTCGCCCTCAGGGGGGGCGACGGAGGTGGGGGTGGGTGTCAAGCACGCAGCTCCCACTGCCCCGTTCCGCTCTGCTCCGCGGGTCCCGGCGGCAGCACCGCGGCTGATCGCGCGCCGGGCCGCGCAGCGCCCCTCGCGCCGCAGGAAATGGTCCTTTATATATTAGACATATACGGCCAGGTCCTGTCAGATAAGCGG